>CM053787.1:69831607-70431607 GCA_028749045.1 Cupressus sempervirens
AGGAAAGTTAAGAAATGGGTAAGGTCAAAACTTGATTCTCATATAAATAAAACAAAACATAATCTGAAGTCAAAAATGAAAAAAAAGCTGTGAAGAAATCAAGTTATGTAATAATAATATTATAATTAATAAGAATTAGATTGTTGTCCTCTTTGTAACAGTGTTACTACAATTTTTAATTTTAATTTTATTTTAAAGAAAAATTTGGCGAACCACTAGAATATATAAAAGATAACCTGATTCAAAGGCTCAATTGGGAAAGAATTAGGAAGAAAATCTAGTATCCTTACCACATTACAACATAGAAAGAGAGAGAAGAGAAAAAAATCTGAGCACCCAATTGCTAGCTGGGGATGCATGTGTTTCACAAGACCCAGACCTAGATACACTCTAGTCAAACAATAATTTGTGGAAATTTGACAAGAGGAACAGAAACAGATGACCAACACTTTTAGGCTTATTTATACTAGTTCAGAGCATATTAATTTCCCCAATTCGAGAATCAAGTTTGAGATATGGTCTACTAAAAAAGACACAATTAAGTTATCATCACATCCATGATTTGATAAGCAATCAACCACCTTGTTGCCTACTCTAAGTGTGTGTATTATGAAATTATCTTGAAAAGATTGAAGTAAATGCCATATCTGATTCATAATATATTGTAATTGCTAATTCTGAATAATCTTGGATGTGCATGCATTAATTATCACTAATGAAACCCCATCAATGTGGAGTTTAGAAAAACTACCCTTCTTGGCCAAAACTAGTCCTTGAAATAGAGCACGAGCCTATGCCATGTTGTCCATGCTTGAATTAATGGGAGCCGCCTCAACCACCAATACTTTTCCTAACCAATCTCTGATGCAAACTCCTCAACCTGAAATACCGGCGATGCCTCTTGATGCTCTGTCAAATTTGATTTTGACAAAATCTCTAAAAGGGGGGTGCTACTTGATAATGAACCTATCTTTGGCATGAATGGATTTCCAATTTGGAACTAATCGAACTAGAATGAAAATGAATTTCCATTCTTTTAAAATCATATTGTCCCAGTGTGAAAAGTAGTGATTACATTTGACGTTGGATAGATTAGAGTTAGCTATCTCTAAGACTGAAGTTTCTAGCCTTTCAAGAACCCGATCAATGGAAGAGACATCTTTCCCGAAAAATTCTTTTTTTATGTTCCCATAGGATATGTTGAGAATTGTGTCTCAACCTTGCAAGCTCTTTTTCTAGAAAACTCTAGAAAATTGTAGCCAAAAAAACTCTAGAAATTTTTTCAAAAAATTCTACAATTTGTTTGTTGTAGTTTTCCACATGTTTATGAGTTGTTAAAAATGTGTCTAGTCTCTAGAACAATGTAGAAGGGCTATTTTTAGAGTGTAAACAACTCTTTATATGACTTTTATGGGGGTCTAAACTAGAGGACAAAATTATGGATGAAAATGGTATTCTTGGAGTTACAAATTACAAGTGGGTAACATGTGGCATGGTTGTTTTTCTCATGGTTTTGGCCCATGGTTTTGTAAAACCACAAATGGTTTTCAAGTGGAAATCACTATAAAAGAAGGGCTTGGGGAGGTGTTTGAATCATCGAGTTCAGTTTGCAAGACTGGTGCTAGAAGGAGTCTCTCTGAGTCTGAGTCTAATTTGTAAGAATTTGCATTATAAGTGTATTGTAATCTTCCAGATTTGAGAATACATTTTGTGGGTTTTGGAGGGTGGGATTTTTCTTCCGGAAGGGCTTCCCCACGGTAATCATTGTGTTATGAGTTCATTGTTATTTTGATTATGTTATTATGCATTTCTTGAGATCTCTACAATAGTTAGTTGAATTTGCATAATTATCCTCTCAAAAATTAGTGTAGAAAGCGATTCTGCGCACCTTTGCTTCCTTACAAGTGGTATTAGAGCCTGGCTAGTTTTGGTTCTATTTTTTGGGTTCAGGGTTTTTTGAGCTAATCAAGGTTTGAGTGGGAGCTTGTGCAAAGGTTTTTATTTCTGTGTTGCAGGATTGCAAAGATGGCAAGCATATTAGGGAGGATTGATGTAGAGAAGTTTTTTGGCACAAACTTTGAAATGTGGAAGCTAAAGATGGAAGATCTATTGATTGATTAGGATCTATGGGATACAGTCAATGAAAAGAAGTTGAGGCCCATAGATCCAACTTTAACCGCAGAGTATGATGTAAGAGACAGAAAAGCTAAAAGCCTCATTAGATTTTGTCTTGCAGACTCTATACTGGTTAATGTCCATGATGAACCTACCACAAAGAAACTTTGGAAGAAGCTTTGTGAGATCTATCAAGCAAAATCACTTGTTAACAAGATTTTCTTGAGGAAGAAGTTGTATTCCTTGAGAATGGAAGAAGGTGGACAAATTTCTAAGCATCTTGAAAGTTTTGATATGTTGGTGACTCAGTTGACCTCAGTTGGGGTGTTGATGGATGAAGAAGAAAGGTGCCAAATATTGCTATGTTCGTTGCCAAACTCATGGGACAATCTTGTCATGGCCATAGAGACCACTTCAGTCATCTTGAAGATGGAGGATGTTGTTGATTCTCTACTTTCTAAAGAGATGAGAAGGAAGGTCTCTCTAAATGCCAAAGAGGCTTTGAGTGTTCGAGGAAGACCAAAGGAAAGAGGCAAGAATGAGAAGCAGCATGGCTATTCTAAGTCCAAGAATAAGGGAAGATCAAAATCTCGTGGTAAGTCCAAGGCTGTTTTCTGGAATTGTGGCAAACCTGGACACTTCCAAAAGGACTGCAAAGAGGAAAATAAAAAGAAGAAGAAGCAAGATTCTAATTTTGAGTCCGAGAAGGAAGATGGAGATGCTTTCATCGCAGCCTTGGCCACTCATGCAGGTGACAATGCATGGTTGATAGACTTAGGTACATCTTTTCACACGACTCCTAATAAAAATTGGTTTAATAAATATGAAAAGTTTGATTGTGGTAAGGTGTATTTGGGTGATAACTCAGTTCTTGATATTGTTGGTCGTGAAGTATTTGTGTGAATTTTTTTTATGGTAGAATTAGAAGATTTGATGGTGTCTTGCATATCCTAGGACTAGCAAGGAATTTGTTATCTGAACTAGTAAACTAATAGATGTGAGTGTGCATGTACAGTTTTCTAAAGCAAGTGTGAAAATGGTGAGAGGTGATATGGTAATAGCAAGAGGAAGCAGATTGGTTACATTATACCAGCTTGATGCATGCACGGTTGAATGCAATAGTACTTCTGATAAGATTGTGAAGAGGACTACTTTGTTGGAGAAGAAGAGGGTTTCTCTTTCAACAAATGGTCATGGTTTTTGGGTACCCAAGAGTGCTCTATCTACTAAATCAAAGTTACCTACAAAGAAGACTATGTTATGGCATCAAAGACTTGGCCACATAGGTGAGAAGGATCTACGAACCTTAAAAAGGAAAAATCTTGTCGATGGGTTGAATGATTGCAATCTTGATTTTGATTTTTGTGAGCATTGTATCTATGATAAACAAAATCACGTTCATTTTTACTCAAGTTCTCATAAGCCCTCATGTATTTTGGATCTAATCCATTCATATGTATTTGGTCCATTTGATGTGCCTTCTATTGGTAGATCATTTTATTACGTTTCTTTCATTGATGATTTCAGTATAAAAACATGGGTTTATTTTCTTAGAAGTAAAGTTGAAGTTTTTAGTTGTTTCAAAGAATTTAAAGCAATGGTTGAGTTGCAGACTCAAAAGAAAATAAAGCGTTTGAGAACTGATAATGGTGGTGAATATTGCTCCAACAATTTTGACACATTTTGTAAAGATTGTGGTATTAAAAGAGAGAAGAAAACTCTGTATTCTCCACAGTAGAATGGAGTTGCAAAAAGAATGAACATGACCTTGATGGAGAAGGCTAGGAGTATGCTGAGTGGAGTTAGACTAGAACAAAATTTTTGGGCCAAAGCTATAGCCACTACCTGCTATCTGATAAACAGGTCTCCTACATCAGCTCTTGTTGATAAGACACCAATGGAAGCATGGTCGGGCCACAAGCCTTCACTTGGAGATCTGAGAGTTTTTGGTTCTGAGGCATATACTCATGTGCTAAAGGAGAAGCGAACAAAATTGGACAAAAAAGCTATCAAATGTATCTTCATTGGATATGGTTATGGTGTGAAAGGATACATGCTTTGGGATCATGTTGTACAAAATGTATTTTATTCCAAAAGTGTTATTTTTAGAGAAACTAAGCCTTCTTCTATTATAGTGCAGCCAGAATAGATAAAAGAAAAGAAAGATGTGATTCAACTTCCTACTACACCTAAGAAAGTTGAATCAAGGCCCTTAGAAAGACAAGTTGTTGAAGAGAGCTCTACGGGTTTTGATCATCAAAGGAAAACAGAGAACTTGATCATGAACCTGAACCTGAACTTGAACCTGATCTTGTTTGAAGGTCTAATAGATAGAGGAAAGCACCAAAAAGGTATGGATATTCTCCTGATGATTGAAGGTGTACATTTTCTTTGAATGCTAATATTGATGAACTGAAATACGTAGAAGAGGCTCTTGGTATGAGTGCTTCAGAGTCCTGGAAGATAGCCATGGAAGAAGAGATGGCAACTCTTAAGAGGAATGACACATGGGACCTTGTACCATTTCCTGAAGGACAGAAACCTGTTGGTTGTAAATGGGTGTACAAAAGGAAGATGGGTTCAGATGGAAGCATTGAGAAGTATAAAGCACGATTGGTTGCAAAAGGTTACTCCTAGGTTGCAGGAATTGATTATGGCAAAAAAATTTCTCCTGTAGAAAAAATGACATCCATTTGATTTTTACTTTCTATTACAGCAGTTTATGATCTAAAAGTTGAGCAAATGGATGTGAAGACAACTTTCCTTCATGGATATTTGGAGGAAGAAATTTATCTGACATAGCTAGAGCACTTTGTGGTGAAAGGTAAAAGTCATTTGGTCTGTAAATTGAAGAAATCCTTATATGGTTTAAAACAAAGTCTTAGGATGTGGTACCATAAGTTTGATACGTATGTATTGAGTTTGGGATTTGTGTGATCTAAATTTGATCACTGTATATACAGGTTTGATGGTGATTATTTCCTGGTTATTGCCTTATATGTTGATGACATGTTGTTTATTGGCAAAGGAAAAGGTTCAATTATGGAATTAAAATCTCAACTCTCAGAAAAGTTTGAAATGAAAGATCTTGGTGCAGCAAGGTGCATTTTGGGAATGGAGATTATAAGAGATAGACAAAATAGAAAGCTTTGGCTAGGCCAGAGTAAGTATGTTGGTAATATTCTAAGAATATTCAATATGTAGGATTCCAGACCATTGAGTGTTCCTGATACAATGGGAACAAAGCTTTCAAGCTCACAATGTCCTACATCCCCATTGGAGATGGAAGAGATGAAGTTGAGTACTATATTAGAGTGTTGTTGGAAGTTTGATGTATGCTATGATCTATAAGAACAGACATTGCCCAAGCAGTGGGAGTACTTTCCCATTATATGTCTAATCCAAGAAGAACACATTGGGCTACAGTAAAAAGAGTTTTCAGATACTTGCGGGGTACCTCAAAGTACTCTATATGTTTTCATGGAACAGGATATGAGCATTCCTTGGATATTCGAGGCTATGTGGATCCAGATTGGGCCGATGATGTTGATAGTAGAAGATCCACCAGTGCATATGTGTTTACATTATTTGGTGGTGCAATCAGTTGGATGAGCAAGCGACAAGCTATGGTCGCTTTGTCCACTACAGAGGCAGAGTATATGGTAGCTACTCATGCTTGCAAGGAAGCTATCTAGCTAAAGAGACTGTGTTCAGATATAGAATTCAAATAGGGTATAGTGACAATTTATAGTGACAGTTAGAGTGCAATCTGCATAGCGAAGAACCCAACATTTTATGCCAAAAGCAAGCACATTGATATACAATATCATTTTGTGAGAGATATGGTCGAGGACGGCAAGGTAAAGCTGGAGAAGGTAGAGACTTTGGTGAATGTTGTTAATGCATTAACTAAGATCATGAGCATAGAGAAGCTCATATGGTGTTCGGAGTCTATGGGCCTCTCGGCCCCTAGCAATTATGTCCATGAAACTGTGAATCCCCTGGCTCTTGCAAGGTGTTTGACAAGTGGGAGAATGTTGAGAATTGTGTCTCAACCTTGCAAGCTCTTTTTCTAAAAAACTCTCAAAAGTTGTAGCTGGAAAACTCTAGAAATTTTTTAGAAAAATTATAGAATTTGTTTGTGGCAGTTTTCCACATGTTTCTAAGTTGGAAAAAGGAGTATGAGTTGTTAAAAATGTGTCTATTCTCTAGAACAATGTAGAAGGGTCATTTTAAAAGTGTATACAACTCATTATATGACTTTTATGGGGGTCTAAACTATAGGATAAAATTATGGACGAAAATGGTATTCTTGGAGTTACAAATTACGAGTGGGTAACATGTGGCATGGTTGTTTTGCACATGGTTTTGGCCCATGGTTTTGTAAAACCACAATTGGTTTCCAAGTGGCAAATCAATATAAAAGGAGGGCTTGGGGAGGTGTTTGAATCATCGAGTTCAATTTGCAAGATTGGTGCTAGAAGGAGTCTCTCTGAGTCTGAGTCCGAGTTCAAGTTGTGGTGATGCACTCCTATAAGAACGTGCATTGCAAGTGTATTGTAATATTCCAGATTTGAGAATACATTGTGCGGGTTTTGGAGGGTGGGGTTTTTCTCTCGGAAGGGTTTCCCCATGGTAATCATTGTGTTATGAGTTTATTTTTATTTTGATTATGCTATTATGCATTTCTTGAGATCTCTACAATAGTTAGTTGAATTTGCATAATCGTCCTCTCAAAGATTAGTGTAGGAAGCGATTCCATGCACCTTTGCTTCCTTACAAGATAACCTAAACAACTGAAGAATGAATGCATTTTCAAAGGCAAGCAAAAGTGGAGGTAATGAATAGTAGAGCCTAGGATTCAAACAAGTCCCAAACCTTGTTTGGGAGGGGCATGAACATATTAAGTTTCTTGAGGACATACAACCAACAAGAATGTGCAAATTTGCAATTAATCAATAGGTGGTCCACTATTTCCACCTCTTCTCTGCATAGAACACAATCGAAAGGATTGACAATTCCAAACTTTGAGAGTTTGTCACTTGTTAATATTTTCTTCCTGAGGGCTAGCCAAGAAAAGCATCCCTCTTTATGAAGGACAAAAGGATTCCAACAAAAGAAATATGCTCTACTCTTACTGTTTTTGTTATCAATCTGTTGGAGGGCTCTATATCATTCCTTGATTGAGTACTTGCCATCCTTAGAGGATACCCAAATCAGTTTGTCCTCATGGTTCGATAAGAAAATAGACCTTTGTTGAAGAATATTAAGGAGAAGGATGGATTGATGTTCACTGAGTGGGAATGTTGATGAGTCCTTCCAAATTACTTTTCTTGAGGAGATTTCCACAACCAACACATAGTCCAGCAAATAAGAACCCCAACAGTTGGTTGAAATGGTAATGGCATCTTCATATTGATCTAACTGGGAGAGTGGAGGGAGGTCATTCCATGAGTCTGACCAAAATTTGACACTGCAACCATTATTTACTTCCCAATATATGTACAAGGTCTCTACAATTAACCATGAAGTCCCATATTGCTAATCCCTTAGGAGGGTCAATAATGGATAAGATTCGGGAGGGATTCCTGTCATCCAAGTATTTCTCTTGCAAAATTTGGCACCATTTAGATCGAGGCTTGGAGTACATTTACCAAACAAATTTTCCCCCGAAAGCTTTGTTTCTGTGGGCAAGATTATGTAGTCCAGTTCCCCATTTGTTTTCTCCTGAACCATATTTTCTAGAGATAAGAAGAATCTTTATTGTTGACATTATTATAATTGTACTGCAAGTAATCTTTATTCAATTATTATTAATAATAATAAGACATATATGTATATATATATGTATATATATGTATGTATATGTATGTATGTATATGTATGTATATGTATATGTATGTATATGTATGTATATATATGTATGTATATGTATATATATGTATATGTATATGTATCTATATGTATATGTATCTATATGTATATGTATATGTATATGTATCTATATATATGTATATATATGTATATATATGTATATATATGTATATATATATATGTATATATATCTATATATATGTATATATGTATGTATATATATATATGTATATATGTACATATATATGTATATATGTATGTATATACATACATATATATATACATATATATATATGTATATATGTACATATATACATATATATATACATACATATATACATATATATGTACATATATACATATATATATGTATATATATATATGTATGTATATACATACATATATATATATATACATATATACATACATATATATATATATATATATATAAAATTTATTCAAATAAAATCTTATATATAATATATAATTTATAAAAAAAAAAAAAAAAAACTTAAAGCAAATATCCTTGTACCCTATGAATCATAAGTTTGGCCCGACATATTGAAAAAAAGCCTAAAAAATGAAAGAATTCATTACAATATTGTGCGTTTGGAAAAGTGGATGGAGTATTTTCTTTATGGTGAGAAGGGCTCGAGTCTTGCCAAATGTTTTGCATGTATTTTTTCCAATGGCCCACACATTAAAAAAAAAGGCCGCGTCTTTGACGGAACAAAAAAATAATGTCCTCCCACAGTCCGGCGACTCATGGGGATTTGACTGATGTGGTCTACAACAACTTTATTTTCGCCAATTTCAAAGCCCTAAAAGTTCGTACCGTTAAAACACAAAATGGTTCACGCTGGAAAAAGAAAAAGAGGTCGAGATTTCCTAACAAATTACAAGGTGAAAACATTAAGAAAAGTTTGCTATAATTTTCAGAATTTTGTTCTAAAAGTTCCCCAGCTTACGTAGTGGCCACTTAAAAATGTGGATTAGGTCTGAATAAAGTTGAGACCGAGTTCGTATGAATAAGACATACATACCTAAAAATAAGAATGAATTTCCTCTTCCAACTTTAGCCAAATCCATGATTGGAACACATGCATTATGATGTCACTTGCATATACTAAGGGGTTTGCATTGTTCTCGAATAACATGTGCCTTAAAAATACAAGGATGTGGTAAGATGTGTAATAGTTCGGTTGATACTTAAGAAATCTTGTAATTCCTAGTATTAAAATTATATTTTAGATTATAAAGTTATGGGTATTTAGATTGACTTCTTTATATAGAGCTAGTCATATGTCAAATTAAGAATGATAAGATAATTGTGTATGCTATGATAGTGCCAATTGGAGTACCTTATATTAAGAATGACATGGTAATTATGTCATATAAGTTTACTTCATTTAAGAATTGTGTTAAGTTCATTACACTCGAGAATTATTTTAAGTGTATTTTAGTTAATAACTACATAATAACAAGAGCTCTGAGTGAGCTTGAGTCCCTACCTTGTGCAAGGGCACTTGTAAGATTTTAAAAAAATGGTAAAAGATAATGTTATTTTTTAGATATCAAAAGTATAAAATTTTATATCAATTTGTAACTATAATTTTATTTTTAGTCCCTACCTTTATATAAGGCAGGGAACTAATGTTCCCGGATGCATAATCCCATTTATTTTGGTATCACATAAAATTCCAAGCCTATGGTAAGCTTAAGCTTTAACATGTGATTATTTAAAAATTATATTTTTTAGCTGTTTTTCTTATCTATCATGAGAATTTCACTGGGGTTTTTAGATTTTTTATGAAAACAAAATAAGAAAAAAACTGTATAAAAAGACACATGGATGCTCTGTTATTTAATGAGGATAGAGGCAATTAAATGTAATTTGCTGGAAAGTGATGAAAAGATAGCTATAAATTAAATACACCAAAACGTACTACGAATACTTTTATTTATGACTACTTTTGCACATTTCAAAAAAAATATGATATGGCAACTTTGCAGAGGGAGGTGTAGTGTAATTTTTGGCTAGAATACACCCGTTTGCAACTCCACCAGGGAAATATAAGAGATATTTGCTATTGTTTATATTATATTTACAATTGAATAATATCTAATAATTGTTTCTCAATTTGCTTATATATATATATATATCAATTTTAATTAAATATTAATATAAGAAATTATTTAGAAACTTATAATAATAATAAATTAGATGAGATACAAAATATATTTTCACTTTACAATGCTAAAAACTATATACATAATCAGCAAAAAAAATATTTATTTTATGCAATAAAATTGTAAAAATTCTTATTCAATAATAATATCAATAGTTACAAATGGTTTTAATCATGGAAATTCAACTTGACAATATTGACATTCAAACAAATTAGAGAAATCATAGACAAAATATATTATAATAGGAGAATGATAACTTTAAAAAAATCATTTCTCTATTATTTTATATAAGATACAATAAAGATTTTCTTATTTAATTCTATAAACTATTATTGAACCATATTTGAAGAAGTTTCACTTTAAATTTTATATAAATTCTAATTTTTACTTTTTGATTCATAAAGATAAATAATTTAAATTTTCAAATTTAAATTTTCAAATTTTTATTTTAAAAATATTGTTTCACAAATTTTAATTTTGTCATCGGTTAGTTGAAATTTAGCAAAGATTACATTTTTTGACTTTTACATCTATTGACTACCTTTGCTTGATGCCTCCTAAACTCTTTCAAACAAATTCCCAACTTGTATCCATTGTGTTCCAAAGGACTTTGGGGCATTTTAAAGTTCCAATTTTTGCAAAAAGAACTAGGATGCTAGTATATGTGTGAATTTGACTTCATAATATACATGCATCTCAATAGACATAGACCTATAATGATATTGATAAATATGTGCCACTTATTTCTAACTACTTTTCTTCATAAATCTTTGTTTGTAATCAAAATATAAGATTAATTATTTTGAAGACAAATAAAAAATATTAGGTTTTTTTCCATTAATCAATCATTAGTTCTTTGAACCAATAATAAATTAGTAATTATTTTCGTGGGTACATGATTATCTACTTGTGTGTCAATGCACTCTATTAGCTTTATTACAATTACTTGTATAGAAAATTATGAAGAATTTTTAATGAATGTCCATGATTTGTCCAACTAAACGAGGAAAGTTACATATCCACAAAAAAAGGGGTTGGGGGATACAAGTTTTTAATTTTCACAATTTTACTGAATGTAATATTTTGATATATAATAATCATATGAAATTAAACTTTTTGTAATTATATTATTTAACTTCCATAAAATAAAATATCATAACACACACACACACACACAAAAATAGATATATATTGTTTAAAATTTGAAGAGTGTATTATATTATAATTTAAAAAATCTAACAAAAATCTAACTTTACACTTACATGGAAACCAACAAAAACACAATCCACATATTTAAAAATTGAATCCATTTGAATTTGCAGAGTAAACTAGCACATTTGATTTCATTTTTGGAAAAACAAGTGCTTGACTCCTCTCTTTCCCAAAAGGTAGGGACTCTAGCTCGAATAGAGCTCTTGTTTGTTTGGTTGTTTTATTGTGAATCATGTCCCAAAATTTAGTTTGATAAGAATGGTGGTACTTGATGTTGTTGGATATAGATTAATATATAAGTAATTTAAATTTCTTAAGCTAGCCTAGTTGTAAAGGTGTCATCTACTCTAATAAGACAACTTTATACTTCATTTGATTAAACTTAGTCTACTCATGGTATATTTGTAATTTTTAAAAAAAAAATTCAATTAAAAGTACCAAAATATAAAGGGGTTGCTTTGAAAAATCTAAAGCTACTAGAGGTCAACATAAATTTAAGATAATTTTTATAAAACCTTTAAAATATTTTAACATAATTAATGAGTCATTATCAATATGTCTATTTATATATAAAATTCTAAATAGTATATTTATAAAATTTATTTTAAGGTATTAAATGGCTTGTTAAAGTTTACTTAAAAATAGCTCTATTTTTTGAATAAGAAAATAAATTATATAATTAATAAAGTAATAGACAAAATATTAAAAAAAAGAAAAAAAAATCCCTTTCACACGAAGAATATTTATGTGAGTAAATTACTTCATCCCAACTCATTGTATTACAATCAAACCACGATCGACGTTAAGCTTGAAAGAAATTGTTTACACTTTATTTTTAAATAATTTTATATTTTATTTGAAATAAATTGTTTACACTTTATTTTTAAGCAATTCTATATTTCATTTGAAAAAATACCCATTAAGAACACATGTTAACAAAAAATTAAGGCAAAAAGTTGTAGAAGAAAAGAAAGGATGGTGAAACGATTTTTGTGAAGTCCAGCACGAGAAGCCCTTCTAATTGGTTTTAGTTTTTGACTTGGAAGGGAAAACATAGGAGATAATTATAATTTTTGAGCATGGCATCTAGAATGATCCATTTGATTTTTGAAGCTGCTATTGAATTTTACTATTGAATTTTATTATAGTTAAGTTGTGACACATTAAGTTAATGGAATTTTAATGTAGCAAATGCCCAATCTGGCCACTATTGGAAACTGGTGGATTTTCATCTGTGTGCTTGTTGCAATAAATGATCCCAACCCATACTTTTTGACAATGGTTATTGTCATAATTAATACAACCTTATCTATCTGAAATTTTTCTTTTATTTTTTACAATTAAAAAATAAAATTACCCCTAGCAAAAATCCTCTCAACCAATAGGAAATTAGAATTTAAATCAATTTAAAAAAAAAAGAAAAAAGTATTTCATGTTTAAACTTTTGAATATAACAATTACGCTGATTTAAATTAATTAGGTGCCACTACTGAGAACATTAGTACCCTACCTTATGCAAGGTAGGGACTAATTATATGTAATATACAAATAGAAATCACCTTAACTTCATTTTATTCATATTGGTGTCCATTGATCATGCTGCTAAATTTATTCTTCACGACAATGGATAGTTGAGAATATTGACTTACTTTACTTGTAAAGATTGAGAATAATTAATCAAACATTATGTTGATGCACACAATAAATTTCTTGTTTTGATATAAAAACTCATGAGAGGCTCAATCACCCACTTTGAGCCAATGAAGTTTGGCCCTAATTTGAGGTCCTCTAGTGGAGCAATGATCTACAACTTTCTTTTGATTGCAGAGTTGCACAATCTTGACCTGCAAGTTGGGGCAAAAAGGATTTGAATCTAAAGCTTTAGTGGCACCACATAGAACCTTGGTGTTTGCATCATAAGATTGTTGGTGTTACATGATCAACTATATGCCATAAATGCAAATAAATTACGTTGTGCGAGAGATCGCATCATTCCACCAAAAAATCTAGGAAGATGGTTAGGTGGGCCTAGGCTCAAGCTTCCAAACCTTTTGAATGTGGGCCATTATGGGTTGGTGATGCAATAGTGATGTGTTCAAAAATAGTTTTGTTTTAAAAGAATGTATATAAGTCATTTGTCATTCAATACCAAACTCAATGGGGTAATGGTTTGACAAAGTAACAGTTGAAAGAGACGAAACGTTTAACTCTTGATTTCCACAAGGTAAAAAACAAATTGAGCCAAGATCATGGAAGGATCCAACCATTTGAAAATGCTTTCAACACCAACTCAGAAGTTTCACCAAGTATGTTAGATACAATGAGAGAGACAATGATTTACATTGGAGCAAAAAGGGCCTAATTTATTGCACATATATAACTAAGTCCCATGTTCTCCAACTATTAACTTAAAGCACAAAATGTCTTTGTTTATCAAACACTACCCCAAAGTCCACTTATATAGCCCAAGTTATAGATGGAAAAGAGTCAACAACACAACACAATAATTGAGATATTTCCACAATATTATTGGGAGCATAAACTTTAATGATCCCAAAAGAATAATTGGTAATTGACAAAAATGATTCAAACTACTCTCTCCATAGGATCATTACCCATGATCAACAATAGAAGAATGCTAATGAGGAGAGTAAGAGTAGAAACTCCTCCTCTATCAATTTTTTGTTGAGAAGAAAAAGTAAGACTATCTAACCAGATTGCATGACATATAGTTGAAAGTATGAAAGAAACAATTTTAACTTCCTAAAGACATAAAACATTAAACTAGGAAACCATTGACAAATATCCATAACAAAAAAATTCCTAGTGAGGTATATAAGACCCCTTACATTCCATGAGATTTAATCCATGGATCAATTGTTGGCATATTATCCTCATATTCAAGTGATGAGAAACTATTGTGTAGGAAATATGAAGTTGTCCTAAAATTAAGAAGGATTTCCTTGGAATCACTTGTCATTTCTCAAGATCTCTATTACTAAACTCAATTCACTTAGGATAATTTTATTAATCTTATTTTGTGGTGTCAAATGTGCTCTTTTATTTTCACTATGTATATGATCAAATTCCATCTCTCTTCTTCTTGATAATAGATCATAAAATTTAATCCAAACTATCAAAGAAATAAACTAACACAATTGATATTAAGAGTGTGAATGTTTTTTTAAAATTAAAATAATGCAAGCATTACAAAATGATAAAAGAAAAGGAATAAAGAATGAGAACATAATTCAAGCATTGAATGACTAAGTTTTAAATAAAAGGATGTTCACTTGGGGATGTTTTAGTTCCTCATTACAAATATGAGTGCACCTAGTGTACGATTGGTCTCCACGTATTCTAAAAAGATTGGAACAAAAAAAATAGAGGAATATTTGAATGTAAAGATAGAGATGACACAAACCATTTTTAATCCTTCTAGTAGAGTGCCAATGGACGAAAAGAAAGATAATAGTTGGCCAAATTTGGCGAGTGATGCAATAGAATAAAAGGTTGGCTTATTTTTATTTTTATTTTTTATTGTAAATATATGCCCATTCATACAACTTGTATCTTGTTAAAAAGTAAGCACTTGCTTTATCTCCCTTTTTAGGCCATTTTAACCCTCCTTAGTGTGGCCATACCCACTGAGATCTTGCATTGCATTTAATTGCATACATCATTTAAATTAAGATTACATACATCATTTAAATTAAGATCCTTTCTCTCAAAACTCTATGTTGGCTCTAATTCATATGTATTTTTTTTTTTTACCCAATTTACCTTCCCTCTTGACCCTATCTTAGTCTTTATATTCATCTTTCCTTCTTATTTATCAACTTCTTGAAAATTTTAATACATCCCAGGTCTCGCACCGCTCATCTCAATGTTTGCACTTCCTCAAATGGGTAGCCTAGAGGAAACCTATACCAAGATAGGTGACCCATACTCTAAGGCTAACATTTTAAAGGGCTTTAAGGCCCGATGAAAGGTATTTTCCCTTTCCCACCTTGTGGACTTAGCTTGCCAAAATTTAACTCCTGAAATCAACTATATAAAAGGAAGTTTTACCCTCTTGTATCACAAGAAATAATTCCAAGATCTCAAGTAAGAAAGATACTATGCATTCAATGAGATCAAGCAAGCAAGCATTTCATCCATCAAGAATTGAGATATTTCCTTCCATATATCTAGTCCCTTTTTCTTTAGAAAGAAAGGAGACTTCCATCAAGGGAAGAGATCTACATCATTAATTTATTCTTGGACTTCTTTTATGATCCATGATCCATGAGTTGTGACAAGAGTCTATGTACACCATAAGTGAATACGTCCTATATTCTACTTTATATACATTTCAACATATAAGCATTCATAAATATTTGTGGATATAGAAAATCTATATCTATCTACAAGGGTTTGACAAACAAGGTATATTCACATTTATCTTGTTTACATACTTTACTTATTTTATTTTAAAGTTAACTCCTAAATGGGGGATTGACCATGACAAGCGCTTTCCACAAATAATTTCCTCTTCTCATGTGTAGGTGCAAGTTTATAGAATTATAGATCCAGATAAAGTAGATTTGGAAATACAATTTTTGTCACAAATTTGGGATATCAATTTTCATCTCTTATGGATATATGTCACCCAAAATTGACTGTTAACTTGTGAAGAGTTTTCTTAGTTGGCTCATCAAGCATTTCCCTATGTTGACTTATCAAGTATGTTTAGAGTTAACTTGTTAAGATGACATAAGTCATATAATATTAGCTCAGGGTTCATATTTTCTAAAAAGAATATATATCTCCTTACAATGGTATTGAGATATAAGGGGAGGATACATATTATAATAGGCTGATGATACTAGTTAATCCCCCTTTGACATCTTATCTTGTAATTCAACTTCTCCCTCTACGATATTAGATGTTAACTATGATCACACTTCTTTTTATATTGATAACATTTCTCCCTCTTATATCTACATGTATTGAATGGTAACTGCATACACATTCTCCCTCTTTGACAACAATGCAAAAGACATCATCCATTACATACACATCATCCTCAATGTATCACTATATGGATGATATTGTAAGATCACTCCCTCTGTCATCTTTGATTTGTAGCTTCACCTACTCATACCTCTTTCCATCTCTTCATAACTCTAGGTAGCTCCTATAGTGTCATCTCCTGGATTAATGTGTAAGATATTCTAATCATAACATTTGATGCAATGTTGCATCTCTTCTCAACTTGCTTCAGATAGAGGGATGACCCTTAACTTACCTATTAGATACAATGCATACTAAGGTAATCATAGCTCACTAATCTTCTCACTTTCCTCTACTACTCAACTCTTCACTACCAATCAACAATGAACCATCCTTGATAAACATCTCTTGTGCATCCTTAAATAGGTAGCTATGATCTATTATCGCTTAAATATCAACAAAGATCTTAGGGTTTGATTAGATTCATTAAATCTATCTATAATTTTGTCCTTCTTCTCCTTCATTGAAACTACTAGAAACTTCTCTTTAAATCCTTTCCTCTAATCACATAACACCCTCAATTCATGCATTAAATATTCCAGCTCATCAATCCTTATCATTCATGTGTTTTGACCAATAAAAAATTTCAATTATTTCGGCCTCAAAACTCAATTATTTCACAAACTATTAAAATGATGACACTTGGTCAATACTATGTTCTTCTGGTTGGCCTCTACTGTTATGTCTCGCTTGGCTTACATTGGCTTACTCAGTCACTACTACATTTTCCTTCATCTTGCTTGGCCATGACTAACACTAGACTAATACTGTTTTCTTTAATCTTCTGCTTCATTGACCTAGTAAAATTGTTACTCAGTCAAGCTTAATATTTAACTCAACCTCTTGTCTTCTCTTCTATACATTAAGTCAACCATTTGTTTCACTTCATATAATGATTAAAAAACACATTGTCTGGTCAAAGACTAACTGATCAAGTGTCCATTGTAATTTCAACATACTTGATCCTCTATACTCAACAACTTTATTAGTTCATCTAGTTGTATCTCTTTTCAAATCCTCTTCATCAATCAATTGATATAGCACTCTACACTATTAGTAAATCTCTCACCAACAAAGTTTGACATTAATGACAACATAACAATTGTTCCAATTGTAGTTTCCAATATTATTATGGATCGGGCTCTACCCTTGACTATGTTAAAATCCTATAATTTATCAAAGGGGATATGTAGATAATGTTATTATGAATGGACCCTTGAGGTTTAGTTCTAGGGGAGCTTGCCAATTTCTACTAAATATTCTTTCAAGTGGTCACACGGAATCATCACAATGATGTTGTCTGATCAAATTAGCGAGCACATATAATATTAGGAATTGAAGGATGATTGCCATAGGATTTTCATTCTTGGATTTGGATGGTTGAAGATTAGGGCTCACAATTAGTTCTCTAGTAAGGTGTTTTTTTTTTTTTTTTTTTTTTTTTTCCATAATCCTCATTACATCTTTTCTTTGACCCATTATACTCAAAAATATGTAAAGAATAGAACAATGAGTTCAATGTCCCTATTGGTACACAATTGAGAAAGCCCCTACTTATTTGACATTGTTCAACTTTTAATACACCTAAAACATGCATATGTATGGTCATATGTACTTGAAAGGTGTGAGGAAATATCCTTTACAAATTAAAATTGTTCTTTGCAAAATGGTATGGTATCTCATAGGATTTAAAACCCTACTTACTATTGACCCTAAAGGAAATCATAGTATTGTCAGCTAGTGCAAATCACTTAGTCATTTACAAGGTAGATTTGGTCATTCAACACTACAACCGAGTTACTCTATATAGGCCGAGCTACATAAATAAGAAGTATATACTAGTGACTACTTGAAAATCAATAGTCACCGAGCATATAGTGGTTGCCAAGTTATATAGGACGTAACACATGAGCCGAGTGTTATAGATGTTGAGCAATACAATAGAATTCATGAAATATAGTAGAAGTTGAGGATAGTATGTGTCGAGGGACAACATGAAGATCAAGCATGATTGAGCATAAGAAAGGTATATGTGCTTAGTTATACACTTTTTGTATATATATTTGGAATGACACAAATTCTTATGTAACCTTTTTTTGTTGAGATGGAAAAATGTTTTTATGATCAAGGAGTTAATCAAGGAGGTAATTACACATATAATTACAAATAATTAATCCCTATGCAATGTGATCAACCAATGCAAGAATTAGAAGGACTAAGCAAAAAAAAGGATGAATCTAGATTGTTGCCTGAGATCTAGGAAAATCTAAGATGGACATTTAAGCACGATTCCAAGCCAGAATTTTGTTGTTGAGAGTTGAAGGATTACATATGTGTGAAGCTAAGGTGAATCAACAAATTGTGAAGTAAGGTGACTAAGAAGTGCAGAGAGTGTAATACCCCTAAATTGACACAATGACATTTTGAACTAGAGAGCAATTATTGCAAAACAATAATAGAGGGGTGATTACACATTGGAAAGAGAAGATTTCTCATCAACATTCAAGTGTAAATAGAAGGATCAAGGTACTATTACATTCTAACAGGTGTACCAAGGTGAATCTCTTAACAGAGTGGTCCTAATAGGCCTACGTAAATATCTTAACAGAGTGCTCACTTAATTGTGTAGCTAAAACCCTTTAATCAAGGTAGACTTAACCATTTTGTAAGCTCTTAAAAGGGGCAGACCCCTCACATGGTAGATCAAACTTTGTAGCCCTAATAGGCACACATTATTGTTGTAATACTGAAGATTTTTTGGGTGCCACCCCCACCACAATTTTACCTTTGAACCTTGGAGGGTTTTTGTTTTACCAAATCTAGTGTTATGTGTTGATTATGTGTTTATATGTTTTATTCATGAAAGTAAATGTTAGATTTGATATTTCACGAAGTTGCATATTTGATTACATACAAGGTTAAGGAAAATGAATGGTGACTCAAGAATGAATATGGTTTATGTTTGAAGTAGTAAAAGTTTTACAGATTTTGATTCATCTTCCCCACCCTTGTCTCACTATCTTACTTTCCCACTAGATTTCCAACACTTACCTCATTGATGATGGTCAAATCTTTTTTATTTTCACATCTAGGTGGACATTTGAGCCACATTTTTTCTAGCAAGTGATACTTTATTTCTTGTTAAAAAACTTATAAAAGATAAGTCATCCATATGAACATAAATGACATTCTAGGCATGCAAGTGGGTAGGTGGGTATGAATAATGAAAAGGGACTAGAATGTTGTAGATTTAGTCAAAGATATTGTATGACATATCACGAGTCAAGAGTTGTGGAGTCAAGATTTGAGCGAACCCCATGCTTATATGGAGAAATCTAATATTCTAATAAGAATACAAGACAAGGTGGAGTTGGGTAGAAATGTGTGTTAGATGGTGAAATTTAATACTCTAGCACAAGCTTCTTTCTTAAATTTGAACAACAAAACCTCCTTACACATGAAGTTTAGTACCCCATGCAGTTGGGTTCCTTTAGACCTTGGTTGTTGAAGATATGAAATGATCTTTTGTTGCATAGACATAAGATAATTGAAAAGAGGACATGTATACTATATTGTTTATTTGATAAATAATCATAATATTAGAAAAGGATTAGGCACGACTCCATTAGATTTCCCAAAAATATGAGACCATCTTTAATGTTCATTCCAATCTCCTATAGAGAGTAGTGTAAGCTCAATTTAAAACTTTTATCTAGTGTGTGAAAAGAACAACCAATTGTACATGAAATAGACTGTGTGTGAGAATTTAAAAAAAAAATGATTAATTGAGTTTGTTGTTGAGGGACATAACATTTTCTATTTGTGGTCTCAGAGGAGAAGAGATGCTTGAGAAATTTAAAAAGGATAATGATGTGTTCAGGGAATAATCTAGTGTGTGCTAATTATAAGAAGAATGGTAAAAATATTTTAAGATAGAAAGCAAATTTTGTGATAATACAAAATAACTTAAAATCAATGTCAACTAGATCTCAAATTAAATTACAATAAACTATTAAAATCCACTAAACTAATATATATTATTATAATCAGCTCTCATTATCTATAAAATAATATATTTTCTTAAATACTATATTCTTTATTTATTTTTATACTTTTGTTTGTAGTATATAAAAACAATCTCAAGTCTCACCAACATTTTGTTTTCTCTCATTCTTTTGTTTTAACTTTGCTATAATAATTTAAAAAAAAATTTAAAAAGAAAGTATTTTCTTTAACATGAATAATACCTAGGTATATGAAAATAATCTCAAGTCTTCCTAACATTTTGTTTTCTCTCATTCTTTTATTTTAGCTTTACTATAATAATTAAAAAAATTTCCTTAAAAAAAAAATCTTTTCTTTGAAATTGAAAAAGACACCTGCCTTTTACCATTTTACTTCCAGATAATTATTAAAGAAAATGCTATGACGGTGGTGCTATTTTCCAGTAGTACGTTCTACTATCTTTTTCCAAAGAGTGGTTCTCTATTCCATAACTTTGTCCGTACTAAATAAATAAATAAATAAATAAATATACATCTAATAAGATTGATCTTACAAGAATCTTTCCAGAATTTTGCCCCCTCCTGCCCAAATCGAAATGAATTGTATTGTGCTTGCTTGCTGAAATCAACAAAGGCGGGCTGCACAGTTTTCTGTAAACCACGTTATCAAATCCAAGAACGTGGGTGTATTTCCAATACCAATAAAAAATATCTAAATTCATTTTGAAATAGTAAATTGGTGTTAATCCTTCATCAATCCCCAAAATCGCTTTCTAACGTCCGTAGAACTGGATACTCAGAGATCACACTCGTTTTCTCTGATCTCCCCACCATTTTTCTATAACCCAAAAAAGAACAGAACAAATAACTCTTCCGCATCCCCTACAGAAATGACAGGTCACGAGATCGATTCCCGCAGCGGGTTCTGCAAAACCAATTCCATCTTCTACAGCAAGAGAAAACAAATAAACTTTCCCCAAGAAGAATATCTGGACCTCCCAAAATTCGTCTCAAGACTTCCTCACAGAGGACAAATAGCTCTTGTGGATTCCTCCACAGGCGAGAAAATAACCTTCTCTCAGCTATGGGGAAGAGTGAAATCCTTAGCAGCAGGATTATCGGAAACAGGGGTCAAGAAAGGCGATGTAGTTCTCCTCCTTTCACCCAATTCTGTGCACTTCCCAATCATCTGCATGGCAATCATGTCGATCGGTGCCATAGTGACCACAACCAATCCGCTCAACACAGCCAGCGAGATCGCCAAACAGGCCTCGGATTCGAAAGCAAAATTAGCTTTCGTAATACCAGAACTAGAGGGTAAGTTAGCAGAGGCCAACATACCGCTAGTTCTTATAACAAACAGCAACAACAGCAGCAGAAGGTGTTTGATGGACCTTATGCAATCGGACACATCGAATTTTCCCGATGTAAAGATCAGGCAAGATGACACAGCTACCTTGCTTTACTCCTCTGGCACCACTGGCCTCAGTAAAGGAGTGATCTCCACCCATAGAAATCTCATCTCCATGGTGTGTATTTTGCTCAAAAGGCTAAATCTGTCCGGTAGTTCTGATGATTGTTTTCTTTGCACTGTGCCCATGTTTCATATATATGGCCTATGCGCTTTTGCTTGCGGGTTGCTTGGTTCTGGGGCTACCGTTGTTGTGCTGTCAAAGTTTGAGCTGGGGGAGATGCTAAGAGCTATTCAGAAGTATAGAGTCACTTATTTGCCTGTGGTTCCTCCAATTTTGCTGGCTCTCACAAAGACCGAAGCCGCCAAAGGGTTTGATTTGAGTTCTCTGCAAAATGTTATCTGTGGCGGAGCCCCTCTCAGCAAGGAGTCTACCGAGGAGTTTATTTCCAAGTTCCCCGGAGTCACAATAATGCAGGTTTTTGTCGATTTCTTCTTTTGCTCTTTGAGTTACTGAGAATTTGTTGCATAGGTTTGATGAATTTAATTGTTTATAATGCCAATTTGGTGCATAGCATTTCCCCCTTGTGGAAGCCCAGTAAGGTTTTGAGGAGATATCAACTTGCATTTCAATCTACCTTTGATATTGTTTTATTGAAAAGACCTAGAAGGTGACCAAGCTTAACTGAAACTTGCCAATCCAGCTACATCTAGACTATGGAGTACCATTTGAAATGGTATAAACTGATAAGTAGTTCTGGAAAATAGAGATTCGCTATCGTTTGTGTAAATTGGGATCCAAGCCTAGTTCAATCTTTTGTAGACAGAACATATTGGTTTTGGAAACTAATTTGAACAACTAAATTTTACTAAAAATGTATCTGTCTGGTATTGATAGTTAAGGTATAGCACTAAGCTCCACAATGACCCTGGTTCAAAACCCTGTGTGTAGTTTGTCGTGATAATCCTTTGTTACCAGTGGATAGGGGTATATGAGAATTATCAATGAGTCGGGTATGTTACTAATCGAACCTTCTTTCCAGGTAAATGAGAAAAGAAGTTGTGGGTTCTACTTGTTTCAGAGATTGGCATATTCCTCCTCAGTTGGGTAAAATAACCAGGTTGTTAGGATTGCTGGTTGAGGAGGATAGATAATTTCCAGCCAAGCATTTTGATGTATTCCTTGTTACCTGGGGTGTAACTGTTCATAAGGCTGGAATCCTCGTCCAATTTGTTGTAATAGCTAAGATATTGAGCTTGTTTACTTTTGATCGTCCTTGTTTATCCCATGTTAAACTCTTTCGCGGCCAAGCTCAACTTGTTCATCCTAATCCGGGGGCTGGCGTTTTAACCCTGAACCTTCCCGGTCTCAAACGAAGATTAAACATAACCATGCTTTATTCCTTCTAACCTATTAGCCGGTCGTAAGCAGGTTTACTCTGACCATATTATAAAGATTCTTTGGTTCCTGATGTAAGGAATATCCTTAAAGAATATTAAAACCATGGAACACACAAGAGTTGTATGTCCTTCGCAAAAAACGTAAAAGAAACGTTGTTTGTACCCTGTCACGTACTCTTCGAAAGGCTGTCATGGCAGAGGGACCCTGCCATGATCAAAGGTGAAACTTAAAGCTGAGCAGAGACATCAAACAGCATAAGTATTCAGGAAAATTAACCCCCGTGGAAATATAAATAAACCATGATAAGTGCCCGCATACCACAAGGCAAAGAAAAGGGAAAACCTGTTTTTTAATGTTTTGAGTGGTGATGTAAATCAGAAACTTTTTAGGGATGGGAAGGACTTAATGGCGTGGAGGCAATGAGCAGTGTAAGTGACAGGCGTTGGTGACTTTTGACAGGTTCAGCACCCGTAGTCACAGTGGAGGGTAATTTGCACAACTTTCCCTCAACCCAGAAATCTCATGCTTTATAGAATCTCTGCCAGATTTGTCCAGAACTTAGTAACTATTGCAGAAACTATATCTATTCATTGAATAAATTGATATAGTGTATAGGCAATACAGGCTTACGCTTATTCAGAAATATCTGAATCCTGTTGAGATAATCCCAACGGTTCAAGGGTAGGGTTTTGTCAGGTCACTTGGAAAGGTGCTAGGTTCTATAGCACGATGGAGTTTATCATGGAAACAGTGGAAAGTTATAATTAAATAATTATACATTTATTTATTTTCTCTTTCAGAGTTTCCATTCTATCGCCCTGGGAACAAAGAGGGCAATCAGCTCCTCAGGCTTAGACACACGAGATTTTCTAGTAGAAACAGATGATCATATGCTCGGTTTTTAGGTTAGGTGAAATGAGTGTCCTGATCATCTTTCTAGCTTTCCAAGTTTCTCAACTTTTCTCCTGAAATACTTTGACCTTTTATTGTTGCAGGGCTATGGACTGACGGAAACAGCAGGAATAGGAGCATCCACTGACAACCAGGAAGAAAGTAGACACTATGGAACTGCTGGCATGCTATCTGCAAGTACTGAAGCAAAAGTTGTCGATCCTGATTCTGGAAATCCTCTGCCTCCAGGTCAAAGAGGAGAGTTGTGGCTTCGTGGACCATTCGTTATGAAAGGTAAGAGTGTTGCAAGCAGCCACATTTCGATCTGAATGAGGGAAATATCAACTAGAGCCAACCTCTCACACAATCCAAAGCTATAAATATGCATACATATCCACGTAGAGCACTCCAAAAGTTAAACCTGGTAACTAAAGTAAGCCACCTAAAGGCACACCAGTATGAAGAACTTTAATGTAGAGGAATAAATATCTAAATGAAATATTGAGTGCTTATAGAAATCCTCTATTATTGAAATATCCAGGAGCGCAATAACATTGACTTGCAGTCAATTTGGAAATTTACAAGGGTCGTAAATTGTTAAAAGTCATTCTTGTTGGAGAAGTGGCACAAAATCAGAGAGATTGCCAATTGAAATAATTAGTTTGTGTCAATCTATGGAACTGGAAGTAGCAAAAATTGCTAGTCACTAGTCAGTGGTTTGGTCGCGAGGCACTCGGAGAAGTGAAAAAAGAAAAAATTGCATCTTTTCATTGTTGAGCTTTTGCACTAAAAAGTTTATATGGATAGAACTGTACTTCCAAGTTCCTTAAGATTTAACTTACTAGAAATGTTGAGGCAAGTTTGGAGCATGAACTTAACTGTTCCCTGATATCCGAGAAACTTGCATGTTTTGGGTACAAAGACCACCTGCAACCCTATGTTGCGGATTAAAACAAGTTAAGCAAACATAATTAAAATTCGTGTGTGTTGCTGCTTGCAGACCCTGATTTAAATTTAACAGTATTGAGATTCTTAAACCAGATTGCTTGGAAGAAATACCAACCCTAAGAAGTGAATTTCTGATGTTCAAATAACTCAAGAACATATTGTCTCATCAAATTGCAGGTTATTTCAGCAATCCGGAAGCTACTGTTGCGGCCTTAGACAAAGATGGCTGGCTACGAACAGGTGATCTCTGTTACATTGATGACGAAGGCTACATCTTTATAGTCGACAGACTGAAAGAATTGATTAAATATAAAGGTTACCAGGTATGGCTTTATTTCTGAAGAATGACTTGTTAACTTCCATTTTGTCTTGCAAATTTTCAATGGATTCAATAAATTAAAAACTTCACCTTTAACCAAAAGATTACAATTTCATTTTCGATACAGGTTGCTCCTGCTGAACTAGAAGCACTTCTACTTTCTCACCCTGAGATTGCAGATGCTGCAGTAATACCGTAAGTAGCAATGGCCTTTGAATTCATTTGAATCTAACCTCGTCTGAAGAATTTAAAGAAAAGAGAATGGCATGTATTGTGTTAAAACTTAATATACTTAAGATATTTCATATGCGACATACAGATCCAAAGAGAGAACGTTTTTCTTCTCTATATTTTGAATTGTATATTTTAGATGTTCCATATTCGTAGATTCTTGGAGATTTTTGCGAGTGTCTATCTGAATCTTTTCATGGAAAGTATGAGAAAATTTCTGCCTTTCTAGTTATATCTTATCCTTCTAGAGCTATAAAAGTTGTGTGTCCTGGTATTCCTATAAAGATTAGAAGACATTCTTCTAATTTTTGCTATGCCCCACAGGTTTTCAGAACAGGGGTGGTACGAAATGTAAGGATGTATTCTGGGGATTACAATGAACAAAAGGCCTTTACTTAGTATCGTTCAAAAAAATTAAGAACTGAATCTAAATACAAATTACAATTTTTTATTATTTTCATTGTCAGAGTGCACGTATTATCCAGTAAACGGTCAAAAACATGATGATAGCAAAATGCTAAAAATTCGGAAAACAATGTATATTCCATAATTCAAGCACATTTCTCAATTGAACATTTTGTCAAATCGGTAATCATGGCCCTCTCTCCCTGAATCACATTAATTAAAGAAACAAAGTTATTCTTAGAGAACTGACGATAATGTTCTCACTGTGTTTTGGTAATGCAATGTCATTGACATTGTACTCCATCACTGATGAAGAATAGCACTGCAGTAAAGGTTGCTCCAGATCTACACAAAGCCACCTTAACCACACACAAATTGCAGCTGTATATGAATGAACTGAAAACTCTATTATACAATACAGAGGGAAACATTATAACATCATAACTGGGATATGGACCCTTTTCTGCCACTTTTTAGAACTTTTGGATTCAACTTTCAGCCAGGATATTCGTAGCCATTGTGAATAGCATTATGGAAATGACGGGAGTAAGAGATTAAGGTAGAAAATTCATTTTAACTTTTTGGATTGGGAATGATTGTGTTGCATAATATATTCACTCTTCCGATTTAGTCCAATTCCAGAATTTCAGATAATGTTATAGATTTTCTTTTTTGGTGGCTGTTACAGGCTTCCAGACAAAGAAGCAGGGCAGGTTCCAATGGCATACATAGTAAGGAAACCAGGCAGCAGATTATCTGAAGCCACTGTTATTGAATTTGTGGCTAAAAAGGTAGCTTGCATTTTGAACTAATTATGTATAAGCATGAAAACATTTGGGGTTTCTGTTCGAATATGTAATATTTTTCTGCATTGTTTGAAGTTTTTGGAGGGGTTTGTGTTTGTAGGTGGCACCATACAAAAAGATTCGTCGTGTGGATTTTGTGAACGAGATTCCAAAAAATGCAGCAGGAAAATTGCTGAGAAAGGACTTGATTAAATTAGCCACCTCCAAACTTTGATGCTTTCGAAGTTTCAAGCGAGTGCAGGGTATTGTTGCTTCAGTTGATTGTTAAGAGCTCCTATTTGTGTTTGCAAAGAGTACTTGCAGAGATCAAAGTTATGGATGTTCTTAAGTATAAAGAATAAGGGGACATTTTAGATTGAAATCTAAGGATTTCTCTTATGCTTTCACCTCTGTTTTCATTGAAATCTCAGGACATTTTAGATTGAAATCTAAGGATTTCTCTTATGCTTTCACCTCTGTTTTCATTGAAATCTAAGGACATTTTAGATTGAAATCTAAGGATAAGAATCTGTTTTCACCTCATATCACTCTTGACTTGCACAATGAAACACCATCAGTGCATAGTTGTAATAGTGATATTCTACTCACTCCCAATCCTTACCCATCTTCATTTACCGCTATTTACGCGGGATCAGCTTACTATCCATATTTCACCAAGGTTTTTAGGATTGAAGGCAAGGGATGCATTTCAGTGATGATTTTCTGAAGGCAATTTTAAGGTATAGTTTAAAATAATGGAAGTAATAATAAATAGGGAGAATTTAATAATTTATATTATAATATAGAAAATTATAATAAATAGAAAGATTTCAAATATTTATATTAAAACACGAGCAAGGTATTTATAATATATATTAAAGATCTTTAATACATGTCATTAGTAAAATTGGAAGTTCACAAAGAAATGAAGAAAATAATAAAATTTAATCGATTTCATAATACCATGATCAATCTATACTTCAAGAATATTCTATTAGAAACTTATAATATCACTCATTGAATGTGACATTAAAACTACAATTATTATTATACATTTGAATAGTGAAAATGTATATGCCTATAAATGCATTTATATCTATTAGTTGCACCACTTTTGTGAATATTAATTCTAGTAGTATATACACACAAAATTGTCATGTAACTATGCTTTAGCAATATAATTTAATTAATTATGTTTAATTGAATTATTCCTCTTCTTTCTTATTAGTTAAATGAAAATATTTGATTAATTAATTCAACTTTTTTCCTTCTATTTTTCTAAAATTGAATAATTATACCAAATTATTAAATTTATAAATTCCTTTATAAATAAATAAGTTAGCATAGTGAGGGGGCTCAACTACAATTGCAAACACATTGTTAATATTGTGATATCTATTCGAATCTCACCTAGGTCTTCCAAAGTAAATGGCAAAGATTGCAAGTGTTGGATGGATGATAAAAATGAAGATCAAGTGATGGTAATAGTTACAAGTAGAAACAATATAAAGAGATGTGAATGTTGAGGAAGGTGGTTGCCAACTCATACAAAGAAACCTTCAGTTAAAGGAGGAACAATGTTGAGAAGAAAATAGAAGAGGACAACAAAATAGAAGTGGAGAAATAGAGGAAGGATGGAGGAATGAGGGAGGAGAGTAGTTCATAGAAGGAGAATGCAAAGAAAGAAATGAGTTGTTTGTTAGTGCTTCCGTTTGTTCTTTGGTATGGGGTGTGACACAAGGGATGATAGGAGGCCTAAGTGGACTAGATTTTGTTGGAAATATAAGAGGAATAACTGAGAGGGGAGAGGTGAATCAATTACTACAAAAATAAATCCAAGAGCCCTTAGATGTCAATACAAATCAAAACTCTGATTAAATTGTATTTTGTTGCAACTTGGCAAACACACATGCACTTGGTTTATATTAGCAAATGTTGTAACTCGACAATAACTAAATATACTAAACTTAATGTGATTAACTTTAAGATTAACTTCGTTGTATACACATAAAAAAAAAGAGCATGAATACAAGTGACACTAAGATTTAACGTGGAAACCCAATTTGGGAAAAATCACTAATTGCAATTAGTTACTAATTTTCACTTTTCTAAAGTGAGTTCTGTTAGAAGCCAACCTTTAGGTTACAAAACACACTGTTAGGTGTGACCTTGTTAGATTATTTAATCACCCTATTGGGAGTGGCCTTGTTAGAGGTCTTTAGAGACTTCAATTTAGAAATGTCACTTTGTTAGAGGATTTACAAATAGTTGTAAAGCCAACTCTGTTAAGAGATTTAGATCACTGCTACAATGGTTAGAAAGTAACAATGAGATGATCTAATTTCTAATACAACTGAATTGGTGATTACATATCTCAATTTTGACTTGCATACTTGATCTTTCCTAATCGAATGTATCTTTGCAGCTCAACAAGGATATTTTGCTTATCCTTTTAATTCACTTCCTCTACGCATCATCAAATCTTTGTTATGTTTCACACATTCAGTCCTCAACTTGACTTTATATTTATATCTTACATATTGTCAAGTCACCTTAGAATACTTAATATTCATCTTCTTAGTTCGCTAGAACTAACAACTAAATCAATTGAACTCAATATGCCAAAACAAGAAAATCTTTTGTTAGTTGATCATGCTTAGTAAGCACTTACTTAGAAACGATTTTCCTGTGTTAACCAAGTGAACTCGGTTAACACTGCATATTTACAAAGTTTCTTTGGTAACTAAATGAGCTTGTTTAACATTGGTTCCATCCAATATCTTTTTCATTTGACAAGTGAGCTTGGTTAACACTAGGTTCATCCAACATCTTCTTCATTAGCTAAGTGAGCTCGGTTAACATTCAACTTCTACAAACTTTCTTTGATGATTGAGTGAATTCGGTGGACACTATCTTTTGAACTTGACAAACTTTGGAATGCTCGACAAACACTAGGAAATTATCTTCATTGTCTGAGTGAGCTCGACATACACTGAATGACAATGATATAACATTTTGTGTAACATCAAAGACAATACACAATTAATCAATTGTTTTCAACAATCTCCTTGTTTGGCATTGATGAGAACACAACATGTCATAATACAATGAAATTTTTAGAGTAAGAATAAAGTAAGAAACATTTCCTTAGTTTCATTTTGATTCTCATCTATGAGAGCTCCCTTTATCAGTGTGAACTCCCTCTGCCTTTAGTTTCTCCCTTTGTCAGCAAAACTCTGACTTCAACATCTTCTTTTGATAGAAAACTTTCATTCTTTGATATCATACCAAGTTCTCCTTCTTTGACATCTTTGAAGTAATAAAATTTCTATAAGATATGACAAAAAATTTCTCCCTCTTTGACATCTCATGCCAAAGACAACATTCAGTGAATATCAATGTACCTCATGTACTGATTCATTTGTAATGTGTCTTGACAATACTGCATCAATTGTCTAATCTTCAACATGGTTTGGTTGATGCATCACTAAACAATAGTTAGTGAGCTTCAAGTAGGGGAATGACCCATAACTTACCTCTTAGATACGAAAGTGTATCCTTAAGTAATGGTTTAGTGAATATATCTGCAATTCACTCTTTAGTATTTACATATTCCAATCTTACCTCTTTATCTTGTACCAATTCTTTCAAAAAATGATATTTTATAGAAATGTGCTTGGTTTTGGTATGCATCAGAGGATTCATGGATATATTAATTGCACTAGTGTTATCACATAAGATAACCACTAGATCCTTGATTTCTATCTTCATACCTACCAACAATTGCTTAAACCAAACAACATTGGAACAATTAATTGTTGTTGTCACATATTCTGCTTATGCTGTGGATTGAGAAATGCAATTCTTCTTGCTTGTCCAAGATACTAGTCTTTTACCAAGACATAATGCTCCACCACTTGTGCTCTTTCTGTCATCAACACTTCTTACCCAATCAACATCTATGAATGCTTTCAAATCCAAATTGCCTCCTTTTTTATACCATAATCCATAGTCTTTAGTACCTTTTAGATATCTCATGATTCTTTTGATTGCCACCATGTCATTGTTTTTGGGATTTGCTAAGAATTTTGCCACTATACAAATTGCTAATGCAATATTAGGCCTTGTGTGCACTACATATTGCAATTTTCCAATCAATTGATTTGTATGTGGTTTGATTTACCTCTTCGGAATCATCATTTTTGGAAATCTCATGTCCAATAGACATAGGTGTTCCAACAAGTTTTGAATCTTTCATTCCAAACTTCTTTAGTATCTCCTTGATATATTTGGATTGAGTAATATAGATGTCATCTTTCTTCTTTAGGATCTACAATCCAACAAATTTTTTAATCTCTCCAAACATTGAAATCTCAAATTCTATACTCATCTCTTCTGAAAATGTCTTGCATAAGTCATTATTTCCTGTAAATAAAGTGTCATCCACAAATATTTCTACCAGCACAATCTTCTTGTTTGTTCTTTTTTTGATAGACAGACCGCTGTTATCATTTATTCTTTCAAAACCAATCTGTATCAAGTAGTTATGGAGTCTTTCATACCAAGCTTAGGGAACTTGCTTGAGACAATACAATGTTTTGTGTAATTTGCAAACCATATCTCTGTCAATAGGATCTACAAAACTTTCATGTTGTTTTATGTAGACTTCCTCATCAAGAATTTCATTCAAGAATGCACATTTTACATCCATTTGATAAACTTTAAATCTTTCGTGTGTTGCATATGCTAGTAAAGTTCTAACACCTTCTAATCTTGCAACATGAGCAAAAATTTCACCATAATCAATACTTTCTTCTTGAGAATAACCTCTACAAAATAACCTTGCTTTATTTTTTGAAAAATTTCCATCTTCATTTAGCTTATTTCTGAATAGCCACTTTGTGCCAATTACAGTTTTATCCCTGGGTCTAGGAACAAGAGACTAATTCTTATTATTCTCTATCTGTTCTATTTCTTCATTTATAGCTTCAATCCAAGTTTCGTTATCCAAAACATCTTTAACATTTCTAGGTTGAAATTTAGCAAGCAAACATGTACCTTTCAATTTGTTTCTTGTCATTGTTCCGTTTGACTTGTTTTTAATGATCTGATCAGGTGCATGGTGCCTTCTGACATATCTTGCTAACATAGGTACTTTGGATTTAGAATATGTTCCACTAACTTCTTCATGATCTTCTATATCAAACTCGGGTCCCATTGTCTGTGACTCAAGTCCATCTAACTCAGTTTGTTTTAGGTACTAGCTCATTAGCTTCTGACTGTGACTCAGGTCCTTCAGATTGTAATTTGGGTTGCATTGGTTGCAACTCGGTAGCTTTTGAAGATTTTGGGGACTCAGGAGGTGAGGCCTCTTGATTTCCAAATAGATTTGGCAATGTATTAGGTTCATAGTAGACAAACCTTTTATAATCCTTAGGTTCTTTGCCACTTTCCTCTTCACTCTTTTCGACAAATTCATCAATTCTTACATGTGCACTTTCTATGATTTTATGAGTAGTTAGATTCAAACATTTGTATGCTTTAGTTCTGCAGGAGTATCCTAGGAATATGCCTTCATCACCTTTGACATCAAATTTACCTTTCCTAGATTCTTTCAAGATATAACATTTTCTACCAAATACTTTCAAGTGACTTACATTAGGTTTGTAGCCATACCATATTTCATAAGGAGTTTGATTTGAGTCTTTTTTCAACTGTACTCTATTCAAGGTATGCATTGCAGTACTGATTGCTTCCTTTCAGTATTTGATTGCAACACCCTTTTCTATTAGTAAGGTTCTTGCACAATCCATGATGGATTTGTTCCTTCTTTCAGCTATACCATTCCATTGAAGTGTACTAGGGGCTGATACTTGTCTCTTAATTCCTTTTTCAATGCTGAATTCATTGAACTAATTGGAAATGAATTCACCTCCTCTATCTAATCTCAAGCATTTAGCTTCTTTCCAGTTTCTTTCTCTACTCTTGTCAGATACCATTTAGCTTCAGATTTTTCTTTTAGATACATTATAGTCATCATTATAGAATAATCATCAACAAATAGAATAAAATACTTATCTCCATTGTAGCTCTCTATTTCGATAGGTCCACATAAGTCTGTATGTACTAGCTCCAAGACTTCTTCTGAATGATAGTATTTGGTTTTCAAACTTGTCTTTCCCATCTTACCAATTTGAAAATTTTTGCATAGACCCATATCAGGTTTCCTTAAACTAGGAATACCTCTTACTCTTCTGTTTTTGCTTATCTTGACCATACTATCAAAGTTCAGATGACACAACCTTTTATGCCATAACCAACTTTCTTCTACTTGAGCAATAAAACATGAACTTTAACTGAGATTTAGGTAGAATAGGTTACCTTTTGTTTGTTTGCCAGACCCAACCAGATTTCCTTTTCCATCTAGCAGCTTGGCCTACCCATTAATGAATTCCACCTTAAATCCAATGTTATTCAACTATGCCACACTTAGTAGATTATGCTTTAGCCTTTCAATCCAATAATAATTGCCACATCTAAGTTCATTGGTTAGTGAGATACAACTTTTTCCCTTTATGCAACAAGGTTCATTGTTTCCAAAATCTCACACTACTATCATCATAATGTTTCATGTGTTCAAATTTTGTTTTATCACTAATCATATGATGTGAGAAACCACTATCAATAACCCATGTATCATTTTTTCTAATATGAGAGATAAGTGTCATTTTATCTCCTTCATCATCAGATTCATATTTTACAACAATATAAACTATTTCATCATCTTCACTATTATTTGAATCTTTAGCCATAAAATGAGTTTTCTTACCTTTGTCCCTATAGTCCTTGAAGTTCTTAAAATCCTTGTCTTTATACTTGCCATGTTTCTTTTTATCTTTGTCTTCTCTATTTGGGCACCTTGTAGCCATGTGTCCAACTTCTTCACAAGAGAAGTAGATTAGAGGAATCTCACCTTTATACTTTCCTCTGCCTTTGGGATATCTTTTTGCAAACAATGCTTCAATGGCTTCAAGATCACTGTCAGAATTGTCTTCCTCTTCAATTTCAGATTGTTCTCTTTTAGATCTTTTAGCTTTCTTCTTGAGTGATACCTTGGCTTCAAATGTAGACTCAAGACTGCTAAAACTATGAGTATAATTGTCATAGTTATCTAGTTCAAATACTGTCAATCTTCCAACTAAAGGATCCAAAATTATATTTCCATTTGGATCACATCTCATTTCTTAAATAGAAGACACTTTGATTGCATATGTAGGAAGAAGGGTTTTGAGTACCTTGCTTACCACTATTACATCTTCAATTGTTCCTCCAGAGGCTATGATAGCACTGACACTAGCTTGGATTCTTTTAACATATTTTGCAATGTTTTCATCCTCTCTCATTTTCATCTTGATGAAATTGTTCTCTAAGACTTTTTTCTTTGGCTCTCCTAACATTATCATCTCCTCCATAGATGGCTTTTATATCCATATTTCATAAGCAGTTCTACAATCTTTGACCTCATCAAATTCGACATAGTTGAGAGATGAAACAATATCAATCATCATGATATTATGACTCTTCTTCTTTGCAATTTCTTCAATGGTCATAGTTCCAGTAGGAGCCTTGTATTTGGCATCTAGATACTTTAGCCCTAAATCTCCAATGGTTTCCAAGTGTAGCCTCATGAGTTCTTTCCATGCCTTGAAGTTGACTTTGTTCAACTTTGGGATCTCCCTTCTGTAAGACATCCTGATTTTTAGCTTAGGTCTTTTAAACCTTTTCTCCAAGCACCAAAATCTCTAATACCAGTTGCTAGAAATATAAGAGGAGTAACTGAGAGGGGAGGGGTGAATCAGTTACTATAAAAATAAATCCTAGATCCCTTAGATGTCAATACAAATTAAGACTTTGATTAAATTATATTCTATTGTAACTTGACAAACACACATGCACTCAATTTATACTAGCAACTGTTGTAACTTGACAATAACTGAATATACTAAAATTAATGTCATTAACTTAAAAAATAAATTAGTTGCATACACATAAAAAAAATAGCATGAACACAAGTGACACTAAGATTTAATGTAGACACCCAATTTGGGAAAAACTACCAATTCCAACTAGTTACTAATTTTCACTCTTATGAAGTGAGTCCTATTAGGAGCCAATCCTGTTAAAGATTACAAAACACACTATTAGGTGTGACCTTGTTAGATGATTTAATCACCCTATTAGGAGTGACCTTGTTAGAGGTCTTTAGACACTTTAGTCTAGAAATGCCACCTTGTTAGAGGATTTACAAATAGCTATTAAGCCAACTCTTTTAAGAGATTTAGATCATTGCTACAATAGTTGGAAAGTAACAATGAGATGACTTGATTTTTGATGCAACTAAATTGCTAATTACAAATCTCAATTCTGCTTGAATACTTGATTCTTCTTGATCGAATGTATCTTTGAAACTCAACAAGGATATTCTCCTTATCCTTCTAATTCACTTCCTCTAAGAATCATCAAATCTTCTGTTATGTTTCACACATTCAATCCTCAACTTGAACTTATATTTATATCTTACACATTGTCAAGTTGGCTTAGAATACTTAATATTCATCTTCTCAGTCAGATAGAACCAAATACTAAATCAATTGAACTCAATATGCCAAAATAAGAAAATGCTTCATTAGCCAACCATGCTTGGTAGACACTAACTTAGAAACAATTTTCCTGTGTTAATCAAATGAATTTAGTTAACATTGCATATTTACAAAGTTCCTTTAGTAATCAAGTGAACTTAGTTAACACTAGTTCCATCCAACATTTTCTTCTTTAGGCGAGTGAGCTCAGTTAACACTCAACTTCTATAGACTTTCCTTTCACGGCCGAGTGAACTCAGTAGATAGTGTCTTCTAAACTTGGAAAACTCTAGAATACTCGGTAGACACAAGAAACTATCTTCATCACCCTAGTGAGCTCAACATACACTGACTAGCAATGATATGACATTTTGTATAACATCAAAGATAATACACAATTAATCAATTATTTTCAACAGAATCAACTCAAACCTACTAACACCTTTCCAAGAGTACAAACATAAGTAAACACAAAATTGCAGCAAAAGAGACCTCGGAATTTATAGATTTACTGATGGATTACACATGATAAACAACAACCAACATGCCTAGTTGTTAGGCCTTCTAGGTTGTAGCCTTATACAAAGGAATTACAATATTATAGTCAAAGCTTGAATTCTCATGTTGTCCTTTACTTTTCTATCAAATGTCATATTGCTTTCCTACATCAAATCCAAGTTATTATATAGCCATCTAAGCCACAAGTCAGCTAGTTAGACATTTAATTACATTATAGGTCCTGCTTTGGAAGAATAAGCCATAACCCAAGAAAAGGGCATCGATTGTTCACACGCTCTTAAGGATAAGTCCAAACATTTACAAACTATTACCCAACTATGGATATATTTTATAATCTTAAAACATGCACATGTGATTAAACTAAAAAGTAAACGTAATAGTAAATCAATGTAACTCATAACACCATTATTTGTTAACTGGAGAAATCCTAGCCAAGGGAAAACCATAGTGGGGATGGTACCTATCAAAGCCCAATTTTCTACATAGGGAGTTTTGGGTATACTGGAACACCACTAGTTGATAACTAGTTGAACTAAAACAAAACTTAAACTATGATCTGTATTTATTACAAACTTGAAACACTTGAACTTCAAACTAAAACATAATCAAACCTAGAAATAGGCAAAACTGAAATTGATCTTATACTATATTCAAAACATGTTTCTTATATGTATGCCTTATATTAGTATGTTTTTATGATTATTATAACATCTTGTTATCTTAGATATTATTGTAGGATGGTATCAGGGATGAGATCTAAAATTAGAGGTTGTACATTAGGCTGTAGTAAAAGCTGAGGGTGAGGTAGGGATGCTAGTGTGCATTAACCTATTCTAGATAGTCATGTTCAAGAGAAAAGTAAGAAAGAACATAATAGAGAGAATTGGGCAGATTCAGAGGAAGTTGACTTTTGAAAAATGATAAGGACCATCATGGATCACCTACCTCCTTCACGAGGTGATGCAGGGAATGGTGAAAGACATAGGTCCATGAGTCCTCGAAGGGACACTCACATTAATAGACATAGGTTAGTTGTAGCTGCTTAGATGAAAGACCTTTAGAGGTCTAAGGTCAAAGCTTTTAATGGGCTAGGTTCAGGTTATGTAGCCAAGCAGTGGCTTATTGCTCTAGATAGGTATTTTTCTATACAAGACTTTGACTCTAATATCAAAGCAAGGTTTTTCATCACCAACCTATAACTCTTTGGAGCCACATGATGGACTATTGAAGAGAAGAAGCTGGGTATAGACATGAACACTATCACATGGGAATTATTTTTGAAAAAATTGCGTGAGAGATTCCTACCAGAGGAATGACATTAGTAGAGAGTAGATGAATTCCACAACCTGAAATAGTTCACTATGACTGTAGTTGAGTATGAGCATAAATTCTATGAGCTCATGCCCTATGTGGGGATCAATGATAGCTCGCCATAGTTAGCACAACATTTTATCAGAGGTTTGAATAACTATATAGTTGGGGGTGTTAAGGTGTTTGAACCTAAAACCCTCAAAGATGTGGTACAACGAGTCATACTTGTAGAGCAAAGTGTTACTCTAGGACATGGTGGCTTTGTGGGAGCACCTACAACATCAGGATCCAAGGGTAACTAGAACTTAGGGGGAAATAGGAAACCCCCTTATCTTAAGGGAAATCAAAACCATTAACAACCTCAGCAACAAAAGGGATCATACCCTCAGACATAGAGTGGTGGTGGCATTTCCAACTCTAGGAACTACCATAACTCACAACACAATAGGAAAAATCAGAACACTCAGCCTATGCAGAGAAACCAGTCTTTTGCTAGTAGGGAATAACCACTAATAGTCGAGTGTACCTCCAATAAGAAAGGGATTTGGTAGAGACACAAAATTTTATTCTTGTGGATAGTTTGGGCATATTGCAACTAACTACCCATAAAGTACATCTCACTATTCAGGTTCTAGGCCAATTGCATTTGAGCTTACAGTTGGAGATGCAGGTAGAGCTTACAGAGTATTTGTAGCGGTGGACCACTATTAAGTAGATCATTAGGGGACTATGGTTGAGACTATGGGAGCTACTTGAGGTACACCTCTCTCCATCTTGTTTGATTTAGGTGCTATGGACTCTTTTATTTCACCATCCATAGTTGCTATATGTAAGCTAGAGGCAGTAAAGCAAGGCTTGGGTTGGCAAGTGGAACTAGCCTTAGGCGCTAGGGTTTCCACAGATTCCTTAGTGTAGTAGTGTGAACTAAACCTAGGAGGGTTTTACACGTTGGCCAACCTTTGGGTCATCCCTCTTGGTTCTTATGATGTGGTTTTAGGTATGGATTGGCTTGGCTCTCATAGAACTAGTATTGATTGCAGAAAGAAGACCATTTTGTGTAAAGATGATTAGGTGAGGGACTAAGAGATTATAGATATCCAAAGACCTATATCTTTATGGATGATATCCACTATGAAATTAAAGAAGGACTTTTGTAAGGGATGTTAGGTGTTTTTCATTATGGTGAGAAAACTAGAGGAAGAAGACATTGTAGGGAAGACTTTAGACCATTCTATCTTACAAGAATATACGAATCTCTTTCCTAGCAAGATATTGGGTATGCATCTGAAGAGGGATATTGATTTCAACATTGATCTTATTCTAGGAGCAGAGCCTATTTATAAAGCTCCTTATTAGATGACCACTTAGGAATTGAGTGAGTTACACCTATAGCTTGAGGACCTTCTAACCAAGGGTAGTATTTGACCTAGTTTATCTCTATGGGGAGCACCATTGCTCTTTGTAAAGAAGAAGGATGGTCCATTGTACTTGTGTATTGACTATAGACAGTTGAATAAGGTGACAATAAAGAACATGTATCCTTTACCAAGGATTGATGATTTATTTGATCAGATAAAGGGAGCCACAATGTTCTCCAAGATCGATCTAAAGTCAGGATACCATTAGCTTCACATTTAGGATGCTAACATTCACAAGACTGCCTTCCAAACTCACTATGGGCACTACGAGTTCATAGTAGTCCCATTTTGGTTGACTAACACTCCATCAATTTTCATGTTTCTGATGAATGGAGTGTTTCATTCCTATCTTGATTGATTTGTACTTGTGTTCCTAGATGATATTTTGATATATTTTAGATCCCAAAAGGAACATAAGGAGCATCTACGATTGGTTTTGTAGTGCTTGAGATATAATCAAATTTATGCCAACTCTATGAAGTGTGATTTCTTTCAATCATAGATACAATATTTAGGGCATATCATATCAGGTGATTGTATCTCTATAGATCCTGTGAAGATCTAGGCAATGGTAGATTGGCTTGTAGCCACTATCATGTCAAAAATTCATAGCTTCATGGTCTAGCTGGTTATTATTATAGGTTCATCCAGAACTTTTCTAGAGTAGCATATCCTATCACTTCCCTTCAGAGGAAAGGAAAGAAGTTTATCTGGATAGAGAAATGCAAGGAAGAATTTCAGAAGCTCAAGGAGCTTTTGACGAGTGCACCAATCTTAGCAGTGCCTAATCTAGCAGGTGACTTTATGGTGTGTGCAGATGCTTCCCTAAAGGGAATTGGGGCAATATTGATGTAGGATGAGTGGGTGATTGCTTATGAATTTTGCAAAATCAAGGATCATAAGTTGAATTATCCTATGTATGATCTTGAGTTAGCTGTAGTAGTTCATTTGTAATGCCCTACCAGGGAACTCAAAAGAAATTAAACTAAAGTTTCACTAAGTTTGTCAAACATTTTTTCTTGAAAGATAATAAACAACAACATATATAATATAGTAGAAGTAATAATAACAAGAGATAAAAATAGCAGAAGCAATAACTCACATACATACAACCATAAAAAATTGATTACATCTCCTAAGGGTCCCATGACATTGAATCACATTTAAGTTTATTAATATTAAATCTAACACATAACAATTTCACATCATGGAATAACTACAAGTATGAATCCATTTAAATAATATACAATTATAGGATGCCACTTGGCATAATTAGAGTACTTAATCATCCATTGTACAAGTCATAGGGTATGATAAGCTCAAAGAATAAATAACATATATAAAATACATCATCTCATATGATATATGAAATTAAATACAATATAATAGAGTACAACCATCCATCATACTACACAAGAACATAATGAAAGGAAATACAGAATAGGGAACTCTAGCCATGACATCAAACTATCAGATCTCAATGGTAAAAGGAAAAAGCACTACCACCCAACCTCGTGGTAACTCGAAAAGGGTCCACTCCCACCTCACTAAGGAGATAGTCTCAAGTCCCAAACATGATAACAACCAAAAGCCAAAATTAATATCTAGGTCAAGGAAAACCTGAAAGAAAACTATCTCAAAGGGTACCAAGACACAAGTATCAACTAATCCTAGAGGCAACATGACACATAGGAAATCTACTATGCAAGTGGGCAAGTGTCATCGCATGAGCCAACTCTAAGGTTATCCTAGTAGCCACTATGGACTTCAGACCCTGTAGTGTCTCTATGCGACATCAATGTATAGACAAGGCATAGTAACAAGTCAGCTCTAAGCTTAATCTGGTAGGCTTTTAATACTCTAGACCCTCTAGTGACTTTTTGTAGTACCAATATCTTATTGATTCATTTTAAACCCATTTAATGAAATGCTATCACTTATTAAAATAACCTACAATGAGTTACCTACCAGCCTCTTCAGGGCCTCAACCTTCATTGCAAGCTACTTCCCAACATGACATATAGATAACCTACCCTAAGCTCAGCAGAAGAAAAATATCTCAAATGACTATAAACCAGACAACAGTTTTTTAAACAAGAAACTAGAAAGTACTAAAATATTACTGATCATTATCATATATTTCACTAATACAATCATCTTAATAGGACTGATCCAAAACCAAGTACACATAAACCAAATCCATGTCATAACATGATATCAAAAAAAATAAATCATTTAATCACCTTAGTCCTATACAAGCAACTGGGAAGAAATCAAGGATAATTGATCAAATACTTAAATGTGATATTAGGAAAGTTACACCATTCATCTTAGTTCTACACAAGAAATTGGAAAGCACATGAAAACATTCGATAAAACTCATCATATCACCCACATGAAACATCACCATGGCGAGGTATAAATGATCATGTACAAAACATCATCATGACATCACAGAAAAAACTCCCCCAAGCCTCTGGTAAACATCCTGACTAGCCAAAGCTAAGTCAAACCCAAAAACCCCAACACTAGTAAATTACACCACATAAAGCACATACAATATAACTTTCTCAATACCTTAGGTTATGAAAACACAAAGGTTTTATTTCCACTTATAGGTTTTCAAGTTCTCTTCTTCATTTTCAAACACAAAGATTTAATAACTACTAGGGTTTCGGTTTTTTTTCTCAAGTATTACTGTTTATGAAGTTTTCAATTTCACTACAAGGTTTTAGTTTTCATTTTTATGTTTAGGACACAAGAACAATAAATTCACAATGAGATTTCAGATTAAATCACAAACAATTCTATAATGGAAATCAATTTTCTCAAACAAGGGTTTCAACGCAGAGAAATTTTGAAAATAGAAACATAACAGACACGGAGAAGACAAGATTTAAAGAATGAGCAACTATTGCACAAACCCAAAAGAGCCTACCTAGATTTGATGCTAAAACAATGAACGCACAAACACACAAGAATCTTCATTTTCCTTTGAAACCTTTTTTTCAGAAATTGGCTCCTCCAAACTTGTGTGTGTAGAAATGAGCTCGAATCTCTTAATAAAGAGTTTGATTCTACCTAGGGTTTTCGATTTTTGAACATGCAAAGGCCTTTCCTTAAAATAAAACTTTTATTATTTAATCCTTTCATGCACATTTAAAGAACTTTTTAACTAAAACATTCTTTAATATTTTCCTTTCCTCCACTTTATGAATTAGTGCAAGCACTATTTAAAGCATAGTTTATTATATAAATTAATAAGAATAATTAAAGTTCATTATTTAAATGCAACTCTAATTTAATAATTATTAATTAACTAATCATAATAAAATAATATTAAATCTTTAATCTTTTAATATTTTAATTCTATTTTTATCCAACTTCTTACATTATACTTTTAAAATAAATATTTTAAACTAAAGTACATATTTAATTAATTTCTAGTAATTAAATAACACCATATTCTATTCTTTCTTTAACTAATTTTGTAAATTTAGACCTCTAAATTTAGACTTTTTATTTAAAGCACAAATTTAATTAGTTTTTAATTAATCAAATATTTACATATTTACATATTTTCCTTTTAATCAAATAATATTTATTACTCAACTTATGCGCGTGAATGCCATCTGTTATTTATAACACGGTTATCTAAAAATTTTCATAGTTTTTTATTTAGCTATCCTTGAAGAAAATAGGTTACGCATGGAGTCTGCTATTTCCCTCTTTCATGCTCTAGAAGTAAGGATAGTGGCATTTAGAGGGTTAGTGAAGCAGGAAAGGTGGAATAAAATTCTCAATCTAGTAGATAACATTACTAGATTTGCTATCTCCTGGGCTATTGGGGAGAGGGTGTTTAATTATGATTTCACCTGGTGAACCAACATCTCTATAATAGGTACCTTCATAGGATGCTTGGCTAGGGCTAGTGTCGAGAAAGGGGAAATTGTCAGGTTACGTTATAACATCTTTGATACCACTTGGTTAGTAGGTCTGGAAAATGTAGTCTTTAGTATGGATGAAAAATTGCGTATTTTGCTCCCTAAGGTCTACATGGAATATGAACCCGCAAAATTACAGCTTATCAATGTGGCTAGGAGATCATCCATGGTCATTAGAGACAACATTAAATTCTTCAATGCATGGCCAAAAATGGAGACTAGCATTAATTTCTTGCTTAGATGGAGGGGAGTATGTGTAGACCCTAGCAAGGAGTGGCTGATCAATTTTCTTCAAGCTTCTAAAGCTTATGTCAAGCTGGATATCAATTTGAATGACCTAGATAGACTAGAATTTTCATTGCTGAATTTTATCAAGTCCAATAGAGAATTAACAACATATGTATTCCCACTAGGGTCAACTACTGATGATGTGGAAAAGGCCAAGGACGTAATCATGGTTTTTTGGAAGATAGAGGAAGAGGCTCAACATTAAAAGCTAAGTGATGGACCAATTCTTGGGGTTAGATATGTTAAGGTTAATCTGTGACTAGTTTAAGATCTTTCTATTTAATAATATATGTTAGATAAGGCCCTAGATGTGACCTCTTTTGATTTGATCTTTGTCTCCTTATCAACTGATAGACTCTGTTATATTCATTTTTAGGCTGGGCTTTACGAATATATTAAGTGTGTTTATAATTGGTATGGATTAGTTCATTATATAGCTTTTTGGGCACTCGCCAAAACTTGTAAGGATATGATAGATAGTATTTTACATAAATGCTATGTAATGTATAAAGGACTCACTAATGAATATATATAGTTTAGTTTCTGATATAAAATTGGATATGTTTAGTACCAATAATTTTGGTTTTAAAGCAATAAGGTTAAATATATTCATTTGGGTTTCATACCAATGTATGGATAGTAGAAATGAGTAATATATTTCTCATCTTTATTTAATTTGGATTATGCTTTCATTTAGCAAAAGAGTTTATCTTCTAATGAATATTAGCTTCTGTAGTAGTTTATGTTAGTAGTAGAATGCCTTCAGTTTAGCTTAGAAGGGATAATGAAAATATTAGGCAATCTATAGTGGTAAAATGAACCGATAGCATCTTGTAGTTTATATTTAGTAAACAAGTATAAGTATTATATAATTCTATCTCATTAATACTAATTAGAATACAATTAAGGTAAAGATTTTTGATACAAATATGATTAATACCCAACATTAGATAGAATAAAGCTATGTATATTAAATTGTAGTGGGGTAATCCTGAGGAGATATGAGATGAAATTACCTTCTATAGCTTTGTTTATCTAAGACTAGTAATAGGTTGTTTTGGACTATTTCTAATTTGGATTTTGATTACTTATCCCCAATTGGTAGCAAGCTATTTCTTGTCATGCAGATGATGTTAGAGTGGGGTTTCTGTTGCACCAATAGATCGATTTGTCAATGCCCAATACAACCACTCAACTTATAGTACATAGGAGGTGGTTAGGCTCTTGTCATGAATCCCGAGGGGAGTGCTGAACAAATTTCTAACAATCTCCCCCTCAATGTTACCCGAGGGTCTGAGGACTCAAACTTGTGACCAAGCTCTGATACCACTTGTTAGAGTGGGGTTGTTGTTGCACTAAAAGATCGATCTGTCAATGCCCGATATAACCACTCAACTTATAGTGCATAGGAGGTGGTTAAGCCCTTTTCACAAATCTCAAGGGGAGCACTGAACAAATTTCTAACAGATTCTTAGTAGGAAACCCAAAGTTTAAAGCTAGCTTCTTGAACTTTGGTACCCTATTCTCTTTACAACAGAAGATTCATCATTAATGTACCATCTTTTTTTGTAAAATTATGAATGTAAGACCTTCATTCATACTTGGGTATGCCCCTTTTAAGTTTGTATAATATAGGACTTCGGTCCTCGGTAAGACTGGAGGTTTTCTTCCTCCGTTCTTTCTTACTAGTGCCTATTTGAATAGAGAACAATGTAACTTTTTCTAATTTTATATAATATAAAGGCTTTGACCGTTTATCGATCAAAAATAAATAAAATGTATTACTCAACTAATAATAATATTTAGAGTTTATTATTAAAGTAAAACTCCTAAATAATTATTATTAAATTAAATAAATTTAAATATGCCAAAATTAGAACTTTAATTTAATCTTTTAAATTTAATTCTTTTATTTAATTAATTTCTCAAATAATTAAATATTGAATTTTCTTTATAAAATTTCCATTAAGTTAAATCATTAAATTATCTTTTAATTTAATTTAATTAGAACTAAAAATCACCACACACCTAGAAGACTAAATATGAAAATCCATCATACAAAACATAATACAAAATCAAACTCCAGGGTCAAAATCATGAATTCATGTCACTTGACAAATTCGAATGGGTAAACAACTCAGATACTTGTCCGACTTTCTAGGACAAGGTTAGGATTTGGACTCAAGAGTTATCTCCCCACTTATACCATTTAAATACTATGATAGGGTATGCTCATCTTAGCAATTCAGGAAAGTCAATACCCAGTACCTACAATCTGCATAAAATCCACGCATGTACAAACACATGTTCTAAACTAAATAGACAATGGTGGGGAATGAGACATTGTGTAGATTCTGACTAGCAGGTGGCAATGACTCCCTCCCTCAACCACATCAGGAATGTCAATCATAAAGTAAAACAGACAAGTACACCATACACATGCAAGTATGGGGTAAGTAACCATAGAACTGCATATAAATAATTCATCTACTATCATCATGAGATAAGTGAAATTACTAACTAAACATACATATATCATCATTGAAATAATAATCATGAACACATTAAATAATTAGTAAGTCATCACATATAATGAATTGGGTATAAAACAACATCTAATCAAATTTGATAACCAAGTTTTGCTAATCATAAATAGAAATCATAATACTAGCCTTAAAAAATATGGCAATCAAACAAGAAAAGTCAACTAGGGGTAGACATTACATCATACCCTAGTGAGATGGAGACAATTCTTGCTGGGACATTGATTTGAACTTCACAGTGATCATAGCAATCTACACTACATATTCATGTAGCCTAATTTGAATGCTAGGTAGAGGCATTGGATGGAGTTTCTTTGTGAGTATGAATTCGAGGTGAAGTATATTTAGGAAAAGGAGAATGTGGTAGCTGATGCTTTGAGTTAAAGGAGACATGAGACACTATCTTTGACTCTTAGCATGGATTTGAGGCACTTCCTATAGATACTTGGTATTAGGAGGTGAGCATGGAGATAGATTTGGGAAGATCATTGGAGGGCAGGTTTTTCAGGTTATGTTTTTGAGTCAGATGGCCTTTTATGCTATTTAGGAAGGATCTACGTACCACTACTAGATGAAATTTTTAGATTGGTCTTATTAGAGGCTTATCATGCACCTTACTCGATACATCTAGGTGCTAAGAAGATGCATGCATATTTGTGACATCTATACTTTTGGACAAGGATGAAGTGTGATATCGCTAATTTTGAGGCTAGGTGTCTTGAGTGCCAAAGAGTCAAGATAGAGCACCAACATCCAACATGGATTTTACAACCTAATCTCTTTCCTTCATGGAAGTGGGATATCATCTCTATGGATTTCATTATAGGATTTCCTATGAGTGCTTGTTGACATGATGCTATCATGGTCACCATTGATCGATTGACTAAGATGGCACACTTTTCACTAATAAGGTCATCCTACATAGCAGCTTTAATAGCTAATGTCATCATGTGTTATATTGTGAGATTACGTGGTATTCCCCAGAAGATCATTTCAGATAGGGATCATGTATTCACATACACATTTTGGAGATCATTGCAACATGATCTTGGAGCACTGTTGAACTTCAGCTCAGCTTATCACCCAGAGATAGATGGCTAGAATGAGAGAGTGAATCAGGTTCTAGAGGAAATGTTGAGGATGTATGTGATGGACAAATAGACAGACTCTTTGGGAATATTATCTTTACCTAGTGGAGTTTGCTTATAATAATGGGTATCACAGTTCTATTGGGATGGCACCATATCAGGTTTTGTATGGTTATCCTTTCCGTACACCTTTGAGTTGGGACAATCTTGATGATCACATCCTGTTCAGTCCTAAGATGCTTTGAGATATGGAGCAATAGGTAGTGTGCATCCATGAGCACATGTTTGCAACACAAGATAGAAAAAAGAAGTATGCCAATGCTCATAGGATGGATAAGAATTTTGTAGTAGGTGAGAAAGTTTTCTTGAGAGTGCGTCTGTAGAAGAGTTTGAGCCATTATGAAAAGGGTTTGAAGCTAGCACCTCATTTTGTGGGACTATTTGAGATTCTTGAGATGATAGGTCCAGTTGCCTACCGTCTTGCATTGTTGCCCAACCTAGCTCATGTTCATGATGTTTTCCATGTTTGTGTACTTAGACAATATATTCCTAATGTGATACATGTTCTTGATTGGAATGCATTACAAGTAGAGGATGGGCAGCTGGCTTTGGAGCTGGTTCACATTTTGTAGTAGTAGAATTTGACCCTTAGGGGTTGAAGCATAGAGCAAGTAAGGGTTCAATAGGACCCTATTGATGAGTCATCAGCTACATGGGAGGATGCATCTGGTTTATAAGATTTATACTCGTACTTGTTTATAGGCTTCCAGGAGTAAGCCTAAGTCTAGGAGGGTGGATGTAGTGCCTACCCCTAGTTTATTTTTCAGTAATTGTTGCTAAACTCTTTAAAGCCAGATTTGTGATTATGTTTGATGATTAGTGGTATTTGTTTTCTAGATTGTTGTATATTGTTTCTTGCTCAGTTGACTATATGATGAGATTACTTTGGTACTAAATTATTTCATGTATGCATGATTATTCCTTGATAATGAGGATTATTTATAGTGATTTTAGTTATTTCATGATGTTAGTTAGATGAATTATTTATGTGTTTTCTATGGATACTTACCCCATACTTGCAAGTGTATGGTGTACCTATATGTTTTAATTTATGTATGATGTTTATGATATGGTTGAGGGAGGGAATTGTAGTCACTTGCTAGTCAGGATCTACACGATGCAATACTTCCTATCTTTGCCTATTTAATTTAGAATATGTGTATGTACATGTGTGGAGCTTATGCAAACTGCAAGTACCGGGTATCAACTTTCCTGAATTGTCAGGATGAGCATACCCTATCACAATATCTCAATGGTAAGAGAGGGGAGATAACTCTTGAGTCTGAATCTTGTCATTAAACCATTTGTCCTAAAAAGTAGGGTAAGAGTCTGAGTTGTCTACCTTATGAATTCGTCAAGTGACATAAATTCATGATTATAATCATTGAGTTTGATCTAGTTTTCTATACTTTATTATGGGGTTTCATTTTAGTCTTGTGGGTCTATGATTATTTTTTGTTAAAAATTAAATCGATTAAAAGGATAATTAATTATTTAATTTAATGGAAATTTAATAAAAAAAATTTGATATTTAATTATATTTAATTAATTGAGAAATTAATTAAATAAAATAATTAAATTCAAAGATATAGTTAAAGTCTAATTTTGGGTGTAATAATATTAATTTAATTTAATAATAATATATTTAGGAGTTCATTTCTTATTGGATGCTAAATATTATTAGTAAAGTTAATAAATATTTTTATCAAAAAAATGTCTCAAGAATTAATGAAAGAGAGAAAGAAAATTATTTAATAAAGATATTTTAATTAAGTGGTAAAAAGGTTGTGCATGAATATTAAAATATAATTAAATAATAAAGGTAAAGGGCTTTTTGATGATTGCACAATCAAATCCCTAAATTGGGGAAAACTCATTATTAGCAATTTAGAGTTCATTTCTCGGGAACCAAATTTTTGAAGAGCAATTTCGGAGGAGGTTTTCAAAAAGAAACGGAAATACTTGCATGCTCCATGCATTGTCTAATTAGCATAAGATTCAAGTAGAATCTTGTGGTTAATTTGTGCAGTAGATTTCCATTCTTAAATTTCATGTCTTCTTTGTGCTTGGATAAATCCATTCTTAGAATTTTAGATTTGGTTGATATCATTGTGTTGTAATTTACTAGTTTATGTTCTTGATTTTGTCTGTGAACGAATTAATTAAATTGAAACCCTTGTCATATATTTTCATTTTTCTTCATTTTGAAATTGGTTGTATATGAGTTTTGAGAATTTAGAAACCCTCGTTCTATTAATTAAATAGAATGTTTTAATCATGTAGGGTTTGAGAAGAGAAATTGATTTTTAAAATGTAGAATTTGAATGGTAATTGAGATTTTCTCTATCAAATCTGATTTTGCAATATATATATATATATATATATATATATATATATATATATATATATATATATATATATATATATATTAGTTCCACAAATTTATGGGGGGGCATATTGTTTGCTTTTATTAACATTTTTTTTTAAACTATGAAATTGGTGGGCGAGGCCACCAACCCCCACCTACCCCTTACCTTTTACCCCCACACAACAATGAGAATACTGTCAACGACCATTTTGGCTATCATACGACATACTATTGTCGTGACAGTAGGTATTATCGTAGATAGTGCTTTGCTACTGCGTTAGCAGAGCTGTTGCACTAGCACTTCAGCCTACGAGCTTTAAAAACTAAAAGAATGGTAAGTTTTTTTTATAAAAATTATTTCATTTTCTTATTACTTTTACTAAATTCAATTAATTTAATAACATTTTTATTAAATATTAAATTTTAATAAATGTTTAATTATTAAATTATAGATTTAATTTAATTAACGTATATTGTTATTAAATTTTTTTTTGGTGAAATATTATATTTATATTAATAATAACTGGTTCAAAATAGCTCTTAGAGAAAAGAACTAGTAAAGAAAAACTCCAGTCATTGCCTGATACAAAAAAGATGCAGAAGAAGAAATACTGCATCAAGAGAGAGTATCTATCAACACTAATGAATCTATAGGTTATTAAATGTTAAAATATAACAATATTATTAATATTTTCTTTTAATAGTTATTATTTTATTATCAGATTAATAATTACTTTATTAATAATTAATATAAATTATTTTATTAATAAATTTGTGATTATTATCTTTAATAATCTAATGATTATTGATTAAAATATAATAATATTTATTTAAAATTAGAATTATTGTATTTTGAAATTGTATATTTAAAGTAAATTCAAAAATTGTAAACTTTATCAAACCAAAAACTTACAATGAAATGAAAACTTGAACCTTATTGTTAACTCAAACTATATGTTTTCAAAACCAAATAAAACTACAAAACTACATTGCATGCTGTATGTTTTCTCGTATGTTAGGTTTGGGGTTGACTTAGAGTGTTGATCAATTCCAGGATGTCTACTAGAGGCTAAGAGTTATTGTTTTGATGATGTCATAATTTTGTAGATATGTACTTGATTTTGAATTAGTCTTGTTAGGTTAATTGTATAGGTAAAATATGCAATTTTGATCAGTAATATTTTTCAATGCTTTCCTATTACTTGTTGAAGAACTGATGTGTATTTTATGGTGGTATAGGACCATCTACTTTTACTAAGCTTAGGGTAGGTTATTTTTATGTTTTGTTGGGAAGTGGCTTGTAATAGAGGTTGGAGCCTTAAAGAGGCTTCCTGGGTAACCCATTGTAGGTTATTTCAATAAGTGATAACACTACATTAAGTGAGAGTAAAATGAATTAATAAGAGTCATTTTCTTCCTCGCCCATGCCTTAAGTGCTAGTACAAACTAGAATGGGAGTAGAGAGGATGCTTGGTTGCAACCTTACTTCATTAGTATACCCTGTCAGTATGAAATGATACTAGTGCCACATAGAGTCACTAGGGGGCCAAAGTCTAATTAGGCTGTGAGGGTAACCTTAGAGTTGGCTCATGTGATGACACTTGCCCACTTACATGGTAGATTTCCTAGGTGTCATTGTTGTCTCTGGGTTTAGATGCCACTTGTGTCTTGGTACCTTGAGTTAGATTGCTTTCAAGTTTTCCTTGACCTAGATGTTGATTGTGACTTTTGGGATCGTTATCCTATTTGGGACTTGAGACTATCTCTTTAGCACGGTGGGAGTGGACCCTTTTTGGGTTACCACAAGGTTGGGTGGTAGTGCTTTTTACTCTTACCACTGAGATCCAATAGTTCGATGTTGTGGTTGGAGTGCCCTATTATGTATTTCCTTTCATTCTATTTTGTGTACTATGATGGATGGTTATACCTATTGTATTGTCTTTTAATTCATGGATCTTAAGAGTTGACATAATCTATTTTATGATGTATATTCTTTCAACCTTTCATGCCCTGTGACCACCTATACAATGGATGATTGTGCATTTTGATTATTGCCAAGTGGCATTTGGGATAATTGTATATTATTTAAACTATTCAAACTTGTAGTTATTCTTTAATGTGGATGTGTTATATATATATTGGTTTTAATATTAATTAAACTTAAATGTGATTCAATGTCATGGGACCCTTGAGAATTATAATCTATTTTATGGTATGTGCTTATGTGTATGTTATTGCTTCTATTATGTAATAACTGTTGTTGTATATTATCTTTTCAAAAAAATATTTGGCAAACTTAGTGAAACTTTAGGTTAATTTCTTTTAGGTTCCTTGGTGGGGCACTATAGTACCCACAAAATGATCCACTAATCAAAAGTATCTTGTGAAAGATATTGACCCTATGAGGTGTCTATGACATCCATATAATGTCTCAGTCCTTGTTAGAGGACAAGGCCTTCTGAGAAGCTTCAACCCTATTAGGAGTAGTTATTACAATTACACAATGTATGGAAGATGAGCCCACTACCCAAACATGCAATATACAATAATATTTAGTATACAAAATGTAGATACTAAAATCTCTTGCCAATGCTGATATCTTCAATATTTGGTTTGACCTTTGTAGCTCATTGTATAATCTTCACATATAATCCCTCTTATTGCTCTCAACATCAAATTCAAATCACATAACAATATCATAACCATCACAAAAGCATTACAAAACTTCACATCAAAAGATATGTCCTTTATACCATTTTTTTTTGTTCTGTCAGCCTTCATACCTTCACACATGTCCCAAAATTCAAAAGTATATTTTTCTCACTTAAGGTTAACATCCAGGATGTCATCCCTAATTAGTCAAGTAATTTTTTTACTAAACAAAATAACTTCTTAACTTACAATATCCAATTACTTAACTCTATCATTTTCTACTTGTGCATACCTATTAATGATGAATCCTTCAAATCTCTATTTGCAGTGCTCATACTAATCTATGCCCTCAAGTATGATAACTTGACACTTGTTACTATCAGTAGGTAACTTTGCAAATGTTGATTCTACATATGTGAATTACGCTAATCAAAACTGCATCTATGTTGACTGATAAACTTCATAATACTTAGACAATTTTATAAGTCTTACCAAAACTTCATCTTCATGAAATGATGACTTAATATAAGTAATGTGTTGCCATTAATGACAACTTCATTCTATTAGAGTAATAAAATATTTTCTTATTAATTATATCATATTGATTTAATTATTAAGTCACTTATTATCTCTAGTTTACTTAAGCTAAACTTTGGACATATAATAATTAATTCTTTTATTAATTATCATCATGCAACCTAGATTTTACTTATTAGGGTTTTGATCTCCTTTTATAAGGATTGATCTATTTATAATTTATTTCTTTCACTTTTGATAATAACAATCTCTCTTTTTGCTCATCAACAACATTTCATCTATGGATCTAGGAATCCTAGCCTTTATAGCTTTTGCTTCTCTTTATATGTGATAAGTGTCTGCATACAGGTAATTCTTGGGAGATGTGGGGTTGATCTTTCATTAACTTCAACATGCTATCAGAGCTCCAAATCTTTATGCCCTTTTTCTTTTTATGAGAGGTCTAGCCTGACTTTCAAATCTATATTTTTTCTTTTAGAGGGTTTCATTTTTCAAAGTTATTTTGTATTGAATCTAGGGGTTCACTATTTTTTGGATCACTTTGAGCACAAATGGATATTGCCGTTGAGCTTGGAGTGCCCAAAAACTGCCATTTTCATATAAAATTTGTCCAATTTGGACATAGTTGGAATTCGAGGCAAAAATATATTGGTCTGAGATTGGACACGTTTCTTGAGGTGGCAATTTTGTGATTTCTAGTAATAAATTAAGATATTTCAGCACTAAAATCAAGATTTTTTTTCTTGAAAATTGGTATTTTTGGCATTAAAAAAAAGATTTTTTGGCATGCAAATCGAGATTGTTTGACACGAAAATTGAGATTTTTATGCATGCAAATCAAGATTTCTAGCACATGAATCAAATTTTTTTTCATGTAAATCAAGATAGTTCTACTATGGAACAAGCATGCTTCCTGAGGTAATTTTTGGTACCGCTAGGCACACTTCTTGAGGCAGTAAAAAAACTTTATTTTTCCCTTCCAACACTTTTTTGACCTACCTATAGTTTTTTGGTTGTAACTTGCTCATTCAGACTTTGTTTTTCACAAACAAGATACTGTCGGAAAGTGGTTCCAAGCTCATTCTAGTGGTGCAAGTTATTTTCTATTTTGGTTCTCTTTTGATGGATTTTTTAGCTATCAAATTTAAGAGTTCTATTTTGCACTCAAGGAGACATATCTTGAGACATTCTATTTTCTAGATTTTGCTCCAGGTACATCCCATTCAATGTTTTTTTTTTTTTATAACATTTTGGTGGATATCTTGTTTGTTTCAAGTCTAGAGAACAATTTTTCTACTTTAGATGACTTGTCATGGGTTGTACTTTCTATTATATCACCCTTATGTCTCTTTTGATCTTTGTTGACATCCTTTTGTAGTATTTTTGCAAACACACTGAGATAAAGTGTCACTCTAGTGCATTTTAGGATCTTGCACATCTTTGTGTTTTGTTGTACTTGCAATATATTATAAAGTATCTTAGGGGGTTTCATGTTGGCCATATTAATCATATTCCTTTGTCAAGTGAGTGTTCCACCCATGACATTAACACTAGTAAATTTTTGACCCATTTTTGATGAAACTTGGTCAAAATTTTGACCTATGTTGGTCAAAGTTGCAACTAAGTGGTACAACACAAATATTCTTGTCAAAAATTAGATGAAACCTTGAATTTGTCAAAATTGTGACCAAATACTTGGTTGAAATGGACCACTTTTAGTATGGTCATTATTGGTGGCCATTACTCAAAATTTTGACCAATCTTAGTCGAAATGCTAGCCCAAAAGAAGAAATCTAACTAAAATGCACTTTGCAAAATGAATATTCAATGATTACAATTTATCAAGAAGTAAAAGATGGTAATACCAAAGTCAATAGCAATGAACCTAGGAACACTCTGACCCTACACAACAAAGAGAACATTTCACAACATATATTAAATTATATTATTGTAAAGAAGAGAAAAAAGTAACTTGATTAGTTAATAATTTACTATTCATAGTTGGTAGTAACTTTGGTAGCTTCAAGACAAGCAATATTAATGAAGGCATCTTCAAATAAATTGATGGTGCAAAAAAATCTGACAAAGCAATGATTAATGGATAGATTAAAAGATCCACACCTTTTACTACAGAAATGAAACATATATAGTCCTATAATTACAGTTGATTTCACTAGATCATGTTATTATCTTTCTCCAAAGACAATTAAAAATAGATACAAGGAGAAAATATGTTGGTAGTTCTTATCATAAATACACAACACCAAATCTCACACTTCATAGCCTAAGGGATCCTAAATCTAAAAATCCTCCCTCTCAAAGTAGTCACCAAGATCAGATCCACAACACAAGACTTCATTCTTATAGACAAAAAACACTACATTACTAGCAAGATTGGGAGAAGGGACATAACAGTGACCATAGATGGGTACAATTAGAGGCACCTTTTGAGATTGGCCCTAAAAATTTCAAGGGAATTCTCCATATCAAGAGGCCTCTACCCCCATTGCTCGCACCAAAAGCTTCCCTTGGCCACCTCATATGATAACCCTGCATTGGGAAAGTTAAGAAGGGACTGAAAGTTTAATTAGCTATTACAATTTTTGATATATTTGGAAGTATATAATTTCTATTATTACAAGGTCTATCATGATGTTGTTCCTATGTCGAAACTCTCTTTTTTAGGTTTGATGCATAAATATCATTATACCAAGAAATGCCCAACACTAGATTAGACATGCTGATATAATTAGCTTTGTAAAATTTCTTTTCCAACCAAATCAATACATGAACACTTTATGTAAAATACAACAACACCAAATGCCTTGACATGATAGTTTTATTTTTGTGGGAAAGATTAAGTTCAAGGTGAAGGTTTTCATATAGAATCTAGATGCATGGAAAGTCTACTATAGTAGTGATGGCTATTGAAACTGACCAAAGGAGGTTGGAAAGTCTACTACAATAGTGATTCACTTGTCTTTTGTCACTTTTATTTTATAACCTTAATACTTATCCCAACTTGTGAGTCATGACTATTGTTATTAATGCCTAGAAAATAATATTACACTAAATTACTAAATCAAAAGGTCAATTTTGCTCCAAGTTGCTTACAAGTAGCCTTGAGATGTATGTGCTTTGGATGATGGGTAATATGCAACAAAAGTAGGAGTAGAGCATGTGACTTTCTTGGTGAGAATTTTTATGAAAGTAGGTTTCTATGTATGGAATACTCATTGTGAGATTTAGCTAAATATGGAGTTATGCTGCTTAAAAATAATTGATATAATTATGAATATTGTGATGTATACTATGCAAGGAAAACTAATAGACTATACTATGATCATAAATAATAACTAGGCCTAGGCTTCTTCATGCCCATCATATGATCATGCAATAGGATATCCATATAATCCTTTATTGATCTTAGCTACAACCCCAAAAAATCATTTTTGTTCCCTTACCTTAATTAGGTTCAAAGTCATGTAAATGAAATTCTAATACACAAATCAAATCAACAATAGTCTGCTATTAATATTGGATGAAAATTGAGTGCCTGCAAGGTTCAAAGGTTATAACTTTCTCATTAAAATTGTACAAGTTATGACATGTTATACAATTATACTTCTATACCTCATGGTGGTGACCACTAACAATTTGTTTTCCATCTGATTGAACCTCTTTTGCAGGGTACTAAAAAGATGGATTGGCCCATTTTAGAATGATGGGATGGTATTAAAATTTGTTTTCCATCTTTTGATAAATTACCTATTGTGGACTTTTTCCCTAAATGAAAAAGCACATTCAAATATTCCAAGATTAATCAATTATTTAAAAAGTGTAGACCAAGATGATATAGACCAAATGTAGACCAAATGTATCAATGCATCAGTACCAATTTCATTTGATTTAATACTAAATAATGTAAGTGTAGCTATATAACTAGTTTTTCAAAACCAAACCAAATGCATCAACAAGAGATTCTTTCATTCAACAACATGCAAAAGATGGATGCTAGTGTAGCTAAATCCCCAATTTTTAGAATCATCAGCATCGAGTTTCATTTGGTTCAACATTGTCAATAGCGAGTATCATCCCAAATTGTGAAAGACCAATTTAATATCTTCACATCTAGAATACATAAATAGATACAATCTTAAAACATGAATGAAAATAAAAATTTGGCATACTTATAAACAAAGCATGTGGTTTAATTTATTTATAAGAATAAATACCTTGTATGGTGCTTTTCATGTGCTCACAATGATGCCTAAATTTTTGTTAATATCACAACTTGTTAATAAGCAATATTTGATGAACGGTCTAGAGGTATATCTTTTTCTTTGTTAATGGAAGCTAATCTGTTAATTATTTAATTACCTATTTAGAGGTTTGTCTTCTTCTTTGAGATTTTTGGGTGTATAGTTGTTTGATCTTTATATTTCAAATCACTTTTGATGTTTACTTGGTAAGTGCTCTACTCAACTAAGATTTTAGTGCTATATTGTCAAACATGATGGTGTCTCCTTCATGACGTTTTTAATGTACACTTCATTTTTATTGAAAATATCTAGCCTTGATAGATAATTTTGTCTTAGCTTCTCTCTCATACTATATTCTCTATGCCTCTACCACAAATCCCTCTGTAGATAATTTTGTCTTTGTAGTTTTGTTCTAGATTGAAAAAATCTCTAATCCCTCAATAGTTTTTCTTGGTCATACTTTTCAACATCAAATTGTATCCTTGATTGTCGAGTCTTCTATCATGTCTCACTTAACACTACATAATTTTTTTGTGCATAAGAGTTACAAGACACAATTTTATGGTTTATACATTTGTTCTTATTCGGCTTGTTATGCACTAGTTTTTCAAGACAACTTCTTGTACTTTCATTTGCAATTTTATATACTGGACATGCGCCATTTCATCCAGAAGTTCCAAGTCTTTGAAATTACTAAAATGATTTTAAATTGAATTTAGAAAAAGCCATGCTAGACTTCCTCACTAATTTACATTGAGTAATGCCAAGAATCTAGTAAGTTTACAAATCAACTTAATGAGTTTGGATTTATAACTCATTCCCTAGAAATTTAGTTTAAACACCCAAGAAATACAACTTTTCATAGTAGGATATCAAAATTAATCATCAGATTTCAAGAACCCTCATTAATAGATTTTTTCTAGAAAGTTTTATGAGAAGCCAAGAAGCCCCTGCAACAATTAAAATCGTAGATTTTAGGACTATAGTCAAATATGAAGCCATATCAATAAATGAAACATATGCTTTTAGTATGTTGATGATACCATATGTAATATTTGTCACTTTGAAGAAAGGATTTCAATTGATTTAAAGTGAGATGAAACTAGAGCTGCCCAAGATTTCTATAAGAAAACTTAATAGATAAATAGCTTTTACAAGGGATACATTGTGAACTTAGCAATGGCGACCAATAGGGACTGAAGCTTTTTTTTGAGCTTGTTTGTCAATAGAGGATAGTTGCAAAATGCTACATACAAAAGTACCTTCTCTTGGAAGGTAGGCATTAGCAAAAGCTTTGCATCTAGTCATCCCAGTTATATAATAAAATGCATGGATGAAACAATTATGATACCCTAGTTTTTGTGAATTATTAAGTCATGGATAATAGGGATGCCAACACAACCACATTAAATATGAATATGAGCATTATACAGGAAGGAAAAGCATGCTAAACAAAGTTAACCATGCATTTCAACACACGTCTAATCTTATTTGAATAAAAGAACTAAGATTTGGTTTTAAATTCTATGCACTATCTTTTTGAGGTGATTGTAGAGCATTATAAAGGAAAATTACATTCATACAATAAATATTTCATCTCCATAATTATCTATAGATATTAACCTCTCACATGATGAAATGACAGTAAAATCCAAGGCTAATATAGATAACAAAAAATGAAGAGAAAAGGTTTTAGATTGAATATTTCAAGTAAAAATCACACAAATGGAAGGTTGCTTGATAAGTCAAGGTAGTGCCTACTAGTTTAGTAATATTAAACATGATTGGGGCCTTTTGAATTAAATATCACATCAACACCACAAGATCTACAAGTTTTTACAATAACATGATAAGTGAAAAAATGGTCAAACCTTAACTGCCAATACATGTTACCAAAGAATACTCATTGTTATAAATTATAATAATTCTTGATAACAAGAAGCTTCTTTTTTTTTCTTTTTTTAGGATGTTTTCATATACTAATTACTGATACACAAACATCACACAATTGAACATATAGAGAAACTACTTTTAAGTGATACACATACATGGCACAATTGAAAATATAGAGAAACCAAATTAATAGGTTTGATGTGTTGGCATACCAATTCTTTTTGTGTAGGTTGTTGTTGGTAATTATGAGCACTTTGAGAATACTGCAAAACAACAAAGATAGATCCACACATGATTCTTGTCCCTAGATTAGATGCTGCTCAATATAGTTGACAACTTCTTAGATCTTAATAATGATCAAGCAGAAGCCTTCCTCTGCTGTTGCTGTTGCATTTGCTATGATGGAATATAACCTTATGTTGGTTGTGAATAATATTGTGTATACAATTATTGAGTATTCTATCCAAGCTGTTTCTAAAAAAAAATTTATATATGAGAAAGAATCAAGAATAAATCACCAACCGATTACAACATTCAAGAGATAATTATTCGATGAATATATAACATATTTTATGCCTAACAAACATTTCTAAAAAAAAAAGGCTATTTTATATTGAAAAAAAACTATATATGGAAATAAAAGTATAAGAAGAGGAACAAAGATACTCCATAATCTTTGTATGCATGTGATGGTAGATCATAGAACATCATTGCTACAGGAGCAATTGGAGCACCTAGACAAGCTAGTTTGGGTTTGGGCTTTCTTTATTTAATTTTTTTCTTGTAGTGATGCTAGCTACATAAATAGATTAATAATAGGACCTATTAGGTCCTTGGGTGAGGATAGATAGGTTGTCAAGTTAAATCTTGCTCCTAAGTTGCTATTATAGCTCTAAGTTGCAAAGTAGGGGGTTGGTTGACCAAAATAGGTAGAAGGGTTGACCAAGGGTCAAAAATTTTTTTTAATGTCTCAATAAACCTATTCATGCCCATTACCAAATTTGGTGAGCCTGCCTTATTAGAATTGCAAGATTTTTCAAAAATTGCTAAAAAGTTAGAAAAGTTGCAAAGTTGCAATTTTGGCAATTTTGTAACTTTTCTTGTTCAATGAGAAAATTTTCTATGGGAGTTATTTAATAGGTTGTGAATGAAAAAAAAATGCTGGTAATGCCTATATAAGTCCATTCTTGATCAATTTCAAGGGTTGGAAGAGTTTTGGCCATACAGTGTACGAATTTGGCATTGAAATGTAATTGCAACCAGTTAGAAATAGATCAATTTCACTGTGTAAATGGATTGAGTTAGAGTTTTTATTGATTTGAATAGTTAGTTAAATTTTTTTTTAGTTCTTCCTAGGTGTTCAAGTCATCAAGTTTGAGTTTTATTATTGTTGTACATTGATTTTTGGTTCATTACTAGTTTTCTTGTTCATAACAATTGGTTTTGTAAAAATGGATTAAAAATCTCTTTCCCATACTTGAAAATTCATGAAAATAAGGGGAATGAGAGTTGATCAAATTTACTATAACATAACAAAATTAGAGCTCTTGATATTAGTGGAAAACAATTATGTGTGCTATCTCTAGTCAAGAAATCTAGCCTTAACTTGTGGTTTTTTATGGGTAAGCAACAACAAGAAGGGGTTTGAGTGATTAGTTTCCTCAAAAAAATGGTGGAAAGAATTAAAAAATGGTATAATATTTCTCCTTGTGCAATTTGAAGTGTTGGAGTGACCTTGGAAACAAGTTATGCTTGTTTTATTCCAAACTAGGCTAAATTGCTTGGAAACCCTCATGAAATTGGGCCTAATTGATTTGGGCTATGTGAAGGGTTTGAAATATTTAAACCACTTAAATCCTTATTGTATTGGTAAAGAGTATCCATATTTCATTTTTGTTTATGGGATTCTTAAGAGTTTTACTATGAAAATGCTCAAAATTTTCTTTTGTAACCCTCATTTTTTTTGGTGTGACAACAACTTAGTCGTCTTGGTTGATTTTTCTTAAAAGATATCTTCATTGTGGCTGGTACTTGGGTTGGAACTATCAAATTACATCTTATAAAGCTAGGAAATGTCTTCAAAGACCAAGGAATATCTTGGAAAGAAAGATGACCCTGTTCTAGCCTTGTTTGAGAAGGAATAATAACAACAATATGTAAGATTGGCCATAAAGTTGGAAGAAACTTTGTGCAAGGTTTATGTGATGGTCTAAATATGTTTATGTGGTACTCATGATGCATTTGGAATCCTTAAAACCCTTAAGAAAATCCTAGGCTTTATTAGTGCCTGGTGAAGCAAGAGCTAGTGAACAACTCCATAGTGGGAAGTTCACATATGAGCAGCAAATTTTTGTATTTTTCTCAATCCTATTGGTGTAGCAGGGTGAAAGAAAATGATCTTTTATTGATTCTAAGTTGGTGAGCTAAGAATCACCATCAAGTTCATAGAAGTGATCTAGTAAGCACCTAGAAAGAACTAGGAAGTAAGGAAGTAAGCCTTGTTGTTACATCAATGATGCAAAATTTTGATATTTAATTTGTTTACACAGTTAAATCCACAAAGTTATTGACATATATTATCAAACCATAAGGATGTTAGTATGTGTAGTCTAAGTAATGTGAATTTGATGACGACATTTTTATAGTAGTTAGTCTTTGTTAACTCACACTTTCTATAAGTTTTGGCTGTGACCACTTATTCTGAACCAACTAATGTTTATAGCTTGTTCATGGAGTGTGACATATTGAATCAAGTTATAGCAACATTACATTATTTTTCCTAATAGTGACTTAGAAGCATCAATTGTGTTGCACTTTATATGTGATGAGTAGATTTGTATTATAGGTGGTGAATTCAATTCTATAATGAATCCTATATAAAAATAGTGGATAATCACTTAAGAATCTCAATAATGATTAATTTCAATATATTGTCTTGGCCCATAACCCCCCCTCATTCTAGTTTAAACTACTTTGTAGTTTAGCTGAATATCATTAAGGATTCGCTCCCAAAATAATGTCCCTTCAAGTTTGAAAAAATATGGGTGAGAGATGAAAACCTAATGATTACAATAGAATATTAGTTGAAGGAAAAAGAGGTATCAAGATCAAAATATATTATATTTCTTGGTAACTAAGCTAACGATGATCAAGAATAAAATTGCTACTTTGGTAATAGTTTTGAGGAAAAAGAAAGAATAGATTAGGAAATTGAGGAGCCTAAAAGGGTTGTGATTGATAAAGGAATGGACACAAAACTCTATCTCAAAGAAAAGAAACTATTAGTTGGTTAGGAAGATATCCTTAGTATGTTAGTTTGAGCTTCACTTGGTTTCGAGAATACTTTAATGACCATTTTCATGCACTATTTATAAATTAATTTAGATAACTATTAAATGAAAAAATACCTGATACAATCATTGACAACATTATGTGCTCCCTCTTTATGGACCTCCAAGGAGGAATGTTATTGTTAATAACAAAAATAGGCCACATTGAGTAAACAGATCTCATATCTCCAAATGGTTTGACACCATTCGTTGCCAATGAAAGCTTGAGATTATGAGGTTCTTCTTTAAAGTGCATCCATGTTTCTTTTATCTCTTTAAATGCAAAAACATCTATAGGAATTCACATAATTTCATCTTGACTTCTATTGCATGCATGGTTATCCATAAATTGTGCCAAGCTAGTGCACCTAAATAATCGTTGAAGACATGAAATAATGGGAATATACCAAAGAACCCTGTGAGGAACCTTTTTTGTTATTTGATATGACTAATATCTACTAATATGATAATTAGGGCATTCTGTTAAAAATTCATGTTGTTTATGATATAGAATGTAATCATTGGGACATGCATGTATTGTATGATACTTCATTCCAATTTGATTCATAATGGTAGATTATTCTTGCTACAAACAAGGAAAAATGTTTGATGGTGGTAACTAAAACTCAACTATCAATCTACAACAAAAAATATGAATTACTAATATAATGAATATAAATGGTATGCTAACATTAAAGATGACAAAAATGGCATACCTTAGTATATGTGACATTGCTACATTGGATAAACCATTCACAACTTTCAAGTTTACCAAAAACACTATAGAAGAGAGAAGAGTTTTTTGGGAGCCTTCATATAGGGGCTCATGTTCCTTCTTAGGTATAGTTATATCAAGACCATCTTCATCATCATTATCAGATGTTCTAGTACCATCATTGTAAGTATCTTCATCACTTGCACTAATACCATCTTCTTCAATCATGTCCTCTGGCATTATCATCTTCTTCCATGGGAGTGTTATCCTCAGTTTGGATATTCACACCTCCATGTTCCTCTAGTAGGAAACCCACATTCAACAATCAACAAAAATCATGCCCCCCTTCAATGTGACCATGTTGCCTACAATGACTCTAGGATGTTGTGATTAGAATTTTTGGATTCTTTAAGCCCTTACTATTTTTCTGAGGACACTACATTTATCATCTTTTCTTTGGAACTGAGACCACAATGTATCCATTGTCTCATTATTTTGTTTTGGGTTCATATTGTCAGACATGCTCTTTCTTCATAGGAAAATATATCTGCAAAAATATTGAACATGTTTTACATAATGTTATATCTACACATATGGTTTTGAAAGAAAAATTTGGTCACCTCACTCAAATTCACCCATATTATAATATCAACAACTTTTGCTAAGCCTTCCCATTACTCCCTATTTGTCATGAGTTGGGGTCACTTAATAGGGAAAGTTTTTATTCAATGTAGAGTATGCAACTATCAGAGTTGTGAGTGTTTATTTTAGTAGTTTGGTATAATTAATTCATTCTGGTAGTTGTTTGGCTTTCCTTGTGTACAAGTATACTCAATTTTTTGGAGTGCTAGTATTTCTTGTTTTGTATTGAAGGCATTCAAAACATTCAAGATTTTTCTTCTCCTATGACACAATAATTAAGTCCACTTCTATATATTGGTCCAATAGGATAGAAAGAATGGATTCTGGTATGGGGAATTATGTGTTGGCAAGAGAATGGCTTACATGAATGTAGTCAATAATTAATAAATATGCATATTGACATTTTCATTTCTAGCCAGTCATGACATAAAAGTATGAATTTGATAAAGAAATTTTGTGGAATGTCTTATCCATAGAAGGTTTGGTATGGTAAAAAATGAAAGAAGAGGTGGAGTATTGTAGTGCAATGTGAAAAATTTATTCCTGCATGATTCATTCTATCTTTTTATAATAGTTATACTCATTGGCATCACCAGACCAGAAAGAGTAAAATAGAATGGCAAAAATGGATGTTGCTCAACAAATGAACCTCCAAATACTCAAAAATCTATCAAAGAAGAATAAAACATGGAGGAATGAAAAACAATGAGTCTTTCAAAGAATAGAAATATGCTCATCCCTAACCCTATTTTTATTTACCCTTATCACTATTACTACAATATGTCTTTTGAAGTATGTTGATCTATCTTAAACTTGTAAGGAATCTTAAATAGAATATTTCATTTTAAAAACAAGGAAAAAAATTGAGAACGTATAATATAATGACTACAGGCTAATGAAGAAGTGATCAACAAATAAGTCTAGAGTTAGTACACCCCCACCTTGTCCAACTTCCTACATAAATAAGGTTAAATATACTAGCTAGTATTCCTTAAGATGTGTCACTTAAAAATAGAACTCTTTCTTAGATTATGTTGAATTTTGAAATCTAGACATCACAAGTGTGAATGCAATTATCACAAATATGGCTTTGAAGTTTGCGAATGTCTAATGTATGAACTATATTAGGTTTGTGCTAGGTATATACATTTTATATTGTCCACATAGAAAGATCTCTAAGGTCTAAAATAAAAAAAACACACTAAAAAATCAGTATGGATAACAAGATGTAATCATGGATAAGCATAGAAAACTAGAAGGTTCAGTTAGAAGGCGAATAAAAGAAAAGGAAGCATGGAGTATGTAGCAAAAAAGTAAAAATGTGTAAGGGAAATGTGAAGACATGAAGATTTAGTTGGAAAAGTTTTTTTTTCAGAGCATTCCAAGAGGACTTGGAACAATTTCATAGTTGGGGAGTATGGTGCATGAGCACCAAGGTCAACCATGGAGAGAACCAGGATCACTAATGGATTTTTGGGAGGAGTGGAAGCTAGATGGCCTTTAAAGGTCATTAAAACATGTAAATATAATGTTCATGATCTTATAATAATTTTTTGATCATAAGTTGATCTTATTGTTATCAAACTTTGAGTGTAAGCCTTAATGGAATTATTAAGTCTATAAGGTACCTAGGGGTCACTAGGTAGAGTTATGCATTGATCCTAGGTTAGGGGTTGATGGAAATGAATAATAATGGTTTTAAATGATGTCAAAAGAACTTGAAGTGCATAATATTGTAAATTTTCTATATTGGCAATATAAGCCAAGCAAGGGCTTAATTAGTGTTAATAAGGGTTATTATGAATTATATCTTAAGTTTGGTTTAAAAAAAAATCATTAGAACCTTTTTATAAGTCTTTGGTATAGGTCTTGGATATTGAGTTATCGAGTTGAAAAATTTAGTTGTCAACTTGACAACACATTCTAACTATATTTGGTTGGTACAGTCAGTTTGGTGACTATTATCAAATAGTTGAAAGGTAGTTAGTAATTTTAATTAGTCTTTTGGGAGAGTCAAGGTCTATTTTGGAGAGATCCACATGAGTTGAAGGAGAGGGATGTGTTGTTTTGTATTGGGTCGAGTTTGTAATACAAACAATCAATAAAAAGAGAATTCCCTACACATATATAGTTCACTATCCCATGGAACAATCCTAACAACAATGATTTGGTAATAGCATATAGAACATAATTCTTGTTTAAGTAATGTCAGAATGTCTATTTGCATATTTTTTTATTTGGTTAAGTCATCTTTTCTATTCTTTTGTCACTAAGAACTTCAAGGAGTGACTGGTGTGGTGTAGATAATGACTGGTTAAGGGTAGAGTCAGCGAATTAAATTTTGAAATCTCCATAAAATGTAAGGAAATCCCACCACTATGCTAATTTTTAGTTGGTGGGAGATGAAAATTATGTATTTTATATATTATATGTGATGTTTGTTGCAGGGAAGGACACTAGTTGATGGAGAACAAGGAAAAGCCTAGTAAAAACTAGTGAAGAGTGCATTTGAAGAGGACTAGTCATGGATGTGAGTGATTAGATGAATGGTGATGTTAAATGATGTTTGGAATGGTCTATTAAGATCTATTTCAAGGTGTTAGAACCCTTAGTGTGGTTGTGAGTTGTTGGGAAGATCAATTTCTCTAAAACCCTTGATTTCTAGCCCAAGAAGCGAGGGTTTGGTGAATGGGAAAGTAGATGAGTAGGTGGGATCATTCTAAGTTTAGAATTAGTGATCTTGAATCATGTTATAAGATTTTTTTGGGTTATGGAGTCTTGGAAGTCAAGGGATATAGGAATTATTTCTTTGAGCTAGGTTAACTAGGCATAATTGAAGAGGTAGTGGGTGAAAGAAGTGTTCACAAGTCAAATGGTGAGAGCCTGAGATTGTTAAGAATTTAATAAGTTTTAAAAGGGTATTTGAAAGTGTAAAAACATTGTTGGGTTGTTTGGGAGAAAACTGTTGATTTCAGTGTTGGAAGGGCTACTAGGTAAGCCTAGAAATGCTATAGAAGAAAAAGGGTTGAAGATGTGTTGATTGGAGTGAATAGGGAGTTGGATCATGGTAAGTATATCATTTAACATATCCAAAATATTGGGATCAAGGTAAGAAGTCTAGTTTGCGTTTTTGGTGTGTTGGAGGCACTAGGTGCACTAAGTTTGTAAGAGGGTATTGATACTTGGGGAGATTGGAGAAAATAAAAGTGACAATAAAATCATGAGTATGGTTGTGGGAATGACTTACAAAGTCAAGGAACTCCATTTGATCTTTGAGTAGGAATGATTCCTTGAGTTGATTTCGAGTTACTTGTTGAATCCTCGAGTTGAGTTAGTCTACTTAAGGTGATAGTGGAGGGCTCTTCTTAGATTGTTGTGGGTGCATATCTATCCATTTGATTATATTTTCCTTCAACCAAAAAATAAAACTCTTTCTTATATTATGTTGAATTTTGAAAGCTGGACATCACAAGTGTGAATGCAATTATCACAAATGTGGCTTTAAAATTTGTGAATGTCTAATGCACAAATTGTATTAGATTTGTGCTAGGTAGATAAATTTTATAATATGCATTAGCCAGGTTAGATTAGTTAGTGTGTGTTTATTTTAGACCTTATAAGGTCTTGCTATGTGGACTAGGTGAATTGGTGTTAGAGCCAAGGTCATTAATTAGTCTTTGTTAGTTGTTTTAACAAGTTTAGGCTTAGAAGCTAGAAGAAGGAATTTGAGTTATAAATGTGTCCTAAACACATAGAAGAGGTCAAAAATATGATTTAAGGTCATTTATGATGTTTATACATCATTCTAAAGGGGTTAGAGGTCCTAGAAACAAGGATCATGGCATAGGTGCAAAGATGCCAAATGTTGTCAAAAAGTTGTCATGACAACATTTGCAATTTATTACAAATGTTGCTTGCGACTCGATTACCTTGGATCCCCTAAACATGAAGTGGAAAATCCACTAATATGGCTTAGAATATTGGGAAAAGGCTTCTACTACATATTGGAGGCTCAATCTCTAATGTAGGAGTATCCTGGGTTGCACTGCTATCCTACATATTTTCAGTTTTTTACTTTGCTATTGAAACTGGGTTCTGCTAAAACTGTGTTTTCTAGTTTCTGGGTGCCTATTGTAGACTATGTAAAAAATTTTACATAATTAATTAAGGGATAAAAAATTAAAATATTTAAGAGGTCCTAGAGTAATATCTATATTCAAAATAACAAGTTCTAACTTCTTATAGGTTAGGAGTTATGGCAATTCTCCTGGAACATCAATTTATGGCAGTTCTACATGACAGTTTTTGTGCTCAACTTTCAGAATAGATGCACGCTTTTCCTTGATGAATCAGATGTTGTGTGCTTAAGGAGTTGTACAGGACCTAGATATCTACCCATAGTTCAAAGCATGAGTTCTAACTCAATCAGAGCTAGGAGATATCACAATTTTTTTCGAACATTGATTTTAGGATAGTTAATTGCTGATGTAGGCCAACTTGTGTATTTAATATTAGGTTTATTTTCATTTAATATTTGCTAAGAGCCAACTTGTGGCTTCTCCATATTATATAATTATCTATAAAACATTTTAGCTAGTATAAATAGAGTGTTTAGGCTTAGAGCTAGGGCAGTGAAGAGTTTTTAAGCAGTTTGAGGATTGCAGTGCAGAATTGGAAAGTGCAAATTTGTTGTTGGATCTTTGAATGTGAATATATTTTGTATCTGGCCATAACTCAAAAGGCCTTATAATTGGGCATGTATGTTGAATATTTGAAGAATCAATAAAAGTATTTTACTCTTTTTCCTCCTTTGGTTGTTGTTCTTTGTGTTTTCTTCTGTTGTGTTAACTCTTGTAGGGTGGTTCAAAGAGTTGGGTGTGCCATTGGCCCTAGTTTTCCCTATCCTTTTCTTGTGTTTGGTGGTATTAGAGCTTGAGCTTGTTGATGCTTAAAATCATCCCAAAAGACTATATTAATTTACTTAATATTGCCCTTGGCATTATAATTAATAATTAATTAATTAATTATATTAGTCACATTCTTCTACTTATTTAATTAAATTAATTAATTAAATAAATTCATTCTCCTAAGTATTTAAATTTAATTTAAATACTTTTAACCTTAATGTGTTAAATTTATTTAACACATGATCCTCCATCATCCCCTTTTTTAAATAAATTTGATTTTTTTTAAATCTCTCACATCCCATTAATTCTTCTAAAGTTGTGATTAAATTAAATCCTATTTAATTTAATCTTAAGCCTAGCCTAAAACCTAGCCTATACCCATCATTTTCATCCTCTTAAGCCTACTTCTTCTCTAATCATTCTTAATCTCCTTCCTAATCCCCCTCATTAGCCCAAGAGTGTGCTCACACATGTGTGAGATGACATGCCTACACACTCCCCTTTGCACTCTTGTCTCCCACTCTTCTTCTCAACAAACTTTGAATTCTTAACCATTTGCATGGCTTGCATGTCACCTTATGTGACATCTACATGGATGCCACCTCATCAAGCCCTCCCTCAAGCCTATAAATAGAGGCCTTTTCTCAAGCATTCAACTCTTTCATTATTGCATTGTTATCATGTTGGTTTGAGATTTGAGTTTTTAGTTGAGCTTGCATGCTAGTTTCAGTTTTCATAGTAGCTTTCATGGTATTTTTCATTGTGATTTTTAGATGCATACTAACCATTTGGTAGCTGGTTTAGCTTTGCATTTGCATTGTTCATCTAGTTTACTTGTGCATTCTCATTTCCATTGCATTTACATATTAGTGTAGCTTGCATACTTGGTTAACTTTCTTTATTATATTTCATATCATCATCATTAAATACCTTCAAGTATGGCTTTCTCCATAGCCATTTCTTGAGGTGTTCTTCATCCCATATAGCTTAGGTTCATATGTCATCATCATTCACATCTTTGCACATCCACTCAAGAGATTCACTACATTGTTGTGTTCGAAAGAGCACACAAAACATACCCCCCATCTTACCACACCAATAAGGCTTCTTATGGGTGCCTTTGTTGAGTTGTAGAGGTGGCTTGAGGGCTTGATTTGTTGTCTGCTTTGAGTTGTAAAACTCAAGCAAGCATTAGTTAAGGTTTCTTTCATTTTGATGAGTACTTGTTGCATGTTTTGATTTGAACTAATGTTTGCTTGTTTATTCATGCTCCCAATAGGTCATTTCTTCTAGCACACATTTTGACACGCCTAGTGGGACCCACTTCAAAAGTTCAAACTAACCATTTAACATGTCTTTTGAGTTTATGTGTGAGTGTTCAAGCTTGTAGGTTGAAGGCTGACATTTGGAAATCGAATCTTATAAAGGGCCTCTAATCGAGCCATAAAGCCCATCATTATGCTTGAAGCACACGAGAGAAGTTTTTTTGACAAATTACACTTTATAGTTTTTATTTCTCTATTTTCAAGTTGTAGGAGTGTATATACGTTACGTATACTTCTTCATTAATTAGGAAAATAGAAAACTAGAAATTTTTATTTTTATTTTAAATTCCCTCTTTGTTGGTAAATAAAAAGGTAGTACAAAAAAAAAGTGGGGGGGGGGGTGTTTCCTTTATCTTTGCTTTATTTTATTTTTAAATAAAATAAAATAATTATTGCTCTCTATATGTGCTTTGTTTTTTATATGTGTAAATTGTTTAGAAAAAAAGGGGGGGCGGGGTTACATCTTAATTAGTCCATATAGGTTAGTTTAAAAATAAAAATTCAAAAAAACTATTAAAATAATAATAATAATAAAATAATAAAAAAATTAAAAATTAATTTTTTTTTTTTTTTGGCAGGTTGGGCACTCGTGGCGCCACCACCAGCTGCGGCTGCGAGCGCCACCCCTACAACTTCCCTGTCTCCCCCCTGTGGCTGCAACTTGTTGTAACCCTTGTTGCTTGCTGTAACCTTCATCGCCGCAGCCCACTGTAACCCCCATTCCCTTCCCTCGACGGCTCTCCATCCATGGTGCCGCTATTAATTGATGATCACACCATTTCCACCCACTCTACCTCACTTCACAACTGACACCTTGCATTTCTGCTACCACACCCTGCACTCCACTTCCAACTACTACGCTCGCTATTCCCTCCATCACTCGTGGTTCCCTCCACCAGCCACCCGAAAACCCCTCGCCATTGATTGCGCCATGCACCACCTGCTCTTGGCTCCTTTCAACATGATCACTCCTCCCTCCGCTAGCAACACCTTGCATCTCCCCACCTACTCCTGCCATTGGCCACTCCCTCCACTACTCGAACATCACCACCCGCACACCTCCCTCCCGCTCCTCCCCTGTCGGCCAAACCCTCCTCCCTCTACTCCCTACTAGTCCTTCCTCTGCCCACGAGCTTCACCAAAACCCAACCACCACCCTTTCATTCCTCCACCACTACCCTGCTTCGCCGCCTAAATACATAATAAACCTTTTTCTTTTTTAAAAGATTTTTAATATTATGTTTCTATTTTTTTAAAAAAAGGCAAAGGTTTTTTTTTTTAAATAGCATTTATCTTTTAAATTAACCCTCCCAGATTTCTTTTTTTTTTCCCAAAAACACCAAAAAATAAAACAAAAATTGCCTGACATGCCTCTAACCATCAATTTTAACCTTGTAGGTCATTGATGTCATCATTGCACAAGCAGTCCACATGCCCTTCTAAGCCATAAGGAGTAGCCTTTGATTTTTTGCTCATAACTTGAGCATATGGACTCTGTTTTTGAAAAATGACATATCATCGAAAAGCTAATTTCGAGCCCATCGTGGTGGTGTTGGTTTCATTTGATTTTGATGCTATTTAGATCTCTAATTTTCTTGTCAAAAGATGAACTTTGTGCTAACACTTTCATTGCATGGTTGTTTCACGTTTGTCCTACATTTTCACTATACTAACTTGTATTTTTTTTCAGGAATATTTTCTCACTAACCATATTTCTTGCAAGTTTTGTTTTAAATTTTTTTTGAGAATGAACTTGTATGTGTATATGAGCAATGTTAGTATGCTAATAGAAACCAAATTTAAATAAAGCTTCTACAAACTAAACAAAAGTCATAAACTTCAAGATAGACTAAGATGAGCTCTCAATTGAGAATATGAGCCATTAATGGGCTCTCTCAATGAGAAGCTCTCTTGTTGAGTGGCTTTGTCTAAATAGATAGGATGTATGCTCAAGCTTATGCTTCAAAAAGGGCTTCAAATGGAGTTGGAATTTGGGTGTGAGTGTATAGTTTTGATGTAAAATGGCTTCTTAAAATGGCATTATGATTTTACTTCATGGATTGTGTTTTTTTGCAAAGGGGAAGGATCCAATTTATACGCAAGAGGCTTGAGGGATTGAGGGCTAAGATGCAAGGATGGAAAAAAGCTCATGGAGGGCTCAGATTGCATGAGAGGAGAGCACATGGATTGTGCTTCCTTACAGCCAATCAGAGAGTGACACATGTCACAGGGTGAGAGGATGGAGGAAAGGGGAAGGATGAGTCAACAAAGGAGGCTCAAGAGATAAAATATTCATAAAGACTCTCATAATGGCTTGTAAGAGCAATGAAAGGGCTTGGAAGAGTCATTTATGGCCTAGTGGACGTCATAAAGTTTTATGGTTGGGATATTTTGAGGGAGATGAGAGGAATTTCGACTTGGGCTTGAGTAGGAAGGTTTTAAGCTTGCTTAGGATTGTGCAAATGATTAGAGGATGGATTAGGATGGTTTATGATTATCTTAGGGATAGGCAAGTGGATGGCATTTAATGAGGGTGGGTGAAGGAGGAGATATTTGTTAACTTTGGCTTGGGTTAGTAAGTCTTAACCCATGTTTAGAGAATGTGACAAGGTTAGGAGGGGATTAGGATTATGTTTAAAGACATCTTCTAGAAGAATCTAGACTTTGGATGAGGATAAAGACTTTCTAGAATAGTCTAGAACTTCCTAAGATGAGGATGAAGACTTTCTAGAAAAGTCTAGAACTTCTTAGGATGAGGATAAATTAGATTTTTAGGAAATAAATAAAGTTTTATTTATTTCAAGGGTTTGGGTTGAGGAGATATTTATTAAAACTTTTTTAATAAACATGAAGATTAATATTTAATCTTAATTAAATATTTTGAGTTGAGATTAGGGGTAGGAAATGATGGGATTAGCCTTTAATCAAAATTAAAGAAGGATTAGAAGATTTTGGAAGAGGTTAGTGGTCTTAAGGAAATTGGCCAAGTTTTGGGCAAAAAATAATTTATTTATTTATTTTAGATTTTTTTGGTCAATTTATTAATTAAATAATTAATAAATAAGGAAATAATGTTTAAATAAGATTTAAACATTTTTGGGAGGGAATCCTTAATTAAATATTTTTAATTAAGATAAAGGGATTTAATGGCATAAAAATAAATAAATAAATTAAATAATTAATTAATTAATAAATGATGATGTTATCAGAATTTTTTTTCAGAAAATAAGAATACTTTATTTTCTAAAGGATTTAGGTGTCTACATTTTGCCCCTCTTTGATGTGATGCCGCAAGTTGCATGGCATCAAAGATAAGAAAATAAGATGCCCAAGGCTAGAGCAGAAGAGGAGAGAATGGACTGCGAGATGCCCCCTCGAGAAGGTGACAGGGAGAGAAAGTGAGGCTCAATGACTTCTTGGAAAGTACAAGAATCTGAGATGAGCAAGGAGACTCAGATTGGCTTAAGAGAAGAGGTTTAGTTAGCTGAAACTCTCACTACAGGAGAATGATAAAGGGAGAATCAGAGGCACAAGAGGAAGCAAGCTTAAGATCTCAGGGATTGCAGAGGATGAAGGAGTGGAGTGTTATAAAAAGAAATTTAGGATAGGAAGATGGATGATGGGATGATAAAGTTGATGCAATAAGATTTCAAAGAGTTAGATTGGCGGAAGATGGGTTTCGGAGATCCCTAGGACTAGGATTGTGGAGCTCGAAAGAGGAGGCTTGGTGGATTGATTAGATTGGTGGATCCCTAAGACTAGGATTGTGGATCTCTAAAGCTAAAAGTGTAGATTGATTCAAAGAGATAATGATGCATAAGCTGGGGTAGGAGAGATAGATGCTGGATATAGATGGGGGATAATGGAGATGAAGGGAAACTATTGAAGCATTTTTGAGCAAGGGGATACTTCAAAGAGAAGTACCACCATGTAGTTGAGCACTAGATTTGCTATAGGACTGTTGGTTAATTGCCAAGGTTACCAAGAACATCAAAGCCTTTTCACCAACTGTCTAGAGGACTAATGGACTAACTCAAAACAAATACGCAAGGATTTTCCCAGCATCACACATGAATCCTAGAAGAAGCAGCGTGAAACCGACACTGGATAACCCACAAGCAAGAAAAAAAAACAAATAGAAGAGCTGATCAAGACCTTACACTCAGATTACCCCATTCGTAGTATACCATGATATGGAAAATCATGGAAACCTTGAGGAGGGAACAAGGAGATTGCTTGAAAAAGATACTTCAAGACCCAAAAGGGAAGATTCCAAATCAAAAGAAAGAGAAAATCCAAAAGAGAACCGTTTTCCAATGAGATGGGTAGGATGAGGTACTAACGGACCAAGATCAGACATGTGGAAAGCTATATCCTGCAAGGATCTATCGGAGAGCACCTAAGCTGATGGATTTTGGATGAGTGATGCATCTGGCATGCTGAACTAAGAAGGATAACACTTTGGTGACTGGAGATCTAGCTAAAGGATGCATTGGAATATCTAACCAAGGGTTGTGTGATGTGTGCAAAATGCTGATCAAGGAGGAACTGACATGAAAGCTGGATAGATACAATCGTACTAAGCTAAAGAGGATGTACAAGTTGACGGACCAATATATGTTACAAATATACAAGTTTGTTCATGTTTTGGTTTTTGTGAGATGGAAATGTTCATGAAGGGTGGGATATCTGCAATAGTTGATAGGCAGATAGGTAGATGGTTTGCAAAAAGCTTAAGGAAAATGAGATTCTTTGTGTGCATGTGATAGGATGCAAGCTAGGATACAAGATTTGGCATGTAATACAACCTAGAATATGGTACAAGCTTTGGACAAGATTTGGATATACAAGCTATGATACAAGGGATGATATAAGATTTACAAGTTGGGGTACAAGATTTACAAGCTGAGGTACAAGATTTACAAGCTATACAAGAGGTATTTACAAGCTTCATTAGATTTTGGATATTTGGTCGGAACACCAAGGGAACAAGCAGGTGTTTTATTGGATTGTGAATGTACGCATGAGGGATAGGATAGTGATAGATAATGGATTAGTCTTAGTACACAAGGTGCCTGAATTACCAGGTTTTCACCAAGGTACCTATCCAAGGTGCTTGAATTGCCAAGTTTTCACCATTGGATGCTTATTTCTCTTTACTATTTTTTTGTATTTTTCAAAAACTAGGTATACCAAGGATCTTCAAGCATAGAACTTCTTGAGATGAATGATGTTAGTAGGATCATTCAAGAGTTCTCCTTCCGGCGTAGATAGCTGATAGGCTCTGAAGCCAAAGGAGGCAGTGACAACATAAGGACCAAGCCAGGTAGGTTCAAACTTGCCTTTCTTTTCTCGATCAACTTGGACTTTCATATTTTCTTTGAGGACCATGTCACCCGGCTGAAAGTATCGTGGAAACACCTTCTTGTTGAAATTCTTTTTGAGATGAGTTTGATAGACTGTGAGATGATCATAGGCTTGTTGTCACTTTTTGTCTAAGAATTCTAGCTGGGTGAGCTGAGCTACTTTGTATTCTTCATCTGATATTTTCCCTTGCAAAGATATGCGCAAGGAGGGAAGTTCAACCTCTATGGGTAGTACTGCTTTGACACCATAGACTAAGGAGTATGGAGTTGTGCCTATGGATGTACAGAAGGAAGTTTGATAAGCCCATAGGGTAGGATTAATTTGTAGGTGCCAATCATGGCTAGAATCATTGACAACTTTCTTTAGGATTTTGAGGAGGGTTTTATTAGTTGCCTCTGCTTAGCCGTTACCTTGTGGGAAATATGGGCTAGAAAAGTGGTGATGGATGGAGAGGGAATTACACAATTCTTCCATGTTGAGATTTTCAAAGTTACCTCTGTGGTCAGTGAAGATGATGGATGGGATGCCGAAGCGGCAAACAATGTGGTACAAAATGAACTTGGAGACCCGAACTCCTGTAGCTGAGACTAGGGGGAGTGCTTCCACCCACTTAGTGAAATAGTCTGTAGCTGTTATTATCCATTTATGTCCATCAGATGAGAGAGGTGTGATAGTTCCAACTAGATCAAGGCCCCAACAAGCGAAAGGCCAAGGTGGTGCATAGGCTGTAGATCCTGTGTTGGAGCATGCACAAGATTTGCGTGCTATTGACATGGGAGACACTTTCTAACAAAGTCATAGGAGTCTTCTTCGATGATAGGCCAATAGTAGCTTGCTCTAAAGATTTTTTGTGCTAAGACAATACCACTTGTGTAGGCACCACAAAGTTTGGAGTGTACTTCTTTTAACATCATTGCGGCCTCATTTTCATCTAAACATCGAGAGAGAGTATCGTGATAACCCTGATGATATAGGGTATTGGCTAGGATAACATAGTAGGATGATTTTTGGATGAGGTTTTGGTGTTGGGTATGTGTGAGGTGAGGGGAGATGATACCATCTTTAAGGTAAGCATGAATCTCATGGTACCAAGGGGATTGGGGACCAACCAAGATACAAACACAGTTTGAGTCATCATTCACATAAGTAGGTGTGAGGAGCTGCTCAACTAAAACCTCATATTGCACAACCACTTGGGGAATTTTCAAGAGCAAACCGATAGTAGCCATAGTGTCTACTGCTTTGCTATGCATTCGAGGCACTTGTGTAAATAGAAGGTTTGTAAAATACTGGGTTAGCTAATCAACTAGCTCTTTGTAGGGTAATAGCTTTTCATCTTTGGTTTGATATTCATTTAGGGATTGCTTGATGATGAGCTAAGAATCACCAAAGATTTGGAACTCAATGATGTTCCATTCTGTAGCTATCTTTAATCCTGCTATGAGAGCCTCATATTTAGCTATATTGTTGGTGCTAGGGAATTGTAGCTTGAAGGCTTTTGGAATGTAATCTCCTTGAGGTTTGACCAACAATATTCCTACCCTTGATCCATGAGATGTGTATGAGCCATCAAAATAAAGTTTCGATGGAGGCTGTTCTTCAATTAGACAGATATGCTCATCTGGAAATTTTTTGATCAGAGGATATGTATCTACTAGAGGCACATCAACTAGGTGATCTACTATAGCTTTCCCTTTGATTTCCTTTCTGTCCACATATTGGATGTCAAATTCACTAAGGAGCATAACCCATTTGGCCAAACGACCTATAAGTGTTGTTCTAGAGAGCATATACTTGAGAGGGTCAATCTTGGAGACTAGTTGGATGGTATGACTTAGCATATAGTGGCAAAGCTTTTGAGTTGAGAAAACAATTGCCAAACAAGCTTTTTACATAGGAGTATAATTAAGTTCATAACCAACTAGGGTTTACTGATGTAGTAGATGGCTCTGTCTCTGCCATAGTCATCGAGCTATGCTAGAAGTGCCCCTAGAGCAGTAGGTGTTGCTGATATGTACAAGATCAAGGGACGACTAGGAATTGGTGGAACCAAGATAGGGGGATTGATGAGATACTACTTGAGATGATCGAAGCTGCATTGACATAAAGGATCCCACTTGAATTTTTCATCCTTCTTCAGTAAATGTGCAAATGGTGTACACTTATCTGCAAGCTGGAAGATGAAGCATCGAACGGATTGAAGCTTTCCCTGAAGAGTACGAATTTGTCGTAGTGTCTAGGGAGGAGGCATGTCTAAGATAGCCTTTACCTTCTTGGGGTCAATCTCTATACCTCATTTAGAAACTATAAAGCCTAGAAGCTTGCCAGATGTGACCCCAAAGACACATTTCTTGGGATTCAACATGAGATGATATTTTGCTAACCTATCAAAGACTTTCTCTAGGTTAGCAAGATGATCCATGAAGGTATGAGATTTGACCAAGATATCATCCACATAATCCTCCAAAATGGTATGGATAAGATCATGGAAAATGGCTGTCATAGCTCTTTGATAGGTAACCCCAACATTCTTTAGGCCAAAAGGCATCATGTTGTAGCAAAAGGTTCCCCAAGGGGTAGTGAATGATGTCTTATGCTGATCCTCTTCTACAATCTTGATCTGATTATACCCAAAAAATCCATCCGTAAGGGACAAAATTTCATGTCTAGCTGTAAGGTCTACAATCATATCTATGTTGGGTAAGGGAAAATATCTTTTGGACAAGCTTTATTAAGATCTCTGAAATCAGTGCAGATTCTGATGTCACCGAAAGGCTTAGTGATGGGGACCATGTTGGAGATCCACTCTGAGTAGTTGATAGGTCGGATAACCTTAGCAACTAACATTTTTTCTAATTTAGCTTTGACCAGTAATCCCACCTTGGGGTACATTTTTCTAAGCTTTTGTCTAACGGGCTTGATCTTTGGATTGACTACAAGATGATGAACTACAAGCTTTGGATCAAGTCCTGGCATGTCCTGATATGACCATGCAAATTGGCCAATGTTCTCTCTTAAGACCTCAAAGAGGAGGTCAGCTTGGTCTTGTGATAGGGATGTAGCAATGTGAACAAGTCTGGGGATCTCTAAAGAACTGATGTTGACTTCTCTTGTATCCTCAATTAGAATAGAAGACACCTCTAGTCGATAATCTTGAGGAGGTAATGCTAAATCCTCATGTTCTGCTTGTGACTCTAGATTTTCATGTTGAGGGGCCCTCTTTGCTACTTTAGCTAGTCCTGGATTCACCTTAGTTCTAGTTTTGGGTTTATAAGAACTAGGTTGGGGATTTTCTCCAAAATACCCCTTGGGATCTAGCTTATAGATATAGGAAAATTTTGGCTTTGTTTTCTTGTGAGGAGTTTTGGCTCCCATGAATCTCATAAGTGCTTCCTTTGATGTGAACTCATCAATATGTATGACACTTGGTTGGTCCCAATCTATGAGTTGTGGATGGGCGAGTGGTAGGTCAATGAAATGGATGGATAGTTCTTGGAAAACAGAGTCTTTGAGGAAGATTTGGTCTGGGATATCGTCATAGGCTCTCTTTTCAACTTCCTCAAGAATGTCTTTGATTTTGACGAGGTCGTGGTGAATGTTTGAAAAAGAGTGAGCATTTTCATTGGTGCTCCCAGTTGTGAGTATGCCAAAGCCAAGACCTGACTTTGGTTCCCACTTGTGTGCATTGATGGGGTACTGCATGCCTCTTTCTTCTAGTCCTAGACCACCACCTTAATAGTTCCATTTGTCAATGATGAGCTTATGTTGTTGGTGATACTTTTGGCTGAAGTGATCAAGGCATGCTTGATTTCTTGGAGGTGCATCCTTATGTAACCAATTGTTGATATCTGGAGTGAGCTCCTCATGAAGAGGGATTTTTGAGGATACAAAGGTTGTTGGGCCAAACTATTTGTATCGAGGAGGTGGAATCTCCTTAGCTTTGTGATATGTCGATCGTCCATGGGCGTGTGGATCAAGTGGGAGTGCCCCGACAAAAAATGCATCTGACACACTATACTCTCCACAACCTTTGTTATTGATCTTCACGGTAGATAGGGTGGAGGCGAGGATGGTTTTTGGGTCATTACAAGTGTGGGATGAGCTGGCAATGGTTGTGCCGATATCAATTCCAAGGCAATGGTTTGCTTATGAAGCTTCAACTGCATTGCAGTGAGCAAAAGGTTTTGGATTGGCATGGATGGTTACCTCAGTGCCCTGATGTGGAAATTTGGAGCATTGATGGTAAGTGGATGGAATGGCTTTCATGGCATGAATCCATGGGCAACCGAGGAGGATGTTAAATGGTAGGTTTAGATCAATAACATGGCAGAGTGTTTCTTGGATGACTGGCCCAACCTTGATTGGCAGCAAAATAGTTCCTTCTGTGGTTCTTTCCAAGTTTTCATAAGATTTGCTGGTGATAACCTCACTGATGATATTTGCCTCAGTATACCTAGCTTGTTTTATGAATTTTAGGGTGCAAATATTCAAGGTTGATCCATTATCTATCATTACTCTTTTTACGGTAAAATTGGATACCATAATGGCTATGTGGAGCAAAAGGGTGTGATCTAGCTCGACCACGGGTATGTTGGTGGGTTTGAATGATAGGGCACATGAGGAGGATAGGTGTCCAATGAGATTATGAAAATTAGTAGCATTGATATCTGAAGGGACACGAGATTCTATGAGAGCACTTTCAAGGATGTTTTTGTACATAGGACTAGTGCGGAGAAGGTCTAAAATGGAGATTTGGGTTGGCATGTTCCCAAGGTGTTCCAGGATATTGTACTTGATTTTTGATGGAGCTGATGGTACTGGTGAAACTGGTGGGTCTGCAATGTTAAATTGCACTCTTCAAGTGGTGATTGCACACTCATTGTTTGGTCCTTGGATATTGATAACATTGACAGAAGGCTCTTTCTCGGATATACAACCTATGAGGCTACCATAATCTATATAGGATGAAGTGTGGTCATTGTTCTTCCCATGTTGTTGGTTTGGCTAGTGGTTGTTGGTGTTGTTGTTGTTGGTTTGGATAGGTGCTTTTCCAGGATTTTGGTTGTTGTGAGGGAGAAAAGCATTTTGATAGATCTGTAAGTCTGTATTGGGAGAGGTTTTGGCACCAACGGTGATTTCTTTTTGATCAATGAGGTCCTGCATATAATCTTTCTGTTTCATGCATCTGAGGGTGGTGTGACCTTTTACCCTATGAAATTTGTAGTACTCATTGTATTTGTACCATGCAGCTTTGGATTGGCCTGGGTCAATTTGCTAGCTAGGAGGAAATTTGATGAGGTTTTCCTTAGTGAATTTCTCAAAAATGACATCCAATGGCTCACCAAGGGGTGTATAATTTCTAGGTGCAGGTTGGAACTTGGGCTTTGGTCCTACAACTACATTGATGGCATTAGCTTGATTGCTAGACCCTTGAAAGTTGGGTCTTGGATTGTGGCCTTGATAGCTTTGGTGATTCTGGTGTTGGTAGTTGATAGTTTGTTGATTGTTTGGTTGATAAGGTGGGTTGGATTGATTTTGGGAAGGACCAACAATATTCACATGTCTGGTGTCAGTGACTCCGTCTATTGCAACGTGCTTTTTTTTTGTTCCAATACCTAGACTTGTCATTGGAATGTGATTGATTTTGGTTGGCTTCCTTGTAAATCTTGACCACACCATCTTTAATGAGTCCTTTCTCAAGGATCATTCCTTTTTCTTTGATATCTTTGTAGGTCTGCAAACAGTTCATGGTCATGTGGTGAGCCAAGCTAGGATGGGCATTATCAATAAACATTTTCACCAAATGGCGTTCTAGCAAGGTGTAAGATATGCGGGTGGTAAGGGTTTGCCATCTTTGCAAATATTCGAGAAGGATTTCTCCACCTTTTTGCTTAGTGTGGACAAGATCAACTACTGAGAGCTCTGTTTCAACAAGATGGTTATATTGGGCTACAAATGCCTCAAACAATTTAGCAAAGTTTTTAATTGTTCCATATGGGATTCTATAAAACCATTCAAGAGCTGGTCCGGCCAAGCTTTTGGGAAAGAGATGCAAGAGGAAGACGTCACCGTATGCCACTTCTTGACAGTGCATGTAAAATTCTTTGATATGTGTGACAGGGTCTCCTTTTCATTTGAATTTGTCAAACTTGGGTATCTCAAAGTGTTTGGGAAATGGTGTCATGGTAAAGGCTTTGTCAAATGGGTAAGGACACACATTTTCAAACTTGAAGGTTTTTGGATCATTTCCCTCCTGGATGTTCTTCAAAGTTGTCTTCATGGCTTCCCATTCTAAATTAATGGGTGATTGCTGGGGTGCACCCAAAGTAAGAGTGCCCTAAGGTAGGTATGTGCTAGATGAGGCAATGGAACATGGATGGATTTGAGGTATGGGCTGGTAGGGATTGTACATGGCTTGGGGAACTGAATGGTGGATGATGGGTTGCTGAGGTGGAGGAGGCACATATTGCTGCATGTGTTGTGAGGCTTGCTGCTAATATGGGATTTGGGATAGGGATTGAGGGGCGTACGCTGGTTATGGGATAAATGGATTGCTTTGTGGAGGTAAGGTATAAGATTGTTGTGAAGCTTGGAGAAAGGATCGAGGAGCTTGTGGAACTTGACTTGGGATTTGAGGAGTTGGACCAAATTATGTGGGTTGTGCCCCCATTTGGGAGGGTATCATGGAAAAGGAGGCCAAGTAATTGGTGGTTGGTGGTGGTGGATTTCCTCCTAGAAGTGGCATAGAAAAATATTTAGTAATAAGAGGTAATGGATTAGTTGGTGGTGGAGGTGGTGGGAATTGAAAGCTTGGGAATGGAACTAATGGGGTTTGATAGCTTGGTGGTTGGATTTGAAAGTTTGGTAGAGTGTTGGCAAGAGCTTGGGTCACTTGAGATCTTGGCAAAACATTGGTAGTAGCTTGTGGGGTTTGATAGCTTTGTGGAGTGAGGGTAGTAGCTTGTGGATTTGTGGCTGATGGCACTGAGCTCCAAGGACCTAGTGGAAATGATGGAATTGTGTTCTGAGCTGAGGTAAACAAGCTGGGGGTGATGAAAGGTTGATTACTTAGCCCCATGGGTGGCATCCCTGTTGTATATTATTGAGGTTGGCCAAAGATGCTAGCTCTGATTTGGGAGATGGGTGGATTTGGAAGGCTGGGTTGGCGAGCAGCAGCAACAACAGTGAAGGGAGTTAATGGTGAGGTGTTTTGGGCAAAGATAGTTTGGAGTGGCAAGGTATGAACCAAGGATGGAGTGGTGGTGGCTGGATTGGCTTGCGGAATGGAGATTTCAACTTGGGTGAGAGATGGTATATTTGGGTCTATTGGATCAAAAGGATTGGCTCGAGGCTCTTCTTTTGGCACATATCGAGGATAATCTGAATCATAAGAGCCTATTGGGAGTGTTAGTTGTCCAAACAATGGGTGGGATGGATTTGATAAGGGAGGAGGTCTTCCAAAGTTGAAGGCTCCTATATTGTCCCTTCGAAAGTTAGCCATGATTGTTTCTTTGTTCTTGTCTATAATGGTGTTCATGAATACTGAATTTCTCGGTTGGTTCATGAAAGCTTCAATGTCAGTAGGTGATGGTATAGTGTTCTCTAGGTTGAAGGATGGTTGAGTGCTCAAGGGTAGTGATGCTGTTTGATCCAAATGATAGGGCTCCATTATTTCTTTCTTCTTCTTGGCTAAGCGAGTGACGGGTGGCATGAAAATGTTTTGAGGGATGAGATGCAACAATGCTGATGGATGCAAAGGGGGAAGGATTTTCTATGCAAATGATTTCCTAGGTTGAGGCAAAGCTATATGAAAAACCTAAGGAGGATTGGGTTGGGAATTCTAACTTCAAAGATATGTCGCCAAATCATGAAAGGTTTGCTTTCCTATGTGCAAGCTTGGTGATGATTGTGTCAACTTAAGGATAGACTGATGATCCTTTAGGAAAAACATGAGATTGACCACTTGTGGATCCCAACCTTTAGCTCAAGGTGATGAGGGATAACAAATGACAAAGCTAGATTACCCTAGCCAAAGCTCTGTCAAAGAGATAACCTTGGTGAGATTGGTGGATTTGCAAGATGGTAGGAATGGCAGACTTTGGCAAGGTGACAACAATTTTGAAGGCTTGGATGTGAAGTTTAGGCTTTTAGGATGCTAGCTAGGTTTGAGGGGATTAGTTTTGTTCTAACACAAAGATCTAAATGAGATGGGTGAGCTAAAATTCTTAAGGGGATGACTAAGGGTGGCTGGCTTACCTAAAATGATAACTCTAAAGTGGAGCTTATGCAAGAAGATGTGGAGGAACAAGGGGGCCTAATCATAGAAATTATGCCTAGTTGGTAAGGCATAAGCAGGGTTAACTCTTGGATGCTTGCTAAATTTGATAGTGTGATCTAACCAAGCATCTTAAAGGGCTTTGTCGGAAGCTTTGTCTTCTGCTTTGTGGAGTTTGGCAATTCGAGGGCTTGGTGTTACTTCCTTTTTCTTAGCTACAATTTCTTGGTATACCTGAGATGGCTTGAGTTTGGCTTTGTGAAACTTCTGTTTGGGTTTGAGTTGTTCTAACATAAATTCCTGAATCTTCTTGGCTTAGAGAGATTTTGGTTGTTTTGCTTCAACTCATTCAACTTCTGGAACATGCAATGACTATGCTAAGTATGCCCTAAGCTAGGATTTACCAAGTTTGGCAAACATTCATTCAATAAGTAAAAAATTAAGCAATAGATAGGAACAACCAGATAGAAGTTTTTGATTCTCAGAATGTGATACTTGCGCCAAGGAGTGTGTATGTTTTACAAATGTTTCGATCAATCACTTCAAACACATTAACACCCTAGATGGTTGTCTACAAGGCTGACAATTAGTTTAGCTAGGGAGTCCTCGATATACCCAAGGTGCGTGAGGCCCAAATTCGTAGATGAAAATAAAAAGATGTCACACAGCCAAGAGGAGCAGTAATCCACTTCTCCTCTTTCACTTCTCAAGGGTATAAAGCTCCTTGAGGCTTAGCCTGAGTGACAAAATCTTGATCCCAAGAGAGGTGTCTTTGGATTCACCTCCCGATCTTTATACTCTATCAGAACGCTGGAGTTGAGGTCATCCCAAAGGGTGATGAAATCCCCAAGTAGGCCTCCTAAAATTTAAACAAGATTTTGGATCTTAATCTTATGCACTCAAGATGGCCTCGACAGATGACAAGGGGAGAGAAGACTTGGATGATCTTGGGCTAAAAGACATAATTCTTTTCTAACTGACGCTTAAGTTTTTTTGATCTAGACCTTGCAAACACACATGTTTAGGATGCAAATGTTCAATTCCAACTTGAAGCGTTAACAAAAGTAAAATTGATCAGAGAATGAATACACCAAGAAGATTTAGGGTCAACAAAAGTAAACTCGAGCACCCAGAGGCCCTCCACGTCAAGTATCGATTGATTTTTCTTTAAGGCATTCAAGATTGAGTGTGAGTTTGTTTTAAGCCCAAAATAAAGATTTATAAAACTAGGTTTCAAGCGCGCACCCAGAAGCCCTCCACGTCAAGATTTGTTGAATTTTTATGCCCAAATGAAGTGTTAGCAAGACTAATGTGCATTCAAAAAATTTTCTATCTTAGAAAAACCAATAAAAACTCAATGTGCCAAAATGTATATGAGCAATGTTAGTATGCTAATAGAAACCAAATTTAAATAAAGCTTCTACAAACCAAAAAAAATTCATAAACTTCAAGATAGACTAAGATGAGCTCTCAATTGAGAATATGAGCCATTAATGGGCTCTCTCAATGAGAAGCTCTCTTGTTGAGTGGCTTTGTCTAAATGGAGTTGGAATTTGGGTGTGAGTGTATGATTTTGATGTAAAATGGCTTCTTAAAATGGCATTATGACTTTACTTCATTGATTGTGTTCTTTTGCAAAGGGGAAGGATCCAATTTATAGGCAAGAGGCTTTAGGGATTGAGGGCTAAGATGCAAGGATGGGGAAAAGCTCATGAAGGGCTCAGATTGCATGAGAGGAGAGCACATGGATTGTGCTTCCTTACAACCAATCAGGGAGTGACACATGTCACAGGGTGAGAGGATGGAGGAAAAGGGAAGGATGAGTCAACAAAGGATGCTCAAGGGATAAAATCTTCATAAAGATCCTCATAATGGATTGTAAGAGCAATGAAAGAGCTTGGAAGAGTCATTTATGGCCTAGTGTACTTCATAAAGTTTTATGGTTGGGATATTTTGAGGGAGATGAGAGGAATTTTGACTTGGGCTTGAGTAGGAAGGTTTTAAGCTTGCTTACGATTGTGCAAATGATTAGAGGATGGATTAGGATGGTTTAAGATTAGCTTAGGGATAGGCAATTGGATGTCATTTAATGAGGGTGGGTGAAGGAGGAGATATTTATTAACTTTGGCTTGGGTTAGTAAGTCTTAACCCATGTTTAGGGAATGTGACAAGGTTAGGAGGGTATTAGGATTAGGTTTAAAGACATCTTCTAGAAGAGTCTAGACTTTGGATGAGGATAAAGACTTTCTAGAATAGTCTAGAACTTCCTAAGATGAGGTTGAAGACTTTCTAGAAGAGTCTAGAACTTCTTAGGATGAGGATAAATTAGATTTTTAAGAAATAAATAAATTTTTATTTATTTCAAGGGTTTGGGTTGAAGAGATATTTATCAAAACTTTTTTAATAAACATGAGGATTAATATTTAATCTTAATTAAATATTTTGAGTTGGGATTAGGGGTAGGAAATGATGAGATTAGCCTTTAATCAAAATTAAAGAAGGATTAGAAGATTTTGGAAGAGGTTAGTGGTCTTAAGGAAATTGGCCAAGTTTTGGGCAAAAAATAAATTTTTTATTTATTTTGGGTTTTTTTGGTCAATTTATTAATTAAGTAATTAATAAATAAGGAAATAATGTTCAAATAAGATTTAAACATTTTTGGGAGGGATTCCTTAATTATATATTTTTAATTAAGATAAAGGGATTTAATGGCATAAAAATAAATAAATAAATAAATAAAATAATTAATTAATAAATGATGATGTCATCAAAATTTTTTTCAGAAAATAAAAATACTTTATTTTTAAAAAGATTTAGGTGTCTACATTTTGCCCCTCTTTGATGTGATGCCGCAAGTTGCATGGCATCAAAGATAAGAAAATAAGATGCCCAAGGCTAGAGCAGAAGAGGAGAGAATGGACTGCGAGATGCCCCCTCAAGAAGGCAGCAGGGAGAGAAAGCAAGGCTCGACAACTTCTTGAAAAATACAAGAATCTGAGATTAGCAAGGAGACTTAGATTGGCTTAAGGGAAGAGGTTTAGTTAGCTCAAAATCTCACTACAGGAGAATGATAAAGGGAGAATCAGAGGCATAAGAGGAAGCAAGCTTAAGATCTTAGGGATTGTAGAGGATGAAGGAGCCGAGCGCTATAAAAAGGAATCCAGGATAGGGAGATGGATGATGGGATGATAAAGCTGATGCAATAGGATTTCAAAGAGTCAGATTGGTGAAAGATGGGTTTCAAAGATCCCTAGGACTAGGATTGTGGAGCTCGAAAGAGGAGGCTTGGTGGATTGATTGGATTGGTGGATCCCTAAGATTAGGATTGTGGATCCCTAAAGCTAAAAGTGTAGATTGATTCAAAAATATACTGATGCATAAGCTAGTGTAGGAGAGACAGATGCTGGATATAGATGGGGGATAATGGAGATGAAGGGAAACCATTGAAATTTTTTTGAGCAGGGGGATACTTCAAAGAGAAGTATCACCATGTAATTGAGAACTAGATTTTCTATAGGACTGTTGGTTAATTTCCAAGGTTACAAAGAACATCAAGGCCTTTTCACCAACTTTCCAGAGGACTGACGGACTGACTCAAAACAAACACGCAAAGATTTTCTAAAGGATTTAGGTGTCTACAGTATGATTAAACACTCATCTTTGAATGCATGGTTAAATGTTAACACGATCTAACTCAATCTTGAATGTATGATTAATTGAACAAAACTTTTTCTTTGGAATGAATGATAATGTTATCTTGCATGTCTAAGGATCAATGAACATTGCAATACACATTTTGTTTTGATGCTTAAAATGAACCATCACTCAATCTTGAATGCATAAACGAAATTGATCTTTCCTTATCAAATTTTCTTATGTTGATGAAGCTCAATTTACTTATGTTGGTGAACTCTCAAATTTTATGACATTATCAAATTGGAAAGAAAATTGTATGCTTTAAACATGTGTGTCTTCAAGTAGATTACAACACCTAAAGTTTCATTGGGAAAGAATTCGTGTCTTTTGAATCTCGAGGCCAGTTATGTATTCTCTCCCCTCGCGCCTTTAGGTGATCTTGGGTGCACAAGAAATAAGTGGTCTTGTTTTTATTTTATTTAGGAGGCCTGCTTGGGGATTTCATCACCCCTTGGGCTGACCTCAACTTTAGTGTTCTAGAAAAGTATACAAATTGAGAGGTGAATCAAAAGACACCTCTCTTGGAAGCAAAATATTGTCACTCTTGGCTAAGCCCCAAAGAACTTTATACCTTTGGAAAGTGAAGGAGGAGATTTGGGTTACCGTCTCCCCCCAACTATGTGGTAGTATTTTCTTTCATCTATAGATTTATGCCTCATGTACCTTGTATATATCGAGGACACCCTCTAGTTGATCCTTGTACATCCTAGTTTCAACCTTATAGGTTTGTTGGTGTGTTTGACATTCTTGAGTGTTTGAAACACACTTGCCTTGTACATATTTCCTTGTTTGATTTAGCATCTTAAAACCTAAAAATCCAAAAATATTATAAAACATAAAAATCCAAAAAATCATAAAAGTTCAAAAATACAAAAAAATTAGAAAACAATTTCAAAAACAAGTCTTGGTTCAAGTCCTCTTAGTCAAGTTGTCCACATCAATTCCGCATCATCAAAGTCATCACCCTAATCCATCTCTTGTCTTTATCATTCAAATCATTACTTGATACCTTCATCATCACGATTCGTCCAAATCGTTCCCTCATCATTCAAATGAATTCATAATCTTCATCCTAGTCATGCTTCATCATCATTCTTCTAATCCAATTGCTTGTCAAATTTAGTCATTTCTAATCAATTCTTAATTCAATCCATTTACATCTTCCTCCATAATCAATCTTTCTAATTTCATTCATGCCTTCTTCTAATTTACCTTTCCATCACATCTTCTACTTTGCACATAGGAGCATTGTCATGAACATTGGACTTTCATTCAAATCTCACATTCACTCATTTGGAATATCATAGGGTTTTTCATCAAATCAAATCAAACCTTAATCCAATCATATCAAATCAAATCCAATATCAAATCAAATTCAATCAAATCAATATTGAATCAAATCCATTTCAAATCAAATCAACACAAAGTCCAAAATTGCTCCTAGTCCCAAGTTCATATTCTTTCCATCATCAAATATTTCATCATTCTTCATCTAACATCTATGGATCAGAATTGGCTTAATCAAATGGTTGACGATCTTCAATGATAATATGGAGTTATACCTCCCATTCAACCTTCATATCAAATCCATCCTCAAAACTTCATATCCAACTCTAATTCATCTCATGTTCATTATTCTTCTACCTTTGACAAGGGAAATCCACCTCATTATCCTTACACCACATATTATTCCATTCATAGCCCACACAATTCCTCAAAAACATATACCCTTGCCACAGAAATGGAGCAACTAAAGAATTATCTCTTAACAAGTCAATAGAAAGAGTCCACCTTCAATGCCATGTGTCCTCTTCCCCCATGTTTCGAAGATGCTAGTCCTGATGTCCCATCCAACCCAAATCCTCCATGTAATTCCCCATACTTTGAGCCTAATGTCAAAAACCATCATCCTAATCCCCTACTCATAGTTTTTCCTTCACACAATCCTAATCCTCCAAAAAAATCATCCCCACCTCATAAGGGGTATTTCTAATCATTTTTGGCTAAGTGTAAAATACAAAATGAAGAGAGCCAATCACCCAAAGTAATACCCCATATTCCATCTCAAGATCTTCCTCTAAAGCATGACATTATAGATTCCTCTTCTCCTCTAGATCTAAGAAGTTCTTCATCCCATCATTCCCCTCAAAATCCATTTATCCCCCTTAGTCCATCTCACGATTCCCTTCCTAATCAAGATCAAGGCATTTGATTTACCACACACCTACTAATTCCTCTCCATCTCAAGAGTTAGCATCCGTAGACCCTCCACTTCATGAAGAAGTTCCTTCCACTCCATCCCCTAATATTCCTCCATGTCAAGATCAAATCACTCCATCTAAAGATTTTATTATCCCTCATAATGCCCCTTGTGATCTTAATCCCCCGCATGATCCTATCATACCTATCCAATCCACTCATGAACCCCATATGTGTGGACTCGCATCTTGTATTAAAAATGGTAAGCATCCCATTGAAGAAATAATGTCTCAAGATGTTGGTATGCCTTCCCCTTCTTCCAACTCCAAAGTTCCTCCATCCACATCCAAATTTTCCCATCATCCATATTCCAAATCCATTTTAGGACCTTATATCCATATCCCTATTCCTTCCTCACTTCCATCCATTGTAGGTCCTTATGTTCCACAGCGAAATCCTTCATCCCTTCCTTCCATTTTGGGTCCTTACATCCACCCATCCACCATATCCATGTTTTCCACTTCACCCCCTCATGGTCCTAGTAAAGATCAATAATGGCATACATCCTTGAATTCCTTACAATGTTCACCATCCATAAGCTCTCCACCCCATTTACCTTCATACACCCATACCATGGCCAATGGAAGCAAATTGGATGCCAAAGAAAAAGAGAATAAAGCCAAAAATCCACAAAAATCAAAGGATCAACATGTCCCCTCTAAATGACATGTTCAAGAAAAGACAAATACGATCCAAAGCAAAATCAAAAGGCCACAAAGGTTGAAAATCAAAAATGAAAAAATTATGTGCATTCCAAAGCTACTTAATGTAGCAATGAATAAAATGACATCCAATTTTGCTAATCCAAAGGCTTCCCTCATTCATAAATCATCCAAGCTTCCATTTTCCAAATCCATTTTGGGTCCTTATGTCCCAAAATCCACCATCCTACATCCATCATCTCCCTCATCCATTTTGGGTCCCTATATCCCAAAATCCAAAATTTCTCCTACATATCCTCCACAATTTCCTCATTTCCATCACCCTTCAAGGTGTGTTCCAATGATGATCTTTCTGCCTCCTTCATCCACCCATTTACAATTCTTGCAACCTAGCATCCATCAACCATGTCTTCCTCCCACCCATTCCACCCCCTTAATCCAAACTTTTTCATAGGTCAATGTACACCATTCCCCAATCCACTTCATCCTTCTTTTCACTATCCTACCAACATCTATGAGATACTAGTACAAATTCCTTGAAAATAACAAAGAAAGAGACATAAAAATCAAGGGATACCATCCATATATGTAGATGCTTGAGTCCTCCCTTTCTATCCCATGTCTTCCACTTCCACTTATCCATCCATTCACTTTTCCTCTTCCACTTGCACTCTACACTGGGAGCAAGCTCCATCCATACTACTCTACCTTACATATCTTCCATCCTTCCATCTACTATTCTACTTCCATCTTTGATCTTGACTATCCTATTCTTCCATCCACTCATGCTTACTTTCCATGTTCACATATTTTCCTCTATACTTCCATAATTCTTCCATATATTTGATCTTGACATGCTATCCCTCTCTTGCATTCCATAGTCCTTGTCATGTTCATTCATCCATTTTCCATCCATACTCCTATACACTTCCATTCTTCTTTCATATGTCCTTGATCTTGGTTATCCCTTCCATTTCATATCATACATTTCCTCCATACCCTTCATATCATTATCCCTTTTTCATACCCTCCCTCCCACATCCCTTATTCATTCCACTTTCATACCCCTGCTCGGGATCACTTTTTAGAGGCACAATACCAATGTTCATACATGCTTTGGAAGAACACATGCCTTCTCTTTCTCCATATGCTAGCCTTCATACCATCTTTCCATTTTCACACATCCTTTTCCAACATATTTTCTTCCATTTTCCTATCTTTGGAATGGGGAATTTGGACTCCTTCAAAACATGGTCCTTGGCTTCCACTTTTCGACACCATATCATTTGTCCCCTCATATCCTTTTACTATTCCTTTCATCCATTGGCTCATGTTGCTTTTCATCCATTTACCATGCCTTGGTTCTCCCTTGTCATTGGTCCCAATCCATTCTATCCCACATTCATTAAATCACTTCATTTCTATCCATTCTATCCTACATTCATTCATATCACATTCAATCTAATTCTTCCACCCACTTCAATCAAATTCATTTATCCTCTATTTCAATCAATTTTCCCTTCTTCTAGTCCTTTCACATCAAATCAATTTCAATCGATTATACTCTAATCATTCTTCTTCTTATCAACATCACTCTTCCAATTTCATCCATGTTCATTCTTCTACTTACATTTCAATTTCATCTATTTTCCATAAAATTAAAAATTAAAATAAAAATATCACTATGCAATCAATACTAATTCAATCAATCTAATCTTGCAATCTTGTACATCAATCCTTAATCAATTCATCAATTTGACCCAATCAGCTGATAATCCATTAACCATATTCAAACATTATCATGGGATGAATCCTTCCCAATCCTTGGATGTGCATTATGCTTATCGTTAGCTTTTCCATCCTTAATCAATCATCATCAATCAGTCCATTCATGGGTTTTCAGGTTGACTAGGGGAAAAATGTTGGTTTGATTTTGGTTTATTGTGCATGATTGCTTGTTACTTGTATGCATTAGTATTTTTTGCATTTATCATGGTCTTTGCATCCTATTGACCCCAAAAATCATGGTCTTCCATATCATGGTTTCATAAGGCATATGGTTGTATTAGACTCTTTTTATCATGTATTTGACACATTGTCATCTCAGTTCCTCATACCTTGGTGCATAGTGTTGAATACAATATAAAACTTAGGTTTTTCATACCATTGCAGCATAACTTTATCAATCTTCTCATTTTCCACTCCCTTCCATTCTCTCGTCCATTTCAAGAGAACATCTATGTTCTCCTAACCCGCATGTCCTCTCGAGGGGGCATACCCTTCCACCCTCATCATCCTTCCTCATCCTTCCATGACTGGGGCATCATGCTACTAGTCTTATCCTCGCAGCCACTATATTTTATTCTTCTTTGATATAACATTACTAATGCTATATCAAAGAGGGGCAAAATGTAGACACTTAAAATTGTTCAAATACCCATTTCATGACCAATTAAATAAATATTTATTATTTATTTAATTACCTTACCTTTTATTAAATAAATTTATATTTATTTAATTTTATTCACCTTTTATTGATTTAAATAAACTAAGGTTTATCTAAATCCTAGCCTTTCCTTGATTTAAATAAACTAAGGTTTATTTAAATCCTAACCTATTCCACTTGCATTCTAACCCAATCACTTTAATTAAGTACTTCGTTTACTTAATTAATCCCTTTCGTAATCCCACTTGGAATTAAATATCAAATTTAATCCTATTTTAGCACATGGCTCCTAACATTAACCCTTACCTAACGTCACTTTCCTAACCTAACCCATCATTCTAAGCCTAGTCGCTTCCTAATCACACTTGCTTTTCCTAATCACTTAGGTAATTCACCTTTTGCTCCTAAGTGTGTGCTCACACATGTGTGAGGAATCTTCACGGATGTGTGAGGAATACTTACACTTCCCACACCCCTCATGTCTTCCATGCCTCTTGCACACTTGTCCTCTTGCATGAGAATCAAGGTGTCTCACACATGTGTGAGAAGCCATGCTTCTCACACCTCTTGTACACTTGTCCTCTTGCATGAGAGTCAAGGTGTCTCACACAAGTGTGAGAAGCCATGCTTCTCACACCTCATTCTCATGTCACCATCAAAGGTTTCTCACACATATGTGAGCATCTTCCCCCCTTTGAATGGTCAAAAATCTTAATCCACATAAAGTCTACTTGGCCTCCACCTCATTGAAACCTCATCGATCCTGAGAGATCCTAGCCCTTCATCTTGCATTGAATCTCAGCCATCCATTGCATCTCATTTATTATTAAAGGTGAGCCCTCTCCTCATTTACACAAGCACTATCTACCTCATTGTTATGTTGCAGGAATTGTGAGAAACCACATCCCATAAGAATGGAAATCATCAATCCCTTGGTGATTTTATGAGGTTTGCATTGGTGTTATTTTCAATAGTTTAAGATCATTTTTATTTCATGTCATTCTTAGATACATGTTCTCTTGCATATTTTGAGGTTTGCATGAATATGTAGGAATAGATGTTAGTTTCTTAGTGTTTATTCTGTTTATTACATTTTTATACAATACAGAGGTTCATTCTTGTGGAGATTGGATAATGTAGAACCATAATTTGGATTTAGTTATAGGGCTGTAGATCTATGGATTTGGCCTATAACTTGTAGAGGGTTATGATCTTGTAGGAATCTAATTTTTAAAGATGGTTCATGGTAGATGAAATGCTGATAATTCTATATTGAATCAATTGAGACAAGTTGTAGCCAAATTAGATGCTATGGAGACAACCCAAAGGAGAGGATTGCATCTTGATGATGTAAGTGATGATGAAGCAACAACACCAAACCATAATCCAAAACTTGAAGAAGATCAAGATGAGAAAATATTGTTGAGAGTATTATTTAGGGAAAATTCAATGCCTATTGTAGAAGTTGTTCCTTATGATGGAAAATTGGATACCAATGTTATGTTGGATTGGATCTCAAATATGAAGAAGTTCTTTGAGTATGAAAATGCTCCTGATAATAGAAAGGTGAAGATTGCAGTTACTAGGCTAAAAAGTCATGCATCACTATGGTGGGAGCATTTTTAAACTAATAGACAAAGGAGAGGAAAGGTGAAGATCACAACTTGGTTGAAGATGGTAAAAAATGTAAAGAACAAATTCCTTCCCACTGATTACTAAGTTAACTTGTTGAGAAAGATGTAGAATTTGAAACAAAAGGACATGAATGTGAAAGAGTATTCCAAGGAATTTTATAGATTGGACATCAGATTTGGACATGTGGATGATGATGTTGAGAAAATTGCAAGGTACATAAATGGATTGAGATCTAGAATTCAAGATGAAATAAGTTTTGTGAAGTTAGAAAGTGTGGAAGAAGCATATTAATATGCCTTGAAAGCTGCGGATATCTTGACAAAGAAGCATGAACAAAGACAAAGAGGTAGATCTTATGGTGAAGGTGGAAGATCTAAAAGTTTTGTGTAGCATAAAGGAAAATCTAAATGGAAGAATGATGACAAAGAAAAGATTGAGTGGAAAGGTGGTATCTCATACCAAGGAGGTAGTGGATCTTACTAAGGAAGAGGTAATTCTTATGTTAGAGGTGGTTTTTGTGGTAATTCTTTTAGATGTGGTGAAGAAGGGCATAGATACTTTGAATGTAGATCTTCTAAAAATGGGTAGAATAATAGAAATGTTTTTATTCAAGAGGACATTGAGAGTTCACCAAGTGGACCTAAGGCTAGAGAAAATCTAATGGTGAGAAGAACATTATGTAATAAAAGAAGTGATGAAGAACCTATCCTTAGAAGAAGTCTTTTCAAGACCATGTGTAAGATGAATGGAAAATGTTGCAAAGTGAGCATTGATAGTGGAAGTTCTATAAATTTGGCATTAGAAGAGCTAGTTACAAAGTTGTAGTTGCAGAGGCTGAAACATCCCAAACCTTATCATGTTTCATGGATCAACGATGAGCATAAGATATTGGTAAGTGAGTAATGTATTGTGAAGTTCAAAATTGGACATTACTTTGATGAAGTTTTGTGTGATATTATGCCCATGGATTGTTGTCATCTTTTGTTGGGTAGACCATGGCAATATGATAGATATGTTGTATATGATAGAGGATTGAATCAATATACTCTTTGGATAAATGGGAAGAAACAAATGTTGTTGCCTTTAATTGAAAGTCTAGATGAGGTCAATTGTACTGAAATAAAAGTTTGTATGGTTAATGGCAAGCAATTTGAAAAGGAAGTAAAGAAGAATCAAGTTTGTCTTGCTATAGTTCTTAGAGGACCAAGTGTTGGTAGTAATGACCAAGCAGAAAAAGCTGGTATGACATTAGAAATTGTAGAATTGCTGAATGAATATAAAGATATTGTTGTTGATGATATTTGTGATGGTTTACCTCCAGTAAGAAGTATAAGTCATTGTATAGATCTAATTCTTGGAGCTAGTTTGCTAAACAAAGCACCATATAGATTAATACCTACAGAGAATGAATTGAGCTTAACAAACAAGTGCATGAGTTATTGCAGAAAGGTTTGATCAGAGAAAGTTTGAGTCCATATGATGTACCTACTATATTAGCACCTAAAAAAATGGAGAATAGAGAATGTGTATTGATTCAAGAGCTATTAACAAAATCACTTTGAAATATAGGTTTCTTATGCCAAGGATAGATGATATAATGGATTGTTGAGTGGAGCAAAGTATTTTACCAAGATTGATTTGAAGAGTGGCTATCATTAGATAAGAATTAGAGAAGGTGATGAATGGAAGACTACTTTCAAGACAAAAGATGGTTTGTATGAATGGTTGGTTATGCCTTTTGGTTTGACTAATACACCTAGTACTTTTATGAGGTTGATGAATGAAGTTCTGAAAAGATTCTTGGGTAAGTATGTGATTGTTTATTTGGATGATATTCTGATATTCAACAAGACTAAGGAAGAACATCTTGAGCATATTAGACAACTAATGTAGAGGTTGAAAGAGGAAAAGTTGCTGATTAATTCGAAAAAGTGTTCTTTTATGCAAGAAGAGATTGTGTATTTGGGATTTGTGATTTTAGCTAATGGATTGAAGATTGTTCTTGAGAAGGTTAAAGAAATTTTGGAGTGGCCTACACCTGAGAATGTGGGTGAGGTAAGATCATTTCATGGTTTGGCTAGTTTTTACAAAAAGTTTATAAATAATTTTAGTTCTATTTGTAATGCTCTGACTGAGACAATGAGAGGAGATAAAAGGAATTAAAGTGGATACATGGAGCTGAAAAGAGTTTTGAGACTTTGAAACAAAAGGTTGTTGAATTACCCATATTGGCTTTACCTAATTTTAACAAAGTATTTCAAGTTGAATGTGATGCAAGTGGTAATGTAATTGAAGCTGTATTAAGTGAAGAAGGTAAACTTGTTGCTTTCTTTAGTGAAAAGTTTAATGATATTAAAAGGAAGTATTATGTATATGATCAAGAGTTTTATGCTATTGTTCAAGCATTGAAGAAGTGGAGACATTATTTGATTCCTAAGGAGTTTGTACTGCATACTAATCAAAAAGCTTTACAATACTTGGGAAGTCAACATAAATTGAATCAAAGACATATGAAGTGGGTTGAATATTTGTAAAATTTTACATTTGTCATTAAACACAAGAGTGGAGTTACTAACATAGTTGCTGATGCATTGAGTAGAAGACATTCCTTGTTGACTGAAATGAAGGTTGAAGTTCTTGGTTTTGATGAAATGAAAGATTCGTATGATGTTGATCTTGATTTTTTTGAGGTGTGGAGAGAGTGTAGAGCACCAAATCTGACCAATGAAATAAGTAAGTATGATGATTATTTCATTCAAGAAGGTATTTTGTTCAAAGGTATTCAGTTGTGTATTCTTAGAAATTCTATGAGGTTGAATCCGATTAGGAAAAGCATAGTGGTGGATTAGTTGGACATTTTGGAATTGATAAGACATTGAGTTTGCTAAAAGAGAAGTATTATTGGCCACAAATGTATAAGGATGTTTAGAAAATATTAGAGTTGTGGAGTTTGTCAAGTTGCAAAAGGAGTGAGTCAAAATACTAATTTGTATACACCTATTAGTGTTCTTGAGAAACCTTCGAGTGATATCAGTATGAATTTTGTTCTTAGATTACCTAAGATAGTGAAGGCGTATGATTCCATATTTTTTTGTAGTGGATAGATTTTCTATGATGGCTCATTTCATACCATGTAAGAAGATATTATATGTTGCTGAACTTTACTTCAAAGAGATTGTAAGATTGCATGGATTACCAAGAAGTATTATTTCTGACAGAGATAGTAAGTTTGTTGGTTATTTTTGGAAGACTTCATGAAAGAATATGGGTACTAAGATGAAGTTTAGTTCTACATTTCATCCATAGATAGATGGACAAATAGAGATTCTAAATAGAAGCTTGTGTAATCTACTGAGATGTTTAGTTGGGAATAAGCCAAGTAATTGGGAGATGAAATTGGCACAAGCTGAATTTGCATATAATAATTCTGTGAATAAGGGTACAGGGAAGACACCTTTTGAGATTGTTATTGGAATGAAGCCTAGAGAAGTATTAGATTTTAGAGATATTACTAGTGAAGAAAAGAGAAGTACTGTAGGAGAATATTTTTTTAGTTTTATGGAGTCTTTCCATAAAGAAGTGAAGTTGAGGATAGATCAAAGTAATTAGAAGTATAAGGAGAATGCTAATCAGTATAGAAGACATTATGATTTTCAAGTTGGTGATGAGGTGATGGTTCATTTGAAGAAGCGAAGATTTTTAGTTGGAACATATATAGTAAGATGAAGATGAAGAAGTTTTGACCTTGTAAGATCTTGAAGAAATTTGACACTGGAAATTCTTATGAAGTTGAGTTACTTGATGACATGGATATATCTCCTATATTCAATATTGCTGATTTATACAAGTATCATGAGTTAGATGATAAAATTATTGTATCAAAGGACTATTCTAAGAAGAATATTGAAGATGTTGAATAGATATTGGATCAGAGAATTGGTAAGAGCACAAGGGGAAAAGGTTATTACGAATATCTAGTAAAGTGGAATAATAGACCTATGGAAGATGCTTCATTGATTTCTCAATCTAAGTTGGATTTAGCTTGGGGTTGTGACATCTCAATGATTCAAGAGAATCATTTCTTCCGACCCTAGTTGATTAATGCAAGAGTATCCTAGGTTGCACTGCTATTCTTCATATTGTCAATTTTTTATTTTGCTACTAAAATTAGGTTCTGCTAAAACTGCATTTTCTGGTTTTTGGGTGCTTGTTGTAGACCATGTAACGAATTTTACATAACTAATGAAGGGATGATAACTTTAGAGATTGAAGAGGGCCTAGATTAATATCTATTTTATAGAGAATAAGTTCTAATTTCTTATAGGTTAGGAGTTATGACAATTCTCCTAGAACATCAATTTTTGGTAGTTCTGCATGATAGTTTCTATGCTTAACTTTTGAAATGGATGCATAGTTTTCCTTGATGAATCAGATCTTGTGCACTTAAGGGGTTGTAGAGGACCTAGATATCTACCCACAATTTGAAGTGTGAGTTCTAACTCAATCAAAGCTAGGAGATATCATGATTTTTCTCAGACATCAATTTTAGGATAGTTAATTGCCGATGCCGATCGACTTGTGTATTTAATATTAGGTTTATTTTCATTTAATATTTGATGAGAGCTGACTTGTGGCTTCTCCACATTCTAGAATGATTTGTAAGCCATTTTGGCTAGTATAAATAGAGTGTTTAGGCTTAGTGCTAGGGTAGTGAAGAGTTTTTATGTAGTTTTGAAGAGGACAGCAGTGTAGAATTGGAAAGTGTAAATTTGTTGTTGGATTTTTGAATGTGAATATATTTTGTATCTAGCTATAACACATAAGTCCTTATAGCTGGGCATGTATGTTGAATTATTGAAGAATCAATAAAAGTATTTTACTCTTCTTCCTCCTTTGGTTTTTGTTCTTTGTGTTAACTCTTGTAGGGTGGTTCAAAGAGTTGGGTGTGCCATTGGCCCTAGTTTTCCATGTCCTTCCTTGCATCAATCTTGAGGAAGAGAGTTAGATTGTAACAATTTTTATGCAAGTAATAGTGATTGTAATTTTGATTTAGTGTGTGGAGCGAGCATTTTGAGAACTTGTGTTGTTGTATAGATTGAAAGAGAAAAGATTTCATTGGATTCATGTAGTAGAATTAGTTTCAAGAGTTTCTCATTGTTCATTCTTTGAGCTTAGATATAGTTTAGTGGCCTTAGTAAATTGTTTTGTAACTAGGTTGTTTATTGGTCTAGTCCAAACTATTTTGTGTTGTATTGGCTCCCCCATGAAATGTAACTATAGAAAAACCCTTAAGTTGGATGAAAATGTTAGCAAAGTTAGTTAGTTGTAAATATCTAGGAGTAGGAGTCATGGGATGTAGGAGAATGATTTTTAAGACCAAGCCCTAGGCAAGCTAGCAGTGCCTAGTTAAACGTTTAGAGGTGAAGAAATGAGAGAATCTTGTAGGGTTTGAAGGTATTGTATGGAAGAACCACATATGCACGTGTGGTATTATCTAAGGAAGGTGTGTGTGAATGTTTAGTAGTTCATGAATTCATTATGGTGAGTTGTGAGCAAGAAACCAACAAAGCCCTATAAACTAGGCCTATTAGCGCTAGATATTAGGATACCTATGTACAGATGCCTTGTGAGTGTAAAACTTGAAAAATGTCTCATAAAATCCAAAAGGGTATCTGGATGTGGTGGAAATTTTTTAACTTATTTGTACAATTTTGATGAAAAGAGAAAAAGGTTCTCTAATTAGAACTAATTGCTAGTAGGTCATTTTAGGCCTTTACAAGGAAAGAACTTGAATATGGTTGGAAATGGCTTGGAGATCCCTCAAAATAGATCCAAATGTAAGAAAATTAATGTTGATGGAGAGATAAGAACCCCTGCAATGAAGTTCATGAGTTGATTGAGATTGGTACTTGTAATCTTCTAAGTGTAGAAGGAAGAGTTGAAGGAATCTAAAGGTGCTTGTCCTTCAAGGTGAAGGACAAGGAGTAAGACTCTTGTAGAAGAGTAAGAGTGGGACTTAGTTAATAATCTAAGAATAACTAGATCCTAGAGGAGATTAAGGATCATGGGGAAAGTTAGAAGGATTTGCTAAGTACTTGTGCAAGCACACCCTACAGCACTTACACCAAATTTCAACAAGAAACATGTGTTTACTATTATATCCTCTTATACACTTAAAATATTTTATACCAAAACTCAGGCAACCCTTGGCCAAATTCTCATACCACTTTGTAAAGGTATAGGAAAGTGTTCTTTTTATAATCACTGAGGATAATGAAGTGTTATTATTAGTTATGATTTCCTCCCATATGTAATCACTAAGGATTATAGATTGCTTGGAAACACATCAACACTATTGGTCTTAGAATGGTCTTGAAATTTGAGTGTCAACACACTTAACCAATTCCACCATATATGCTGAGTGAGTTAAAGTAGTTGCTGAGTCAAAATCTTAACAAGTGCTGACCAAGTAATAGATGCCATGTAGTATACAAGTACCGAGTCACAGTTCATGCTGAGAAAGATAGAGCATAGTATGTGCCGAGTGATTCAAGAATATTCATGTGTTAAGAAACATAGAGTGTAATAGGTGTTGAGCAATCTAAAAATGTAACATGTACCGAGCACCAGTAATATAGTATGTGTCGAGTAACACAGAATCAACATATGAGTTTGTGCCCTCACAAACTCAGATGGAAACCATTTTTGGAGCCAACATGGAAAGATTTTAAAGGAGAAAAATGATAAGAATGAATCTTTTATGTTCCCTATGTAATATGCATGCAGCCAATAAAAAAAAATGGAGAAGGCATGCAACCAATAAGAAAAAAACAAGGAATGAGTAGGAATTTGAGATTTAGTGTGGATCGTAGATCCATACCTAACCCTAAGTCTTCAAAATCTTTAAAAGGAGGTCAAAAACCCATTGCATATGTGGATAGAGAAAAATGTATGGGGAGATTATAGCAAAATTTTAGTGTGAAGAAGGAAAGACTTAGAGGAATAGAGTAGCAATTTCATATCCAGTTGATTAGAACAACACAAGGGACAAGGAACAAGATCATATATCAAATCTCAAAGGATCAAGATCAGAGAGAGCAGATCAAGTGCCTGAATCTAGTAATTAGAGATTGCATACTATTAGGTCAAATGTTCTAATACTTTCTTGCCATTGTATTAGATGATGAAAATCCTATGTTGATAGGTTAGCTTAATAGCTATGTTGAAAAACCTTTGGAGAAGGTGATGAAAATCCTATTAAATTGGGTGGGTTTAATAACCTATTGTAAATCCTTTAACAAGGTGACATTTCTTGTAAAGTGTTTGTAAATCCTCTAACTAGGTCACTATTGACACAGTGTAAAGCCTTTAATAGGGCAGACCATTAGAAGTTGTTGAACATATTACTGCAATAATTTTTGTGGGTGTTATCCCCACCCCAGTTTTACCTTCTTATTCCTAGAGGGTTTCTGGGTTACCAAATCTCTTGTGTCATGTGTTGATGCATGCTTTCATTTCATGTTTTCTTATATGTTCACATGCATGTACTTTACTTTCAGTTATCTGTTAATGAGGGTTTAAAAGGATAAAAACTAGTTACTTTTGATTCACTCCCCCTCAGAAGTACTCTTCCCATTTGAACATTCCAACAATTGGTATTAGAGCTTTGGTTCTCACAAGGAGAAGCCTATAAGCTTGGAGAAAAATACCAAAAGATGGAAGTCTTTAAACTTGGGAAGATTATTGACAATCAAATAATTGATGTGCATATCACTCTACACAAGGTAGAGGAAGCCAGAGAGGAACTGAGAAAATCCTTGAAAAGAAGAAAGAAGATAGCCATAGCTAAAAATGACATACACTACAAGGAGATTGATATCACACAAGTGTTTTTCAATGGAGATTTCAAGGAGTTTGATGCAGCAATAGTAGAACTGATGGAGAAAAATAGAGCATGAGCTAAAGAAATCAGATTACTCAAGGTTGAACAAGAATCATAAGCCATAATGCTTTGTGAAGTGACTAAACAAAAGAATAGAGCTATTGAAGACAAGGCCATGATATAAGATGACAAGAGAAATCTCACCAATAGACTAGAGGAGAAGACAATTGAGTTTGAAAAGATCTCAAACATGCAACTAGACACCTTAAGCCAAATGATGAATGCTCATCATGAGCTAAACATGAAGGACATTGAGATCTCCACCTTGAAGATGTAGAATGACAAATTGTAGAATGAATTGAAAAGAGAAAAGGAGATAGTAGAAAGTTAGAACAAACCCAATGAGGCTATCAAGTACTTTGAACAATTACTAAAATCACCAAGGGATAGTAATGATGCTTCAGGACTTGGTTACACCAGCACTGAACAAGGAGAATCATCCAAGATTGTAGTAGAAAGGACCAACAAAGGTAAGAACACTAAACCTACTTGTCATTTTTGTAATAAAAAGGGGCACACTGCTAATGTTTGCAGGAGAAGAAAGACCAATCAGTAGGAGACATAAAAAAAAGAGAGGTTATTTTCACAAGTGTAACATGTAAGGACACTCAACACAAGACTATAGAAACAAGACCATGAAGACACTAAGATTCAATGGTCATTGCTACAACTACAACAATTATGGACATAGAGATTTTGAGTACAAATCAAAGCCTATGTGGACACCTAATCAGCTTGCAAGGAGAAACAACTATGCACACCACTACAATTGGGATTGCAATACTAGGCAAAGTTATCACCACTATTAGGAATATGGTCATGTTCCTCTGAATTGGATAAAAACACATTTCAAGGGAAATTACAGCAGGTGGTTAAACCAAATCACATGTTTTAGTTGCTTAAAGACATGACATGTTAGCAGGTATTGCCCAACAAAGGCTAAGGCAGCCAAGTTAGAAGTCAACAAGGGAAAATAAAAAGTTAATGTGGAACACATCAGGGAAAAAATGAAAAAGACATGGCAAAGAAGAGATGGATCAAGTACATCCAATGGAGAGATCACTTCACCCAAGAGGTCAAGTGATCACACTTCATCCAATTAAGCACAAGATAGGTACATGGGGCTGATATATATAAAGATGTATTATACATCAGCCCAAAAGAACAAAGAAGTGCTGCCAAGAAGAAATCTACATGAGAAAAGATGTCAAGTTAAAAAATTAATTTTTTTGTAGAAGATGTCGAGCTACCCTTGGATGCCTAGTAAACTCCAGTATATGCCGAGCTGGAAAGTCTAGTTGATGTTGAATGAGATATGTTAGTGGCTATCGAGTAAACAGAAAATAGTGGATGCCAAGTGTACAACTGTAAGCACTATGCAATAAATGCTAGGTTTTGAGCCTAATAAAGTTGAAAATCACTCATTTTCAAGGCATTTTAACATAGAGAAAAAATGAGAAGAGCAAAGAGGTGACCAAACAACAATTTAGTAGCAATTTGCACCAATCTCAACAATAATTCAACCTAAATTCTTTGATTCAAAGGTATTTCATCAAGTGCAAAGCTACACAGTATTTGAAAGTTTATTTAAATATTAAACCCTAGTTTAGTAAAATGGCCTCTAGCTCTAGAAAACCCAAGGCTAAGGAAGATCATGAGATTTAACTTGTTAGCAATGAAGTCAAACAACTTGAATTTAGGCCAATACCCGAGGTTGCCTATAAAAATGACCTAACTAGTGCATTATCTATCATTCCACCCAAGGTTGTCATGGTTCAAGATGTAAGGAAGTGCTAAAATTGGAAAATTGGTGCCATAGGTGACCTAGAAATTTTTCATGCCTATGATAAACTATGTGACAATAGGATATTGAAGGATAAGATTCAAATTGTTGAGAGGAAGGGTCTGACCAAAACCCTAGTTTTCCCCATAGTGTTTAAGACAAAATGGATTTGCATTGTCTTAAGTCAAATTCATGATGGGTGTTTATGGCTAGAGATAGGACCTATCAAGATTACAAAGAGGATTGTGCATAGGGTTACTGGTCTTCCAACCCTAGTTCTGCCAAAGACCTTGAGAAGTGATAAGAAGGAAGTTATTGAGAAAAAATATAGGTGCAAAATGGAATAATAGGTGGGTGACTATTGATATTGTGACTAAACCCCTACCTAACTTTGCTATGAGGATAATTTCACATAAATTCTATCAATCCAATAGATTGAACAATGTACCCTGCATAGCTATTGATGTAGCATATAAGTTGGTGAAGAAAGATCATACCTATGATTTGGCAAAGCTGATGCTTTAGCAAATCAATGAGAACCTAGGAGCTATAAGGAGATCAAAAGGTTTTGAATGCAAATTTGGCTTAGTTCTCATGTGCATATTCTTTTATGTGATGGAAGAATTTCCTTCAATTGGGAAGGTGAATTGGAATTCTAACAAGTCAACAGTCACCCAAATTAATGAATTCATTGAACAAATGGGAGACAATTTTGAGGCATAGATGACAAGCTATTTTGAAGACTTTAAGAAGTCTATGAAGAAAAGAATGAGAATACCAGTCTCATTAGTTGAGAAACATGTCAATGACATATGTTTCTTGGTTGATATTGATTTCAACTACATTCAAGAAGAAATACCAAGGATAAGATGGCTAAGGCCATTAGGATATGAGATTGATGTAGATGAAGCCTTTGCAACAATCACAACATTACTAGTAGAAGAAACAGATAAGGTAGTTCCTCACTTTGGGACTTATGATGTTGTGAAGTCCAAAGTTGAGACTGAGTTGAAAATTTCTTTAGTCATCAAGAAGAAGGATAAAATGGTAAGAAAGATAAAGAAGAAATTTGGGCAAAAATTGAAGGAGAAGCAAGTGGAGAGGAAGAAGTAGAAGGTGAGAAAGAGTAAGGGCCAGTTGAGCTAACATATGGCCTAGGAGAGGACAAAAAAGAAGGTGTTGAGGAAGAAGAAGGTAAGGAAGCACCCACTAAAGCCAAAGCCACCAAAAGGAAAGCCAAAACTAAGTTTGCATCCCAACCCAAGGTAAAGAAGGAGACAAAGCCCATTGTAGTCAAAATAGAGAAGCCTACTACAAGGGCTACCACCAAGGCTACAACTCAAAAGGCAAAAGATGAAGCCAAAGAGAAGAAGAAAGCCAAAAAGTAGACTAGTGAAGAACCAAAGAAGAGAAGGAAATATGTTGCCTAGCCAGACTCAGATGAAGAAAGAATAGAGTCAGATGACAACAATCAGTTTAGAGTGGTAAGTAATCCCTCCAAGTCTGCCATTGACAAGTTATGTGTAAATATTAGAAAAGTAAACTTGAATGGTTTAAAGACTATAGACTTTAATAAGCTCAATAAAGAAGAGAAAAATAAAATAGAGGAATTAGTGTATGCAATGTTGGCCGAATACAAACACACACCTTTAGAGTTAGATAGTACAAGGCCCAAGGAGCTATACAATATAGTTGAAGATAAGTGGCATTTTTGTTTACAAATGGAAAAGGAGATAAGAGAATCAACCCTAGCTAGAGTGCTACTAGACCTGACTAAAGGTCAAATAGCTAAGGCAAATAAAACACATAATAGAAAATTTTCTCCTAAATATAGAGCATTTTGCATCCTCCAAAATAAGATAGAGGATGTTGTAAATAAATCCACAAAATTGTGGAATTCAATATACTAGTCAATTGATGATGTATTTGATGAGGAATATAAGGCAAAGGCTGGATAAAAGAGAAAAGAAGCAAAAGGGACAACAAAGAAAGTGGAAAAGAAGAAAGATGAAGAGGAGAAGAAAGGTGAGGAAGGAAGAGTAGAAGAGGAAGTAAATAGGGAGGAATAAGAAGAGAATACAACTAAAGGAGAGGAAAAGGCATTAGATGAATATGAAGAACAAAGTGTGCAAGACACACAAATGTGACCTCCTAGCGCTCCTCATGCCACTATCACACCTATAGAGATCATAAAAATAAGACACTTCATGTCAAAACATCAATCCTTTAACTGTAGAGGATCTCTCAAATATCCTTTATCAATCTACACAACAAGCTCGCCAATGTACAAGCCTAATTTTGATCAGTATTGATGAGTTAAGAAAGGTAGTAGCAGATCCAAAAAAAGTCAAGGTGCAAACACAAGAGCCACCTTCAACCTTTGATGCTACTAAACTCCTACTACTTCCACCACCATCTCCACCAAAAGTAGTAAGTGATGCACTTTAGATGTTGAGTGTAGCAATAGGGGAAGATACAAGAAAACATGAATAGTCAATAGGTCCACCCCCAAAAATTGTCAGTGATAAAGGGAAATAAAAAGAAAAGAAGGAAGAAACAAGAGATGAGGAGCAAGCTACAATACAAACATTGGTTGAATTACCAAAAATTGGTACTGCCACTTAGAATCTTCAGAAGCTAAGAATTGATATGATATGAATAAAAGTTCAAACACCAGGCTTGAGCTCTGGAAAGGTAGCCATGATACTTCACTATGGAGATCCTAAACTTGATGAAGAAATCATCATTCCCTCCTATGAATCCAACACGCTCACCATAGAAAAGATAAATGAAATACAAGGTGCACTAGATAGGAGAAAGAGACAAGAAGTATTGAGAAGAGAATACAAGTATAGGAAAGCATTGAATGAGATAAAGGACATCTTCATGGATGCCTTTAGCTTGATGTCACCAAATGAAACAAGGACTATAATAGAACAACTATCAGATATAGTTGACTAGGTGACTAATGCAGACTATGATATAGATGAAAAATTAATGGAATGGTCAAAAAGAAAATTCCAAGACAAAGTAAATGAGAAAATAGCAAATGATATAGCATTAGCACAAGTTGAATTGACTAAGAAACTAGAAAGAGTGAAATTTGTATTTGGGAAAACTTTCTCATTGTATAACAAACTGTGTGATTTTTCCAACTTCACACAAGAGACTAGCCAAAGAATAATGAGCTTGGAAAGAAATCTCAAGATTTTTAGCATGCAACTTCCAACAAATCTAGCTTAGAGTGAGAAGCATTTTGCATAAATACTTCACACACAATGGGAATTAGCTATATTAATAGCAGAGAAGGCAAACATAAAGGCAAAATTGATGCAAATCTAGTCTTCCATAACCCCACACTTAGAGGTCCTCCAAAAGGAGCAAGCATATGTAGAAACAGTCCTAAAGAAAGATCCAAATCTTTCTACCCTAGATGGACTTGTACACCTTGTTGTAGAGACTACCATCTAGCACAAGTCATTGGACATTGCATTGGAGAATTGGGATGCAACTCTAAAGATACTCCTAGAGGTAAATAGTACATTTTTGGCTAAGTATGGTATTACTCCTTAGAACCCTTTGAAATCAGTGCCAAAAAAGGGGGAGATATATACATTAGGGGAAAATATATGAAGATATATGGAGAATACCAAATTTTGATAATTTTGATCTTTCATTCATTTTGAGAATAAAGTGGAAAGTCTGTAGATAGCCAAAAAGGGGGAGACAAGAAATAAGACAAAGTGAGGGGGAGATGCACATTTTAGACAAGCATGTGGAAAATAGATCAGATATAGTATACAGAGATATGGAATAGGAACAGGACAAAGGACATAGAGAATTAGGCACATTAGCACATAATTTTTGTTTCAAGAATGGACTAGGCATAATCAACTTAGGGGGAGTCACAAGGTATATTGTTGGTCACAAAATTTTGAACAATTTTTGAAATTTTGCATGTATGCCGAGCAAGAATAAAGAATGTACTCAATCAGATCAATTCATTAATGCATAATTCAGTATTTTTGACACTCATGTCTAAGGGGGAGATTGTTGGTCTTATAATGGTCTTGACATTTGAGTGTCAACACACTTAACCAATTCCACCATATATGCTGAGTACACTATGTATGCCGACTGAGTTATAGTAGTTGTCAAGTCAGAATCTTAACAGGTGCTAACCAAATAATACATGCTAAGTAGTATACAGGTGTCAAGTTATAGTTCATGCCGAGCAAGATAGAGTGTAGTATGTTTCAAGTGATTCAAAAATATTCATGTGCTGAGAAACACAGAGTGTAATAGGTGCCGAGCAATCTAGAAATGTAATGTGTGTCGAGCACCAGTAATATAGTATGTGTCGAGTAACACAAAATCAACATATGAGTTTGTGCCCTCACAAACTTAGATGTAAACTATTCTTAGAGCCAACATGGAAAGATTTTGAAGGATAAAATCTTTTATGTTCCCTATGCAATCTGCATGCAGCCAATCAAAAAAATGGAGAAGGCATGCAACCATTAAGAAAAAACAAGGAATGAGCGAGAATTTGAGATTCAATGTGAATCGTAGATCCATACCTAACACTAAGTCTTCACAATCTTTAAAAGGAGGTCGAAAACCCATTGCATATGTGGATAGAGAATAGTGTATGGGGATAGAAAAATTTTAGTGTGAAGAAGGAAAGACTTAGAGGAACAGAGCATCAATTTCATATCTAGTTGATCAGAACAACACAAGGGACAAGGAACAAGATCAGACATTAGATCTTAGAGGATCAAGATTAGAGAGATCAGATCAAGTGCCTAAATCCAATGATTAGAGATTGCATACTATTGTAAATCCTCTAATAGGTCACTATTGACATAGTGTAAAGCCTTTAATAGGATAGGCCTTTAACATGGTAGACCATCAGAAGTGGGTGAACATATTGTTGTAGTAATTTTTATGGGTGTCATCCCCACCCCAGTTTTACCTTCTTATTCCTGGAGGATTTCTAGGTTACCATATCTCTTGTGTCATGTGTTGATGATGCTTTCATTTCATGTTTTCTTATATGTTCACATGCATGTACTTTACTTTCAGTTATGTGTTAATGAGGGTTTAAAAGGATAAAAACTAGTTACTTCTAATTCACCACCCCTCTCAGAAGTACTCTTCCAATTTGAACATTACAACAAACACCACATGTTTATACCTTTAATCTATACTTGCATATTCTCCTGTAATATAAAGGAAAGGTTAGTACTATTCAAATAAAGATTAATAATCAAGTAAAAGACTAGAATTTATATAAGTCATTGAATTAACAATTCTACATTTGCTAGACAATATCATTAAAGGGTTTACAAAGTATTCCATCTCATTGTTATCTAAAAATTGAATTCAAACATATAATCTACCTAGATCCTATTTCCTTAACAAGGTTGAGGATAAATGCTCCTTTATGGGGTTGACCATATTAGGTTTGAGGGGAAATATCACTTCACTATCCAAGAACAAAGTTAGGTGTTTTTGATTTATTGTCTATAGAAGTTAAAATATGTGAAACATTTAACATTACATAATAAAATCATTAAGACTAGTGTTCACAAAAATGAAAATTTTATGATTTTTTGTCAAAAATAATAGCTACTTTTAGGTCAGTAAATCACAAAGGCTTTTGGCTTGCGAACTTGTGGTGAGTTCTTCAATTATCCTATGAACCATCAAAACATGCAAGACATATGACTTACTTAAGCTTCTTTAAAGAATCATCATCAAAGGATATGTTATCTACATCAACTAGGGTAATGAGAAAATGTACAATAGGTCTCTCTTGGAATTGAGAGAGATGACGATGTCCATGGATTTAATAAAGTCTAGTTGAATGTGTATGGAGACAATCAATGTTTGATACCACACACAGTGTCATGACCAACATTAGAATAAACCAATTCAACAACATGATGAGTAATAGTCTCCATGTTGATCTTCTCAATAGTGTGCCTAGTTTAGGTACGAGTCCATAAATATAAGGCAAAGTTTGAGCCACTTGAGTTGTATTAGGATGCTGATATGACAAGAATCATAATTACTCTCTTTTGGGATTTCTGTAGAAGGATGAACAAAGAGCCATGGTACCTCAAATGATAAAATAGAGACCAACTATATTAATGCATTTGAAACATCTCAAATGAAATCATCTCATACAAATAGAACATTTCAAGGTGCCAAGATGTCCAAGTAACTAACTAGGATGTGAAATATAAATAAATTGAATAAAAATCTATTTCCCGATGCATGGATAGATTTGAAAAGGAATTCCAATGTTGTAAGAATCATGACAATTGGAAACAATAGTAGATAATTTTTTGAAAATGAAAAGGCCTTCAGCCAAACTTGGATAAACTAGTGTGGAAATCCATAGTGGAGTTTAGGAACATGTGTGTGGTCTATCATCTATTGAAGATAGCAAACATGGTTTCTCTAAAATGTGTGGGAATAGTTAGAAAGATGAGAGTGTTGAGCTTGAAATTAGCACCATGAATGAGAATATTGTTGGTTCATAATTTTCTAAATTGTGTAAGAGTAATATATTTTCCAATGATACATTATTTACTCTTGGGATGTCAGATAGTGAGGAAAATAGATTGTCTACTAGGACTCCTAATATAATTGGGATTTTAGACCCCAAAAATGGAAATCTCAACCAACAATGCAATTATGTTAGCATCTCTTCAAATGGACTCAAACGAGAATGATGAGAAAATTAGGAATTTTGAGCAAAAAAATAGAAACATGGATGAGAAGATGATGGAGGGTGCTAAGGAATATATGTGAAAGGGTACATACATTTTTCTATTCTAAAGCATAAATACTATGGGAAAGGGACCCTTAATTAGAAACAACTATATACAGAGCATAAATGACAGGGATCCTAAAAATGGACTACATCCCAAATGATAAATACTTGGATAAAGAAAAAAGAATATGAATATGCCTGCATAATACATAATACAGTTGGGGAAAAATGATACCACAGATTAAATCAACCATGTGCTCAGAATATGTGATCTAAAAATCATAATGAAAATTAGCCTATATGCATGACATATGAGTTCCAACTATAGTCATCCAATGATGTAAAAATACTTGTATAGTACTAAAATTTGTAAATTCATCCTCCATTGCACATGACTTAATATTGTTTGACCCAAATTATTTACAAAGCTCTACAGTTGATAGTACTTCCTTAGAAGAAGGTTTAGGTGTTGAGGAAAACTCACCTGCAAGTGAAATTTTTTTTGAAGGTGATGGGGAAGAACAAGTGAATCTTGTTCTTGTCAAATTAGGTAAAGGTGCAAAGGGAGTGTATGGTAGACTTGGAACGCTTGAAATAAATAAATAATTCTAGGGTAAGGTTCTAGAGCTAGCCGTTGTTCAGAAGCTACACAAGCAACATAGTTATCAAAATATATTGCAAGTCTTTGTAATGTCCCTTTTGAGGACATTCTCTTATTTGTCTTTTATTTGTATCCATTTTATAATATATTTTCATCTAATGCCCTTTACATTATTTGATTTCCTATATATATATACGTATCTCCAAGAGTCATGCCCTTTCATTAATATGAATTATATTAATAGGATAATTATATTATATATTATTATATTAAATATAATTTTATATTATATTTAATCATAGTCCTTGTTACTAATATGATTTTAATAAGTAATTAAGATGTAATTGTCAATAGTTGATGTATGTGTATAAATTAATTAATATAGTATTTTAATATCTAATAAGTATATATATATATATATATATATATATATATATATATTGTATACATATATAGTTATATTATAATATTTATGATAATATAATAATAATTTATAAATTTATATACATTATTAATCATTTAATATTAAATAATACTTATATTATACTTATGTGTTATTTAATTTATATGTCAAAATGGGGATATAAAAATCCTCCCCTCTCAAATTTGCTTGTCCTCAAGCAAAAATCATTTCATAAACAAACTCCTTTATAGATACAAAACATATTTGCATATAAAAGACTTAATTTTTTTTTGAGATATACATCTTTAATGAATGAAACCATGAAGCAAACACAAGGTAGTCACATGGATGCATGAAGACATGAAGTATACATGATGTAGACACATCATACATTCTTTATTGATTTATTTCTCACAATGAAGTAGAGAAAAGGGAATGATTTACAAACATACTTCCCTAGTACGTTTTATTGACCATGAATCCTGCAAGAACAATCAATCATTAGCATGCACAATTATCTCCAAAGTAAAGATGAGTCATGATAAATTAGTTCTAAACCAATATCCTACCAAGCCCAAGAGCGAAACTTTGGCCCTCTTGGCCTCAATGGAAGGCATCAATCATCCAGTAAGGTGGTCTACCTAGAAGATTCTTAGCTGAATTAACTTGACATGATGTCAATGGTTCTTAACTTGACCAATCTAAGCCCAAGAGAAAAACTTGGGCCCTCTTGGACTTGATGAAAATATTCTACTATTCTAGCAAGGTGGTCTACTTAGATGTCTATCTTAACATTTTTTTCCCCCAATCTAAGCCCAAGAGTGAAACTTTGGCCCCCTTGGCCTTGACGGTAGCACTTTGGCATCCATCAAGGTGACATACTTAGATGGTAATCTTATTCTTCTTAAATATCCTACCTAAGCTCAAGAGTGAAACTTTGGCCTTCTTGGCCTTGATGGTAGTACTTGACATCCATCAAAGGGGTCTACTCAGGAGGTAATCTAATTCACTAATTATTGTAATTTTTTCTTTACAAAATGCGTACATAAATTGTATATATAAATTCATAAAAAGTTTACCTTTTTTGAAGTTTACCTTTTTCTCATTGAATCAACACTAAATTTGTGGCTCATCTAGTTCTTGTTGGTCCTTTGCATCTTCATTACTCTCTTGGATGTGTTTAGGATTATGTTTAGACCACTTGTTCCAAACTTATTTTGGTATTTTCCTTTTATTTTTCTACATATTTCCCAATTTCTAAATATATTCTATTTTATTTCATAAACCATTCATTGTTTCTAATTACTAAGTGTAAAGTGGTTCAAGGATGATTTATATACTTAATCTAACATCCACAAATCTTCATATCAATACTCTACATATTAATATAAATCTATTGTTAATAAGATTCATTTGCTTCTATCTATGGTTGTACTTGCATCTATATATATTGTGAATGTTGGTTCTACAAACTCTTATCTTTCTATTTATGATCGTTATTCTTTAATAGCTTGATACTTATCCTCATTTTCAATTGCTCATAGAATGTTCTTTGTATCTTACCTTCTCCGTGGCATTGGAGTTCACCTTGCTATTGTGCTAACATGATATCTTATGTATTCCTCAGTGCAAGTGCCTAAGCTAATGTTGTTGATTGTGTTGATGTCCTTCCTCTAATGCCAATTTGATTTATTCCCTTGTCTTTGTTCCATGCACCTTTTTTATTTCACTTCTTGTTCTTCCTTATTCCTCCATTGCTCATCCCCTATACATAGAATGACATGGACATGTCAGTCCCATTGATATGGCTTAATTCCTTGGTATTTTCAATTTGCAAAAGACTAGTACAATTTATCAATGTTATGTGATTTAAAATGTATAATTGAATCTTCACATGTCCTTGTAAACTCCCAGTTCAAAAGAATTCTCGTGTGTTAAAATAACAATCAAAATTTAGGTCGCTTCTATGATTACTTGGACAAGGGCTCAATACAACCCATATCATTGAAGAATTATAGCACTAGTATACAAGAGGATGTGACTTGTTCTATGGAAATTTATGCAAGCTATTGGAATTTGTATCCTCTTGGATTACCATTAGAAAATTTCACTCTATTCTATCCCTTTGCAAAGATGGAGTTCAATATTATTTTTCTGCCACGTCCTTCATTGATATCTACCAAATGTCAATTATTGTGGCTTCGTATGTTGGTCTGATAAGTAGGAGTATTTTCTTTCAAGTATATGTGCTGATAATAACTATACTGAACCATTCATATATGAACAATTTGAATGTCTAGGATGTAGTCATGTATAATAAATTCTTTTTGCTAGATATTTTTTATTATGTGCACAATTCTACACTCTACCAAATATGTTTGCTATACCCCTATTTCTCTATGGATTGTTCAATGTTCCTTATTTCTGAACACTCTCTGCCATCCTTATTCAAACTGGGTGCATGAGTATGAGTTTCAAATGTTGATTGATCCCTTCCATAGATAACATCTTGCTTGTCATTTGTATTTTGTCTTAATCCTTCTTTTATTGATTCTTCTTTCTTTTTGATGCCTATGATTTCTACTCCATTACCTCTTGCGCAACTTGTCTTTGTACTTCTCATGTCTTATATTTCCCACTTCTCCTTCATCCATATCACTAACAATCTATTCTATGTGTCTGTGTATTTTTTTTCCCCAATTGTTGCTAACATATAATAATTATTACCACCATGGTTCTATTCTAATCTCCTTCGATATATTGCTGCCTTGTATTAGATTTCCATCCATGTTTTATTGACTTGTCCATGTCCATTTTGATGTATGAAGCTAAAAGTAAAAAAAGTATTACTGCTGATACAATGACTGAAATGCTTCTTTTTCAATTCTCATCATCCAGTCCTAGTATACCAAGAACCAAGGCACACATATTTCTGATCAAGAGTAAGCTGTTTGAGATATTAATTCACTTCTCTTAGAAATTCTCTCCTTACTTTGTGATAAGGATCCTGTGACATTCGTAATGCCAAAAATAGAAGTTCATGAGTGCTTTGCTGGTCTCAATGCTTTCACAAACATAACAAAATTTTTGTAGCAAGAAGCTTCATCTAAGCCTTGTCCACTTCACTTATTTGCTTCACATTTGCAACCCAGTCTTTGATACCTTTGGTGTTTTTGCATTAATTACTCTCCATACGCTGGCAGGACATTGGGTTCTAATACCGCTTGTAATGTCCCTTTTGACGACATTCTCTTATTTGTCTTTTATTTTTATCCAATTTATAATATATTTTTATCTGATGCCCTTTTCATTATTTGGTATCCTATATTTATATGCATATATCCAAGAGTCATGCCCTTTCATTAATATTAATTATATTAATAAGATAATTATATTATATATTATTATATTAAATATGATTTTATATTATATTTAATCATATTCCTTGTTATTAATATTATTTTAATAAGTAATTGAGATGTAATTATCAATAGTTTATGTTTGTGTATATATATTAACTAATATAGTATTTTATTGAGTATATATATTGTAAGAATTTGCCTAAGGGCGAAATTCACCCAAGAACTAAGAACTCAAACACAAGCACAAATGAAGACCAAAAATGGAGAGAGTATGATCATAATAACAATGTATTCAATAATATGATGCAAGGGCACACTAGGAGTGCCTGATTATAAAGGCCTTAGTAAAGCTTCTAGAATGCATAGAAGTTAGCACCATGAAGTGTCATACAACCAAGCACATGTCCACCAGATATGGATTATCCTCCATTAAGCATGAAAGTAAGTGCGGTGATGAGAGGATAAGGCTACAAGGGTGGGACACACAAATCAATGTTGTAGACACCATGTGCTCAAATAGAGGTGCATACTCTTGTATTGTCAACATGAGAACTTACAAGGTTGTACAAACTCCTAAGTGTCTCATAAATAAAAATAATAAAATAATGCAATTTTATTAAATAATGCATTAACCTAAGTAAACTTAAGTAAGTGTAAATAGTAAAGTACTAATTTACACCAACAACCCCCCTTAAGTGCAATTTAGTGGAATGCGCTTAAGCTTACGAACTAGGATGAAGATGCAAAATGGGTCTCAGCTACTAGGCCATGTTAGGTACACAAGTACATAATGAAATAAAAATCTCCCATAAAGCGGGGAAAGAGGGAAAACCTCATGGGAAAATCCCTCCCCCAAAAAGAGAGATAAATATGGATGCATCGATGGATGGAGTAATCAAGACCCCCCCCCCCCCCCCCCCCATTACAACATACATCCAATATGAGAATAAGAGAAGGAAGAGAGACAGAATAGGCTCCCCCCCAAAAGAAGAATGCCAACAAGTGAAAGCTACTCCGATGAAGAAGCTGGTCCAAGAATGTAGAATGGTGTTCCTCCCCTTAGGAAGAAATAATGGCAAAGGTATAGTCCTGAAGATGTATGGTGGCCCTAAAACCTGCTCAAGTATCCTTGTGCTGATGCTGAAGTTCACCCCTTCCAACTATGCTGAAAAGAATGAATGCAGATCTATCAAGGATGTCTGTTGAACGTGTTCCACTGAACCATCTGTCTCCTCAATTGACAAAGAGAACTCCACTAAATTTTGTTCATAAGGATCCACAATCATGCCAACCTGTTCAAATTGATCATGGAGAGAATGGACATGAGGGTCAGAGTGAGCCCTCATAACAACTGTAGAAGAATCATCATCAGTGAGAAGATGTATGTCCTCAAGTCTGTCTCCCAAGTGAAGTGAAGCTGTCCAGCTAGAAGACAAGATGTACCATTCTGTGATGGACCTTTCATTGTGGCAATATAAGCTCATGGACTGGATTAATGTGACCTCTCACTGCAACTGTCAATAGAACCCCACATGTTTGAACCTCTTGAAGCACTATCACTAGTGTCACTATTAGTTTCCATTGTGTATGAAGTGCTGAGAGGAGTAGAGGACAAGCTAGGAGAACTTTCCTCAGATTGAACATCCTTCTCAACAAAAATCTCATGAGTCTCAGGATCCATAAGTCTATAAGCCTTCACATTGTCTTCATAACCAATAAAGGTACAAGGCCTAGGTGACGGTGCCTTGCAACTCCTGGAAGATAGGTTAGCCCATGCTGGACAACCGAAGACTCTAAGGTGACTCACAATCAATTTTCTACTGCACCATGCCTAAAAGGAGTCTTGCCATCTAAGGCTGGATGAGGAGATCTGTTAAGTATGTGAGTAGCATTGCTAATGGCTTCAACTTCTAATGTAGGATCGAGAGACTTGGCCTTTAAGATGCAATTTGCCATGGTCTTGAGAGTCCTAATCCTCATAGCTGCAACATCTATCTTGTGTGGACTGAATGCTGGTGAATTCTAAAGATCAATCCCCTCAATTTTGCAAAAGTTCTTAAGTCTTTTGTCAACATATTTGTTCTCATTGTCCACCCTTAGTACTTTGATGGCTTTCCTTGACTCGTGTTCAACATGAGTCTAGAAATCTTGAAGCTTGTGAACTACTTCATTCTTATGATGAAGGAAAAAGACCCAAGTGAATCTTGAAAAGTCATCAACCAATGCGAGTATGTAGTGGCCTTGGCTGACTGAAGTCACTGCAAATGGTCCTGCTAATACCATGTGAACTAACTGAAGAACAACTAGAGCTGGAGAAGAATTCCCTTTATCATACTTCTCCTTGAGATTCATATCCACTGAACAAGATGAACACTCCCCCTTAGAAAAGCTAATGTTGGGTAGACCTTTGACCATGTGTTTTGAGAAAACTTGCTAAAGAGAGCAGAAGTCAAGGTGACCAAACCGCTCATGCCATAAGTTGTTTGAAGTAGAGTGAGTTAACAAGGCTTGAGAAGAACTCTTAGGCACAAAGTGGGAGAAGGAATAAAGCCTCCTATCATCATTGAATTTCCCAACTTCTACCAATGAATCATCTTTTAGACTGCACACAATCACTGAATCGAGAAGGAACTCAACCTTATGACCATTTCCTAGGTGACTGATTTGGTAAACTGAAAGGAGATTAGAGCTTAGATTTGGAATGTAGAGAACATCTTTGAATTCCCCATCTTCCATTTCAACATGTCCTTTTCCTTTAACTTCCATTTTAGCATCATCTCCTATGAAGATGTGTGGCACCTTTGACTGCTTCAATGAAGAAAAGTCTTGTTTTGAAGAACCCATGTGGTAAGAGGCACCTGAGTCAAGTATCCATTCCAAAGAAGAACTTGTGTTGGCCATAAGTGTGTGACCTTTACCCTTTGAAGAGTTAAGAGTTGAATCCTTGGAAGTACCTGGCACTTGAATCTTATTCTTCTTGAGTATATTTTCTAACTCATCGATTCTTTTTGTTTTGCAATGATGTTCGTCATGATTTGGCTTTTTACAGTATGTACAAAAGAGTTTGTCCTGCTTTTCATTAGTTGCTTTCTTGTTTGAAGAAGAACCACCTTGTTGAGAGGAGTCATGTTGTGTCTCAGATTGTGTTTTCTACTTCCATTGCTTCTTCTTGTTGTTGCTTTTTCCCCCTTGACTAGATGTGTTATCATCACGAGCCAGTAAGGCTTTGGTCTTAGATGACTTGAGAAGGCCAAAATCCACCAAGTGAGATTGTTCAACAATCAACATGTCTAAAAATCCATCAAAGGAAGGCTTCTGGTAAGAAGATCCCATGGTCAACTTGTGAGTATTAAAACTCGAAACAAAGTTGGCATACTCAGTAGGTAGCTTTTTCAGGATGTGATGTATCAACCTATAATCCTTAATGGGATTTCCAAAATCATTTAGAAGTGCCCTATACTCATTGAATTTGATGATATAATCCTGAATTGTGTCATAATTCTTAGGATCCAAGAGAAGTAGATCATCCTCAATCTGAAATCCCTTTTCTTCATCCACTTTACCATACAACTGTTCAAGTTTGTCCCAAGCTTCTTTAGATTCTGAACAATTTTTAATGTGAAAGAGAAGATCCCCATGTACACAACTCCTAATTATACCTAAAGCTTGTCGATATTGACTTGTCCAATCAATGAGTTCTTTAGCATCAATAGGTTGGGTAATTGTACCATCAACATACAAACTATATCCTTTTTCCATTAATCTACTCCATGCAATATCTTTCCATGTAGAATAGTTGCGTGAAGTTAGAGGAGGACATTTAAAACCCATGATGCAGAAATGAAAAGAGCACAATAGAGAGACACAAAAACCATAGTGCACACCCCCCCTTTTCACTCAATCAAAAGACCCCCCCAAAAAAAGATGCTTTGGCACTTTATAAGTAGTGCGTTTACAATGGGCCACTTGTCAAAATGAACAAAGTGGACTTTCTAATTTTTCTTTTACAACTGCGTTATAAGGTTGAAATCTTTCACTTAAGCACTGTAGCTTAGTTTTACAAAAATTGTGAAAAAGAACCAAAGCTTTACAATGCCAAAGAAGGCCTAATTCTGAAAGTGAGAAGTTTGTTCACACAACCCTAGAATCTAAATTTAGATCTAGAAAGTAGATGAAAAAACATGCACTTTCAAAAAAATAGAACCTGAAAAAGTGACCAGATGTGCTCGTACGGAGCTTTTGAAGTTGCAAAATGCAAGATTCTGCAGGTATAATCGCCAAAAAATGAAATTTCTACAAAATTTGTGTACCAAAACTAGAAACCAACACCACCACTAGAAAATTATAGAAATTCTACCTGATTTCAAAAAAAATTGCACATAAATTGGAGTCTAGATGTCCAAGTTAGGAGCTCGTAAAGTCAGGCTGCCAGACTAAAAAGCAATCTGAAGAAGGGTCTGGAGGAGAAACTGCGAGTCTAAATTTGACGATCAAATGACCGTCAATGTAGTTATAAAATGCCCTAGAATGAAGTCTAGATGGGCATCAAATTTAGCCCAGTGAAATGATGATGTCAGCAAGAAAAAAGCTCTATGCTGACATGGCAGGATGAGCTGTCGTGTCCATACTATACAGAACATACAGATTTGCTAATGTGGAGGAAATGACTGGCTGTCCATGGGATGATGTGGCAATTTTGATGTTTGCGTGGCACTTAGCGTGTCAAATGTGACACATGGCAGGATATAATTAGTCCTGCGTGGAGGGCTCAACGTGCCACGGGGCATCTCTGTATTTAGCCACATGGTGGCAACTCCTGTGGGTGGGTTTTTGAATAAAACAACAACACCAAATATGTTGAAAAATCATGGCTGGAGTGTAAAACTACTATCAAAAAACACCAAAAATGACTCTGAATGTCAGAATCGAACAAACTGCCGGCAATACCAACCGTGTGGGTGGGAAAATTGTAACCCGCAGAGTTTTAAAGGACAAGCCAAAAATTTGTGCAGAGTTAGGATGAAGGGTTTTTGTCACTGGGAAACTAGGTGAATGGAAACTCAGGTCGCTGGAGGAACCTCTACACTTGCTGAAAAAAAAACTGCTCTCGCACCGGATTTAAAGCAGTGATGCCGAAAGTTGTGAGGCGGGTGAAAAGATCGAACATGTGAACGCCAGAAAGCACAGGTCAGGCTAGAGAGATCTGTGACGGCCGAAAAATGGGGATGGGTGTTGAAGACTTCTTCAACCACAACATGTCAAAAACTTCAAAACCCAGCCAGATTTAACACCAGTCGCTCTAGAATATTTGAGCAATGTGCAGAGCATCGAGCAGGTTGTTGGAATAATGATACATTTGTCATTAGTTACAACACTTATTTGATTCTGAATGCTTACCGAGTTGATCACTCAGTTTACAGTTCATATCGAGCATTCATTGGTTACCAAGTATGTTCAGCAGTGTTTACCAAGTTAGAAAGGTAAAGAAAGGTTTTAGTGTTTACCGAGTCAGAAAGGTAAACAAAGGTTTAGTGTTTACCGAGTCAGAAAGGTAAACGAAGGTTTTGGTGTTTACTGAGTCAAGAAGGTAAATGAAGGTTTTAATGTTTACTGAGTCAGAAAGGTAAACGAAGGATTTAATGTTTATCGAGTCAGGAAGGTAAATGAAGGATTTAGTATTTACCGAGTCAGGAAGGTAAATAAAGGTTTCAGTGATTACCAAGACAGAAAGGTAAAAGAAGTATTCAGTGCTTACCAAGTGAATCGAAGGAGTTAGTTTCTACCAAGTGACACAATGTTTACCGAGTCACCAGTGGTTACCAAGTTCCAAGGTACTCAGAGTGATTAGTATGAACCGGGCCCCTACCTCTACCGAGTGCATGACGATGCCATGTAATGTAGTGGATGCCGAGTGTCAGGAGGTCACCGAGTGAGTTTGAGGAACCTGAGTTTTCTACTATCTGGTTGACTCAGTAATGTTTTGCCCACTTGTGTTTGGCCGACCTTGTTGCTGTAAATATTGGAATGGTATATATATAATGTATTTTCCATTTGCAAATATGATGAAAAAAAAAAAATGATGAAGAGAAGTAACAGTGAAGTAAGAGCGAATTGAAAGAGAATCAACAGCAGAGTATTCAACAAGTTTATCAAGGAGCAACAAAGATATATCCATCACATCAAGTGATCAGTACATAAGATCTAATCAGCAAACCAGTTGCAAGAAGATCCACTGCTTCATCCTAATAGGTGAATCAGTTTTTTAAATCCTTTAACAGGGTAGACTTAACAGTCTTTTGTAAATCTCCTAACAGAGTGCATACTTCATTGTATGTTTGTAAATCTTCTAACAAGGTGGATCTAGCAATCCTACTTGCTCCTAACAGGGTAGATCACCCGAAGTGATCATTGTAAGCCTTAACCGGCCAAATTTATACTGCAGTATTAAAGTTTTGTGGGCATCATCCCCACCCCATTTTTACTTTCAATTTGAAAGGTTTCTGGGTCACCAAATCAGTGTGTTAATCTTTTCATGCATACAGTAAAGTAGATGAATGAATGGTGAATTTGTTATTATGCTGAATTGGTTTAAATTTTAAAGCTTACTGATTCACCCCTCCCCTCTCAGTAACCTTGTTAGTCCTGAATATTTTCAACAATTGGTATCAGAGCTTTGTGGTTCTCAGGACAAAGCTTGACAGCTTGAGCAAAGATCAAGGACAATGGAGATATTCAGACTTGACAAAACTATCAAGAATGAGAAGCTAGATTTGGAGATGGCCATGGTTCAACTCAAAGAAGCAAAGGAACATCTTTCTCAATCCCTAAAAAGAAGAAAGGAACTTGCAAAACAAATAAATGACCATTTTTATGTTGAAGAAAGGATTGAAGATTTGTTACCATCAAGTAATTCAGAAGAAGCTGACAAAGCAATCAAAGAACTTTTAGAAAAGAATGGATCTCTGCAAGAAGAGGTAAGAAAACTTAAAAGAGAGCAAGAAATATAGTCAATCAGGCTATGTGAAGTTTTGGAACAAAGAAACAAAGCACAAGAAGAATTGGAAGATAGAAGTCATGAAACTCAAAATCAATCTTTTGAACATGAAGATCTAGCAGATCAACTATCCAATGCAAATGAAGAAATCAGGATTCTTAGAGCACAAAATGAAAGTCTACAAAATGACTTAAGAACTGAGAGACAAACCAATGAAAGCTTGGAAAATGATCTAAAAATTGAAAAACAAGTCAATGAAAGGATGATGAAATCTCAAGTAGACATGAACCAATTGAATCAGCAAAATGAGCAGAATTTTTATAAACAAAAGGGTAAAGCTGGTCTTGGATACAAGGAAGAAGGTGAATCCTCAAAACAAGGTGAACAAAGGAATAAAAGACTCACTTGTAATCATTGTGGCAAGTTAGGTGATACATCAAACAAATGCTAGAGCAACAGGAAAGCAAAATTCAATGACAAATGCTTCAACTGCAATCAGCATGGTCACAAGGCAAATGAGTGTAAAGAAAAACCAAAATTTGAGGGCAATTGTCACAAATGCAAAAAGCATGGTCATAAGGCATTCCAGTGCAAATTCAAATCATTCAATCCAGCTGAACAACTTGTCAAAGCTATATTCGGATAGGACTGCAACACCTGGTGCAGATGTCACTATTGTGGAGAATATGGACATACTAGCATAAATTGTGCTAGACATCACCTAAGGAAGAAGGACACTACTGTAAGGTGCTATACATGTATAGAACTTGGTCATATAGCCAAGAATTACATGAATATAGGAAAGGTTGAAGATGAAAAGAAAACTAGAGCTGATAATATTCGAAACCAAATGAAACAACAGTGGATTCCTAAGTCTACCAAGCAAGAAAATTCAAATGATGGAAATGTCACTCGAGAAATGGGTGACACCACCATATCTAATTAAGACTTATCAAGAAGGATAAGGGATTGCATCTTCAAGCCATATCCTAGGCAGTTCCAGAAAGAAGAAGTGGAAATGAAAAATCAGTATTGCAGATACAAGTCATAATTCACAGTGTTGCATCTACCAAGTAAGGTTGATTTTCAAACTTTACCGAGCCTGGTCAGGAAGATAAGAAAGGTTTTGTGTGTTCACCGAGCTGCAAGGTTTACCGAGTAAGTCGATGACTATTTATAAAACCCTAATTCTCAGCTACCTACATACCCGAGCATTAATGACAGGATTTTGATCAAAAAGGCAGATTTGATCTCATTTTTTCCACTGCAAATTTAGAGTTCACAGAGCAAATATATTTTCAAGTGCATCCAAGCAAGTTCAAGTGATTTGAAGTGATTTTCCAGCAAAGAAATTGTGTTACAAAATCATTCTCTCACCGAGTAGCAATGGCATTCGCAAGCACCAGTGGCAGCAAGGTGAAGAGAGGTTCTAAAATGCTTGTGAAAGGAGTCGAATGGGAGGCGCCCAATTTCAAAATTGTTCCTGCCATCACTGAATCACTTGACCCGCATGGAGCTCAATTGCAGATCCCTCCGAAGGTACTTCTTATCAATGATATTCATACTCATTTCAAGTGTACTATGCAAGAAATAGGGACACTAGATATGGATAGTACCCTAGCTGAGTTATGCATGGATGGAACCCTAAAACATGAGTTCAAACATTTGGAAACCAAAGGCTTAACCCATATCCCACATCTACCAAGGAGTTTCCAAGAGAAATGGGTGAGGTATATCTTAAGCCATGTGCATAATGGACAATTGTGGTTAGAACAACCCATCCTCATAACAAAGAAGATGATCCACAAGATCACAGGCTTACCAATGTTGACCAAAGCCAAAACCACCAAAACCCTAGGTCGAGATGACCTCCAAAAATTAACCCAAGCTGAATGGGATGGCAGAGGTTTAAAGCTCAACAATGTTTTAGATATAGAACTGAAATTTGGTATTTGTGTTATTACATACAAACTGTATAGTTCCAGCAGGCTGAATAGTGTACCTTGTGAGGCTGCAGATTTGGCATATAAAATTGTAAAGAAAAATATGGAATTTGACCTAGCTGATGTGCTATTAAAACAATTCAATAAAAACATGGATAGCATAAGGAATGCAAAGACAAACCCTTGTAAATTTGGTTCTTTGCTAGTTTGTTTATTTTTCTATGTACATAAATTCTTTCCATCTAAGGGTGCAGTTGTATGGAGGAAAGATACTCCAATTTTGTATCAAATAAAAAAATTCATAGCAGAAATGGGTATGAATTTTGATAAGGTAATGGATAATTATTTTGAAGATTTCAAGGAAAGGATGAACAACAGGTTCAGGATACCTCCAAAACTTGTCGAAGAGTATAAGGATGATGTCTGTTTCATGGTTGACTATGATAGAGTCTACATCTAGGCAGTCAAACCCTGAGTAGCATGGGTAAAACCATTGCCCTATGAGCTAAATATTGATGATGCTAGAGATATCATTGAGGCACTGGTGAATGAACCAGTGTATCCCAAGTTGCTTGCATTTGGAACCTATGAAGAGGCTAAGGTTAGAATAGAGCTTGAAATTAAGCTTCCTCAAGCAATCTCTAAAGGCAGGAGAAAGATAGAAAAGCTAAAAGCTGATACTGGACCTCTCATGATAACAGACGGGAGAGGAGGAGATGAAGAAAAGGAAGAAGAAAAAGAAGAGCCTCAACGAAAGAAAGGTAAGGTGACTATCACCAAACCTACAAAGCAAACCACTGCAGTATTCTCCAGGAGAACAAGATAGGGAAAGAAGGAACCTATATTTGTTAAGCCTCCACTCACCTTTGAAGCAAGACTAAAGCAATTAGATGAAGGAGTTAGCTTCACAAACTTCAAAGCATTAAAGTTTGAAACCAGAACAGAACAGGAGAAAATGCAGATTGAGGATCTGGTACTGAACAAAATGGGAAAATGGAAATACTCCTCGGACCAGATAGCCTCTCAGATCTCCAAAGAGCTATTGGAAAGATTGCAACCAAGATGGGAAGTTGCAACCAAAACTGTCAAAGACATTTATGAGCAAACCCTGAGGAATCTCCTGCCAAATCTCTCTAATACTGAAGTGAAGAAATCACTAAAAAATCATGAAGGCAATATGATGATTAGATTCCACACTTGTTTGATACTTGTCAAAGATATTGAGCATGTGGTAAATGATGCTACAAACATGTGGAAAAACATCTATCATCTTCAGAAACCTAGTGAGGATACTGTTGAAATCACGGACAATGACAGCAGTGATGATAATGATGATGATGATATTGAAGATATTCCAGGGGATCTCCATTAAATAATGTTAGAAGTGGAAGAAGAAGCTAGAAAAGAAATTGAGGAAGAAGAAGCTAAAATAGAAATGGAGGAAGAAGAAGAAGATGAACAAGACAAAGAGGAAGAAGATCCAGTAAAAATTGTAGCTGATGTCATTGCCTCCCTTCCTCACTCTCCACCAAAGACTGTAAAATCTACTATGGAGATAGGATCTTCAAGCAAGATTGTGAGCACAACAGAGACATCCATTGCTCAAATTCCTCCAGTCTCCTCTCAGCTCCAGGTTTTTGCAATACAAGTGCCAGGCACTTCATCTACCGAGCTGGCGGTCACTTCTTCAGTTACCGAGCTTCCAAGCACATCATCAGCCACCAAGTCATCCACTGCAATAGCTACTTCACTGAGTGTATCTTTTCCACTTGAAGCTTGTACAGTAAGTCTTCCAAGTTTCATATCAATTTTATCTTCCTCAGCCACATTGGCCCCAATTTTTACTCCAGTCAGTTCTCCAATTGTAAAAATACCAGTATGTACATCATTTCTGACTAGCACATCATTTTTGGGAAGTATATCAAGTTTTGATATAGCTAGCACTTCTCTTAGTTTGCCTTTAGTTGGTCCCATTCTAGTTTTGACAGCCAGTCCAGCATCATCAACTATTGTTTCAATTTCAAAGGGCAAAGGTGCAGTCACTGCAGAAAAACCAAAGAGATACATGTTTTCTAGTAAGACAGTAGATGAAGAAATAGATCTGGATAAGGACATTGTCATTCCTAAGATAGATCTAGATACTGCATCAGTTGATGAAATGAGAATGATCAGTCAGCTATTAGAGCAAAAGGCATGACAAAAACAGCTCAGGCATGAAAGAGACCAGGAATATAGCATTATTGAAAGTGCTAAAAATATAATAACAGAGGCTATAGGTGTTGAAGTAGATTCTACTCAACACATTTTGATTCAGTTGGAAGAGGCTATATATAAATTCAATGAGGATACCTCCGGCCAAGAAAAATTGATTGAAAAGGCAGAGAAGAAATTTGACAATAAGGTGCTTGAGCACATTGCTCAACATATTGCATTAAAACAGGTAGAATTGTCTACAATTCTGAGTAATTTTGAGAATTCTTTTAATAATGTAGCTTCACTTTTTGGAAAAATTTGTGATGTTACCGAGTATACCAAAGAAATCAAAGAAAAGTTGAATAAAATTGATGAGGACATGAAGCTCAGTGCCCAAATGCTGCAATCTGACCACAGTGCAAGTTCATCCCATCATCATAAAATAAGATTTTTGTCAGAGAAATAGGCAGAATTGCTGAGAGAGGAAGCAAGGATCAGGTCTACTCTGATTGACATCTAGAATATGATCCTTCCTGTCATGAACACAATGCAGAAGCACATTGCATATTCAAAAACATTGATCCATGACAATAATTTCTCTGTTGCAGACCATGTGATTGAACTTTCTGCAGAAGTTCAAGTAGCTCTCTCCACATGTAAAATCCTGCAAGATAATTGGGATAAAACTCTGCAACTAATTTTTCAGGTACATTATGAGTTTATCACACATTTTGGTGTCTCCATGTAAATACATTCTTTATTCTTTGGAATTATTGTCAAAAAGGGGGAGAAAGTAATATATAGAGAAAAATCAGACACAAAAGGGGAGAAGGTAATAAAGTAATAAAGAATAAAGTCATATAACTCATGTAAAAACCTTGTGTATATTGTATGGGGGAGTTATATGTAAGGTAGCCCATGTATATTTAGCACAGCAGAATCAAATTAGTTTTGTCAGATCTTGTATATAAATTTTGGCTCATAAGTGTTTTTGTCACTAATGCAAAAGGGGGAGATTGTTGGAATAATGATACATTTGTCATTAGTTACAACACTTATTTGATTTTGAATGCTTACTGAGTTCATCACTCAGTTGACAGTTCATACCGAGCATTCGTTGGTTACCAAGTATGTTCAGCAGTGTTTACCAAGTCAGAAAGGTAAACAAAGGTTTTAGTGTTTATCGAGTCAGAAAGGTAAACAAAGGTTTAGTGTTTACCGAGTCAGAAAGGTAAACAAAGGTTTTGGTGTTTACCGAGTCAAGAAGGTAAATGAAGGTTTTAATGTTTACCGAGTTAGAAAGGTAAACGAAGGATTTAATGTTTAACGAGTCAGGAAGGTAAACGAAGGATTTAGTATTTACCGAGTCAGGAAGGTAAATAAAGGTTTCAGTGATTACCAAGACAGAAAGGTAAAAGAAGTATTCAGTGCTTACCAAGTGAATCGGAGGAGTTAGTTTCTACCGAGTGACACAATGTTTACCGAGTCACCAGTGGTTACCAAGTTCCAAGCTACTCAGAGTGATTAGTATGGACCGGGCCCCTACCTCTACCGAGTGCATGACGATGCCGTGTAATGTAGTGGATGCCGAGTGTCAGGAGGTCACCGAGTGAGGTTGAGGAACCTAAGTTTTCTACTATCTGGTCGACTCAGTAATGTTTTGTCCACTTGTGTTTGGCCGACCTTGTTGCTATAAATATTGGAATGGTATATATATAATGTATTGTGCCATTTGCAAATATGATGAAAAAAAAATGATGAAGAGAAGTAATAGTGAAGCAAGAGCGAATTGAAAGAGAATTAGCAGTAGAGTATTCAACAAGGTTATCAAGGAGTAGCAAAGATATATCCATCACATCAAGTGATCAGTACATAAGATCTAATCAGCAAACCAGTTGCAAGCAGATCCACTGCTTCATCCTAATAGGTGAATCAGTTTTGTAAATCCTTTAACAGAGTAGACTTAACAGTCTTTTGTAAATCTCCTAACAGAGTGTATACTTCATTGTATGTTTGTAAATCCTCTAACAAGGTGGATCTAGCAGTCCTACTTGCTCCTAACAGGGCAGATCACCAGAAGTGATCATTGTAAGCCTTAACCGGCCAACTTTATACTACAGTATTAAAGTTTTGTGGGCATCATCTCCACCCCAGTTTTACTTTCAATTTGAAAGGTTTCTGGGTCACCAAATCAGTGTGTTAATCTTTTCATGCATACAGTAAAGTAGATGAATGAATGGTGAATTTGTTATTATGCTGAATTGGTTTAAATTTTAAAGCTTACTGATTCACCCCTCCTCTCTCAGTAACCTTGTTAGTCCTGAATATTTTCAACACAGGTCATCCCAAGAATGTATAGAGATGATTTTCGTCGGATCTCGGGTTGCCTGTGGGGATCAATTTTTTGGATTGCCATAATCGTGGGATATATCCCACATGCACAGTGGCAAAGCACTATGCGCTAAATAAAAGAAATTCTCTGCAATTACAAAGTGCAAATGAATCCCTCCAGTGGCTTGAGCGTCAGATGGTGGTTATGTCGCTAGTAGAGGGTTTAGGTGGTTGGCACCATCAGAAATAATAATGTTCCCACTGCAGTATTGAAATGCGCAGTACGGTCTAACAAAAAATATAATAAAACCTTGTGATAAAATATACCTTCTACCACCAAAAAAATAGAGCTGAGCTAGGGTGTCACTGCTCGGTTTGGCCAAAAAATTTTCTCTGCTAAAATATTCTAAAAATTTGACAAAATAATGATAGAAAAAAAAAGAAATTACAGATCCAAATTAAAATTGGATTACAGATTTGAGAATAAGATCATACCCATACCGCAAATCGAGCCTCCGAGTTTTGATTTACAAAAATTTTTTTCCTCACGGTCGACTATGGGCCAAGATAGCTGAGTTTATAGTTGATTTTCACGGGTTCAACATTTTGAATGCAATGGCGAGCTTAGATCTGATGTTGGACGCTCCCAATTTTTGCAACACTCCAGATTCAGGCTGAGGTGATGAAGCAAGCAAGAGGTCTCGAACGGCTTGCGATGAGAAAGTCTCCAAGCTCTGATACCATGTGAGAATTTGCCTAAGGGAAAAATTCACCCAAGAACTAAGAACTCAAACACAAGCACAAATGAAGACCAAAAATGGAGAAAGTATGTTCAGAATAATGTATTCAATAATATGATGCAAGAGTACACTAGGAGTGCCTGATTATAAAGGCCTCAGTAGAGCTTCTAAAATGCATAGAAGTTAGCACCATGAAGTGTCATACAACCAAGCACATGCCCACCAGATATGGATTATCCTCCATTAAGCACGAAAGTAAGTACTGTGATGAGATAATAAGACTACAAGGGTGGGACACGCAAATCAGTGTTGTAGACACCATGTGCTCAAATAGAGATGCATACTCCTGTGTTGTCAACATGACAACTTACAAGGTTGCACAAACTCCTAAGTGTCTCATAAATAAAAATAATAAAATAATGCAATATAATTAAATAATGCATCAACCTAAGTAAACTTAAGTAAGTGTAAATAGTAAAGTACTAATTTACACCAACATATATATATATAGTCATATGATAATATTTATGATATATATAATAATAATTTATAAATTTATATACATTATTAATCATTTAATATTATATAATAGTTATATTATACTTATATATTATTTAATTTATAAATCAAAATGGGGATATTACAGTCTTGGTATCCTCTCTATTAATAATTTTTCTTAGCAATGTCTCAGTGCTTTGTGGATCCTTATGTCTAGTTGCTATTGACAATGTGAGTGTTAAAAAAATAATTTAATTATGTTTCAAACTAGTTGAGGACTTTATTCCTCAAAATATCGATTTATTATTGCAACAAAAAAAGGCTCAACTTAATAGGGTAGGATAATACAAATGGATTTCTCAATGTAGCACAACCATTACTAAAATGAAGGGAATTAGATCCCTATGGAAGGGCCTCACATATTTTGCCATACATTTGACCCTCAAGTACATGATCAAGATGGAGAATACTACTATATTTTAGGTTGCCTTACAAAATTCTCTAACAAGGAATCTTAGCAATGCAAGTAGGATGATGGTTAGATTTGGTGCAAGGGTATTGGACTCCATTGTAATATCACACTATTTGAGGTATTGGTGTAGGGAACCCTGACCATCTCCCATGAAATTTGAGTTATAATTAGCATGTTAGAACCTATTTAGGGTGCCTAGGAAAGTATATTAGAACTTAAAATGCAAAATGTGGAAAAAAGTGTAAAAATTGCTAAAAAATGCTATCAACAATTGTTTGCAAAAATTGACAAAGTGTAGAAAGTGAACAATCATTCATCTTGTTTGAGCCATTAGGGAGGTGAAATGTTATGCTATGCTATAAAGAAATCTAATCTCATGTTATTGGTATAGAGGGAGATATGGAGAAAGTAAATGAAAGGTTTTGTCTATGGTTTTTGAAGTAGAAACCATTCTTTTGTGTAATATTGCTGATATACTAGTATTTATATTACATCCCTTCTATCTTCTCTTGTACTTCATGGTTATGGTGGTTATTAAATTTCTTATATAGATAAAAGAAGATCTAGAACTATTGTTGATATTATAAATGGATATAACATCATTTGGTGATTGAAAAGAACTTACTGCTCATGATTAGGCAGTAATGTTTGCATGACAATCATTATTTCTTCTTCATATCTCGTGGTTGTGGTATTCATTGAAATTCCTATATACATGGAAATGAAGGTTGATATTGAGTTTTTTGTCTGGTATTCTAGGGTTATCACCATTAAACAATACATTGTTGGAGAGGGAAAGAATCATAGTTAGCTTTCTTGTCCATTTTCTCACTTTTCATCAAACATCATAGTTGATTTTTTGCTTTTTCTTACAACATTATTCTAGGATCTTTTTTCACCATGCTTCTTGTAACTTCTATATTCTTAAATTTCACATTTACATATTTTTCAATTTTTCAATTATCACAATCTCTTGGGTTGAGATACCTTGATCTTTTCTTCTCATGTCTTCATTCAAAAAAGTTGTTGTAACAAAATTAGAATACAACATACCTTCCTTCATTATTAGATTTTAGAGCTAGTAATTTCAATCACCAATCCTTTCCAACTATCAAGAAGGGAGCACAAAAACAAGGTGGCCCTAATTTTTTCTTCAAAATTACTAGCACGGTAGCTTCCTGCAACTTCCTACTTATCACCATTATACCCCAATATTGTATTCATGTATTTTTATATATAAATAAGTAATTTCCTTATTTTAAATGTTACAAGAAGAAAAAATCTAAGCATTTTAATCCATAAAAAAATTAAATTGATTTATGTTACAATTAGTCTTCAATAAACAGGCCTAGATTGCTCAAATGAAACTTCAAAATTTTAGCACATAAATTTAAAATAAACTTTGAAGTATAAAAAAACCCCATTTAAGGAGAGATTGCAACTGATTATGGATTAAATGGAAGGAGAACAAAATGAAAATAAGAAATGTAAGTTAGTTTATATAGATCTTCATTCATTATTATTTCAAGTATTTATTTTTTATCATTCGATATAATCAAGAAGTGGATAGTAGAGGAAATGGTTAATGAGTGAAAATCAATAAATTTAAGTAGTATATTGCAATTAAGATAACTATCTTTGAGCATTTGATTAGGAAATCACATAATTCAATTGTTAAACTATCAACAATAATTTTGCACTTATCCATATCAACAAGCATTAACTATTTGTTCTTAATTTAGTGACCAAAAGTAAACTTGACCATTGAACACAATGATGTTTAAGAATAACCATTTTTAAATGTCATTTTGTAGTCTACTTTTAAGTGTCATCAAGACCTTTTACTACTAATCCTTATTGAACAAAATATTTAGAAATGCCTTGATGATTGTTGATAAGAAAGATTAGTTTTAATTTATAAATAGGTTTCTCAAAAAGAATTTAAAAAGAAAGATGAGCAAAAAACTAAAACATTCATTCCAAACAAAATCAAAAGACTCAACATAATGTGGGAACCGAAAGATTAAGAGAAAAAATTTCATCCAAATGTGAGTTGTTTTATCTACATATCTAAATCCCAAATGAGTAAAAACAAAAAATTTTAGATGGAATTGTATTAATTGCATTAGAGCATTAAATTATCTCCAAAAATAAACATGCCAAACTTACTACTGTCATTGTAATGCAAGCAAAAACAAAAGCTTCAAACATAATAATACCAAGGGTAAATAACTAGGTCTTGAGCTTAAAGGGAATACAACAAAGATACTAATGGGGTATAAAACTTATTTAACTATTTCAAGTGAACATTATTGTGTTAGATGTTATAATTGGAATTCTGACAGACATGTATGTAGAGGAATGTGAAGTGTATGTTTAGCGTGTGAAATGTTTGACAAAATTCCTTTAAAGATATGTGAAGCCATAGACACTGGGCATGAACTATTTGATAGAATTCCCCAAGAAAATGTAGTCTTATGGTGAGCGATGATCTCTAAATGCACAACGTGCATGTGAAATGACCAATACTGAAATTAAAGGTTATTATTATTACTCTTCTCATGACAAGTGTAGCATTTTCTCTACCTAACAAAGAAAACAAATGTTCGCTAGATTTATTGACATAAAATAATAACTATTAAAAATTAAATCCATTCAAATGGACTCTATGAAGAATTACCTAAGAGAAGATTTTTCCATCTATTTTTCTCCCTCTTCCTCTGATCTGCTAGAAAAATGTAAAATATAATATAGGCAAAGAAGCTAGTGTGCAAGCTATATGAAAAATCAAAATAAAACATGCACTTGAAAATAATAGGAAACAATAGTGACGAAAGATATAGTTTAAAAAAAAAAAAAAAACCCTTGTTAAATACATTAAGCGATAAGTAAAGTTGTAGATTTTACCTAAAACTTAGCAATGGAAACTTGAAACTAGTTGTCAAATGTCTGCAATGGAAACTCCAAACCTGTCAAACGTCTGTAATGGCAACTCAAACCTTTAAATGTTTGCAATGACAACTCGATCAACTTGCAAACCATATGAGAAATGCAAACATAAATAGAAAAATCTCCAATGGCAACCTAAAATAGCTTTTGTGCACACAGAGCTATCATCGAACAAACTACTTTTGCAAAAATGAAAATTTTTTCATGTTTTCTTTCTTTTTATAATTAAACTTAATTTGGTCAAAATTTTGACCAAATCAGGAAAAAAAAACAAAAAAACATGATTTCAAAGCCAATTTGGCCTTTGGTCAAAAATATTGGTTGAAAAATTAGTGCAAATGTACAAGTGTAACCTCATGATGTGTCAAAGACACATGCCATTAGTAGGTGTTTGTACATCTTTTACACTCTCGATGTTCTTGGTTCTTCTTTTTGCAGGAGATATAACATTCAATTTTAGTGTTCATGTCTTACCTCTCAACATTAGAGGGGGGTTATGTTGGTTCTATTGCTTTCTTGGTTTAATGCAGTGAGCTATGTATTTAGTATTTGATCCTATGAACTAGGCAATTGTAGTGGTTGTATACCTATGGATTTCAGTGAGATAGATCATTTACCATATAGACATTCTTTCATTCATATTTTTTGATGCCATGAAGATACCTTCCATCTTTGATTGATCATCTCTTCAAACTTAGTCTTCTCTACTTGGTCATGTTCTATACAGTGGAAGTTCTTCATATCAACAATTTGATAGTGTTTGCAGCTCCATGCTTTAGTGGTGTTCTTCATGATCATCCTTTTGTTCCTATCTTTTGGACCATTCTTTCCATCTCTTTTTTGGAATAAGGTTTTTCCCATGTGTTTTTCTCTATATCTCCTCTTTTCAGAGATTTGGTTATGCTTGGGTAACTCATCAGGTCTTGTTCTCAAGACCCAAATTTACTTTCAGTAGTAGTTTCTAGGTTTCTAGCTACTCCATAAGTTTATCTTAAGGGGTTTTTTAGAGTAATAAAGTATTTTATTATTAATTAAATAATATTTATTTAATTTTTAAGTCACTTATTATCTATAGTTTACTTAAGCTAAACTTTGAGTATATAATAATTAATTATTATCATGCAACCTAGGTTTTGCCCGTTAGGGTTTTGATCTCCTTTTATAAGGATTGATCTCTTTGTAATTTATTTCATTCACTTTTGATAATAGAAATCTCTCTCTTTTCTTATCAAGAATGTTTCATTTGTGGATCTTGGAATTCCATCCTCCATAGCTTTTACTTCTTTCTTTTTGTGGCAGGTGTTTGCATGTAGGTGATTCATGGGAGTTGTGGGGTTTATAGTTCATCAACTTTAACACATTCTATCTACCTAGCCAAATTTCCAATGTAGTCCTTTCCTCCAGTACTCTTACATATTTTTCTATCCAAGATCTTCTAAATGATGTATACCTTCCTCTTAGGATAGTCAAGGTTATCTTTTAATTCCTCATCTGATTGAAAGTATTTAAAGATGTCTACAATATTGAATATAGGTGATGTATCCATATCTTCTAGTAAGTCAACTTCAAAAACATTTCCACTATAAAACTTCCTTAGAATCTTACAAGGACCAAAATTCTTAATTTCTAGCTTACTGTAGGTACCAACTAGAAATCTATTCTTTTTCAAATAAACCATAACCTCATCCCCAACTTCAAAAGATTTATGTCTTTTCCTTTAATCTTCTCTCTATTTATACTACATATTACTAACTTCAAAATTCTTCCTTACTTCCTCATGCAAAGTCTTCATGAAATCCACAAATTATTCAACCTCAACACTTATCTTCACTTTAGTGTTTAAGTCTCTCAATTTAGCAGTTCCCTTAGGATTCAGTCCAATCACAATCTCAAAAGGTGTCTTCTTCATGCTCTCATTCACAAAATTTTTGTATGCGAACTCTACATGTGCCAAGATTAAATCCCAATTACTAGGCTTATTTGCAACTAAACATCTCAACAAGTTACCTAAACTTTTGTTTACAACCTTAGTTTGTCCATCTGTCTACAAATGAAATGTAGAGCTAAACTTCATTTATGTATCCAACTTCTTCCAAAGTGTCCTCTAGAAATAGCCAATAAACTTAGTATCTCTATCTGAGACAATAGTCTTAGACAAACCATGCAACCTTACCATTTCTTTAAAGAATTAGTCAACCACATGTACTACATTAAATGCATTTTTACAAATTATGAAATGAGCAATCTGATAGCATGAATGCTAATAATATTCCTATGGAGGAGTATCCTAGCATTATTGGAGCATTGGAGAGATTGACAACATGACTATGTGTTATATTCATGACTATGTTTATTATTGATCTATCAAAATATTGTAAAGATTGACAAAGTAGTAGACAAAGATTGAGATAGTATGGATCAAGGATTGAAGATAAGGTCAAATGCACTTGAGGACATGCTCTTCAATGTGTCCCAATTTAGTGGTTAAGTGTCAATATAGAAAGTTAAAGACTAATAGAAGTTATTCAAGATTTACATAAAATAGTTTATAAACAAAGTTCCTAAGAAGAAATTTATGATGTTTGGATTATGTCTTATAAAATGGATAGAATCCAAACTATCATAATTAGACAGAGATAGAAGATAACCTAATGATGATGTCATCAAGTCAGCAAAGTCTGAGGTTGCACATATGAGAAGTTTTATAGACTGTAAGCTGGCAATGTTGTGTAATTATGAAAAGATGTAATGTAGTGTGTTATTATAATAAGGTCCTTTTGTAATTAATTGAGAAAGCCTCAAAGACAACTCAATAAATAATTTTGAATACTTGGTATAAAGGAAATTTATTTTCCTTGTAATGAAAATAATGTGTTTAAGTTGATCAAGTGTTTTGTGGATGTGAAGTATAATGCGAGTAAGTTATCAAAGGGATTATTGTGATGTGAGTGTGCAGAACTAGTATTGAGATTTGAAAAGTGTTTGGTGAGGAAGAGGCAAAATGAGAGAACAAAGCAAGAGTTTGAGTTGTTAAGATCAGTTGTATTTCTATTATTTTGAAAGGGATAATATAGAGGCCAATTAGAGAGTGAAATTGGTGGTCTTGCCCATGAAGCTATTTGAATAGTGGGTCTTTCTGCCTTCTACAACTCTTAACAAGGTTGGAACAACTCCTAATAGGGTTGAAATCTCCTCATACGTATTCAAAGTCTCCTAACAAGAACTGATATGAATTGAATGCAATTCATTTTCTCCTAATGAAGTCCATCCTCTTACAAGGAAGTTATATGCAAGTAATTAATTTTTTGGGTACAATCCCCACTAGGGTTTTCCCTTTATTTGAATAGTGGGTCTTTCTACCTTCTACAACTCCTAACAGGGTTGGAACAACTCCTAATAGGGTTGGAATCTCCTCATAGGTATTCAAAGTCTCCTAACAAGGACTGATATGAACTAAATGCAATTCATTTTCTCCTAATGAAGTCCATCCTCTTACAAGGAAGTTATATGCAAGTAAATCATTTTTTGGATACAATCCCCACTAGGGTTTTCCCTCTAATCAAGGGTTTCCCTAGTTAATATATCACATTTTTGAGACTTAATAAGGTTAATAAACATTGTATTGATCAGATAACTAATTCACCCTCCCCTACCTCTTAGTTATCTTGGTGGACTTTACTTTATAGCACCATCTTTGAAAATTTTTCAACTGCTATCATAATAGAATCATAACTTCTCTAAGTTCTAGGAAAGCCAAGAAAAGTCCATACTGATATCTTCCCAAGGCTTATTCAGTATAGAAAATTGATGCAAAGCATCTATAAAAACCCTTTAAGAACCCCCACGTCAGTCATGGAGTTCCATCATAAATAAAATTTATTCAATATTCTAGATGCATCAATACATATTTCTCAATACAATCATCAACCAAATCACCATTATCAAATAACAAATCAATCTTGAAAATGTAGTCTTCAATTCTACCATTCTAGATAGACCTGGATATAGAAATTCATAAATTTTTAACTTGATATTGTTTCTTCAACGAAAGCATCCAATTTAAGTACAATTTGATATCCAATAACATATCCAAAACTCAGAAACATCCAACAATATCCTTTTCTTGAGGCTTATCTAGCTAGCTTTTAAGTTAACCTAGCAATGTAGGATTTCAATGTCTAATACAATGGTAAGAAAGTATTAGAAAGGTTTTGACCTGATAAATATTGCAACTCTAACCTTGCAGATTTCAGATCGTTGTTTAGTTATTTTCTTTGCTTGGCTTTTCTTCCTTGCAGTGTTGATAGCTTGTCCACCCTTCAAGCTCTATCTCCTTGAGTTCTTCCACTCATTATGCCAATGCACTCTTATGGTGACTTGATCAACTCAGAGTCTTGATGCTTTGTGCTTACTCCTCACCGTGTCCTCTTCTTAACACTTCACACTAGCCTTCTCTTAGCTTCTTCAGACGACCACACTTATGACCAACTCACTCACTCTCTTGATCTCTAACCTATAACTCCTTATAAAGAAGTTATGTTCTTCATTTTCCACTCAAGTCTTCCCGCTTATCAATTTGAATTGATTTTTGAAATTGTTTTCCCTCCAAACTATTTCTTCTGGAGAATTCATCAGTATTTTCCTTGAATTGGTTTTCATGGTTTACATAAAATTCTGTGACATCTACTCATCATCCTTATCATCCAACTGATTCATAAAATTAAATGTAACAAACTTATCGTTACTGATCTGGCAATTCTTTTGACTTAACAAATAATGTAGCAACTCGACATTAACTGGGTCTGGATTGCTTGGCATCCTCTGTAGTTTCTACTTTACTCGGCACCTAAAGCTTTCCTGTATTTCTTGGCTTCTACTATTTTCTTGAATCACTTAGCTTCTATTTACTCTGTAGTGCTCGACTCCTGTTGGATCCTGAGTTACTCGGCACATGTTGAATTCTGTATAGCTTGGCATATGAACATCTCTATTACTCAACATATACAATTTTATAGATCACTCAGTACCTAAATGATTCTTGATTTTCTCAGCATCCACTACCTTTTTCTGATGCTTGGCACCTGAAGGATTGCTTGGCACTCACAGATGAACTTAGTCAGTCTTTGCAAATGGTTTAGTCAAACCTTGCATTTTGTAGTGTCCATTCCTTGTGTCTTAAAGTATGTCATTAATACATGATTTCATCATTGTCTTAGCTGATCCTTATACTTCATTACAACATCATAACTTCAACCTTTCTCTAGGTGTTCTAGTTATATCTTGTTGATTAACTCCTCCTTGTCGATCAACTAAGTGATAGTATTTATATCACTTAAGCAATTGTCATTCTTGTAGTTAGCAATTTTGATATCAATGACAAAAAAATGATTGAAATCATTATTTACCAATTCCATCATTCTTTATTCAAAGATATTTTCAATCATTTCCAACAATCTCCCTCTTTGGCATTGATGGCAAACCAAACTAATCAATTGATTGAGCTGATCAACTTAGTTACCACCAAAATTATATACCAAACAAAAAACTTGTTGTCATTACATATCTTCCTTTTTGTATCATGTCTCCCTCTTTTTTTGATACAAACTGAATCCTTTGTTGTGCTTCTCCCTCTTGACTACTGCATCCTTACTCTATATTCCTGATCCTTCATAGCTGCTTGCTGATTAGTTTCTTATCTCTTCTGAATCTCCCTCTTTCATTTCTCTTTTTTTGGTCTACTACTCATCTCATACATTCTCATACATCTCCCTCTTACCTTTTATTGATAAGTTTTTGATAAATCTCAAGACATGATACAAACTGAATCCTTTGTTGTGCTTCTCCCTCTTGACTACTGCATCCTTACTTTGTATTCCTGATCCTTCATAGCTTCTTGCTGATCAATTTCTTATCTTTTCTGAATCTCCCTCTTTCATTTCTCTTTTTTTTGGTCTACTGCTGATCTCATACATTCTCATACATCTCCCTCTTACCTTTTATTGATCATTTTCTCATAAATCTCCCTCTTTGAGATAAATGCCAAAGGTGTAGCATCTTCAACATGCTTGGTGTAAGCTTTGCATCTTATGTCTTTTTCCTCTGTCACCATGCTTGTGACTGATCTAGAATTTCTATTCCTGTTGTCATCCTCTACATCATTCTTCTGATATTTCAATGATCTACTCCTATTTATGTAGGGCAGCTTCTTTCTTGCTTTAGACTGCTTGAGTTAGGGGCTTTACCCCCAACTTGCCTCTAAGATATTCATAAGTATCCTTGGGCAATGGTTTGGTGAAGATATCTACAATTTGTTCCTTTGTGTGAATGTACTCCATCTTCACTTGTTTGTCTTCCACCAATTCTCTGACATAGTGATACTTGATTGCAATATGCTTAGTTTTTGCATGCATTACTGGATTCTTGGATATGTTTATAGCACTTTCATTATCACAATATAGTATCACAGGTTTGGTTACCTCTTCTTTCATTCCTTTCAATAGATGTTTGAGCCACACAATGTTTGTGCAATTGATTGCTACTGCTACATATTCTGCTTTTGTAGTGGGCTGAGATGTGCATGTTTGTTTCTTGCTAGTCTAAGTAACTAGCCTTTTACCTAAGAATAATGCTCCTCCACTTGTGCTTTTCCTATAATCAATGTTGGCTCCCCAATCTGCATCTATGTATGCATTGAGCTCAAACTTCTCATTCTTTTTGTAGTATAGGCCAAAATCATAAGTTCCTTTGAGATACCTCATTATCCTTTTTAATGCCATGAGATGATTTTCTCTAGGATTAGTAGAGAATCTAGCCACTATTCCAGCTGCTAATGCTATGTCTAGTCTGCTATGTACAACATATTGTAGTTTTTCAATCATGGATCTATACATTGTTTGATTGACTTTAGCTGATTCATCATTTTTGGATAGCTTATGTCCTGTTGCCATTGGTGTGCTAACAGGTTTGGAGTCTTCCAATCCAAATGTCTTGAGTATCTCTTTGATGTACTTTGATTGCATCACAAATATACCATGTTTTAGTTGATGTACTTGCAATCCAACAAAGAACTTGATTTCTCCAAACATAGACATCTCAAACTCATGTTTCATTTTGTCAGCAAACTTTTGCAAAGTGCTTCCTTTCCTTCAAAAATTATTTCATCCACAAAGATTTCAGATATAAGGATATCCTTACCTTCTTCTGATTTGATGTACATGTTGTTGTTATCATCAATTCTTTCAAATCCTATTTGCAATAGATACTTGTGGAGTCTCTCATACCAAGCTCTAGGGGCTTTCTTTAATCCATATAGAGCCTTATGCAATTTGCATACCTTTTTTTTGTTATTTTCATCAACAAATCCTTCTGGTTTCTCTATGTAGACTTCCTCTTCAAGTATACCATTCAAAAATGTGGACTTAACATCCATTTGATAGACTTTAAATCCTTTGAAGGCTGCATATGCCAGTAAGGTCCTTACTCCTTCCATTCTGGCAATTAGAGAAAAAGTTTCTCCATAGTCTAGTCCTTCTCCTTGTGCACACCCTTTATAGACTAGTCTTGCCTTGTTCCTTGTGATTTCATCATTCTCATCTAACTTGTTTCTAAACACCCACTTGGTTCCAATTACATTCTTGTCAGCTTGTCTTGAGACTAAGGTCCAAGTCTTGTTCTTTTCAATTTGTTCTATTTCTTCTTTCATGGCATTGTACTAGTCATCATCTTTTATGGCTTCACTTACTATTTTTGGTTCCATTTTTCTGAGCAGACATGTCTCACTTCTGAGTCTATTCCTTGTCATTGGTCTTGCCTCTTTGTTTCCAATAATTTGATCTATAGGATGATGTCTTCTTACATACTTTGCCAATACTAGTTCTTTCCTTGTTTGCATGTTGTCTCTTTTAGAATCTGAATCTTCATGTGTATTTTCATCAAATATTTATTCATTTCCTTCATGTTGATAGTTCTCAGAATTTGAATGGACATTCTCTGTATTCTATAGCTTGGCTTCTGAATGTGTCTGCTACTTGGCATTCACTGTCTGTGACTCGACAGATATTGGATTTTGTTGCTGATTATCATTTTGAGTTGCAACTTCACCATTATTAGGTAATCCTTCATAATAGTATACAAAGGTATTGTATTCTTCTACTTTCTTGGTGTTCTCAACACTTTCAACTTCTACAAGCTCATCAAATTTCACATTTGTGCTTTCTACTACTTTGTTAGTGTTAACATTCAAGCACTTATAAGCTTTGCTTCTAGTAGAATAACCAAGAAATGTGCCTTGCTCACTCTTTGCATCAAACTTTCCATTTCTAGAATCTTTATATATATAGCATTTGCATCCAAATATTTTGAAATGTTTTACATTAGGAGAATGCCCATACCATAATTCAAAAGGTGTTGCATTTGTACCTTTCTTGACTTGAACTCTATTGAGTGTGTAGACTGTAGTACTTACAGCTTCTCTCCAGTACTTGAGTGCAACATTTTTCTCCATCATTAAGGTTTTGGCGTAGTCAATAATTGATCTATTCCTTCTTTTTGCTATACCATTTTGACGTGGAGTCCTGGGTGCTGATGTCTGCCTTTTGATCCCTCTTTCATTGCAGAATTTTTAAAATTCTCTTGATGTGAATTCACCTCCTCTATCAGATCTGAGACATTTTAGGCTCTTCCAGTCTCTTTCTCAACTCTGGCCAAGTACCATTTAAACATTTGGAATGCATTTGATTTTTTTTTCTAGAAACATGATTGTCATCATCCTTGAATAGTCATCCACAAATAGAATTATGTATTTGTCATCTTTGTAGCTTTTCACTTCAATAGGACCACACAAGTCAATATGAACTAGCTCTAATAATTTATTAGAAGTATAAGCCTTTCTTTTGAAAGTTGACTTGGTCATCTTCCCTAGTTGGCATTGTTTGCATGTGGTGTTATCAGGATTCTTCAACTTTGGTAGACCTCTGACTTTCTTCATTTTGCTTATGCTTATCAGATTGTCAAAATTTACATGACATAGCCTCTTGTGCCATAACCATACATCATCAGTTTGAACAATGAGATAGGAAACATCTTCCATGTCTAGGTAGAACAAATTACTCCTAGTCTGGTCACCTTTTCCTATTAGACTTCCTTTAGAATCATAGATCATGGAAACTTCATTTTCAAATTCAACCTTGCATCCTATGTTTCCTACCCATGAGACACTTAACAAGTTATAATTCAGGCCTTCAACATAGTATGCATTATCACATTATATCTTTTTAGTAAGCTTGATACTACCTTTCCCTTTGATCTGACATGGTGCATTGTTACCAAATCTAACACTATTTCTTTCATATTGAATAAAGGTAATGAAAGTACTTTTATCTCTAGTCATGTGATGAGAGCATTTTCTGTCTATGATCAGTTTGTTATTCTTCTTCATGCAGGTTACCAGGGTAGTTGCTTCATCTTCATCTGATTCATCTTTCATAGCCACATAGACTACTTCATCATCATTCTCGTCAGAGTCTTCTTGAACAATGTAGCATCTTTTGCCTTTACCTCTGTAGTCCTTGTTGTCCTCTTTCTTGTTCTTGAGGTTTCCTCCATCCTTGTAATTTTTCTTTCGTATGCATCTGGCTACAATGTGACCAACTTCATTGTAATTGAAACAAATGATTGACAGCTTACCTTTGAATTTGCCTCTTCCTCTATGAAATATTCTTGCTAGTAATGCCTCCAATTGGTCTACATCATCTTCATTAGTGCTACTGTCACTAGATACATACTTTCCTTTTTCACTCTTTTTCTTTGTTTGAACCTCCTTGTTGTCTTTTATTGTCATCTTGGCTTTGAATGCAGATTCAAAGTTTTCTGGCTTTTAGTTGTCAAAGTTGGATAGCTCAAAGGAAGTGACTCTTCCAATTATTCCTTCAAATGACAATGTGTTGCCTAGTACACACCTTAGCTCTTGGATGGCTGATACTCTTATAGCATAGATAGGAAGCAAAGTTCTCAAGTATTTGCTACATACTATTTCTTCTGATAAATGTCCTTCTAGGCTTCTTATGGAATTTACCACTTCTTTCATTCTTGCACCATATTGAGCAACATTCTCTATTTCTTCCATTTTCATGTCATCAAACTTTCCTCTTAGGCTCTCTCTTTTGGGTCTCTTGACATTATCATCTCCTCCATAGATGTTTGATAATTTTTTCCACATCTGATGTGCAGTACCACATTCTTTGATGTCATCATACTCGGCATAGCTTAGTGCTGAAGCAATCTCTAATATCACTTGATTGTGCTCCTTCTTTTTGTTCATGTCTTCTATAGTGAGGGGTCTTGCAGGGTCTACATGATCAGCTATGATTGAGGTCTGTGCATAGTCACCTATTGATCCAAGATGCAACTTCATCAGACTTTTCTATGCAACAAAGTTGTCTTTGTTTAGCTTGGGAACTTCTCTCTTGGACATCTGTATCTTCATGTAGCTAGTACCTTGAAACAAATCAGCAGTGGGCTTTGATACCAATTGTTAGAATTCTTTCAGAATAACTGAGAGGGGGGGTAAATCAGTTATTCATGGTCCAATAATGTCCAATACAATTTTTTTTTAATAAAATAGGGGTGAATAAAAAGTACTAGCCTTTTTACTTTCTTGTCAAATCCTTAATGGCATATTATTGAAATTATCATGCATGCAATTAAACATTAAATAATCATGAAAAGTAAACATGCATCACCTCATAACACAAAGGATTTTGGTGACCCAAAAAACCCTCTAGGAATAAGAAGGTAAAACTGGGGTGGGGATGACACCCACAAAATTACTGCGCAATTGATTTCAACCACTTCTGATGGTTTGCCCTATAAAAGGCTTTACACACTGTCAGATGTGACCCTGTTAAAGAATTTCTACACCCTGTTAGGAGTGTGCCCTGTTAGAGGACTTAAGAAAATTCAACTTAGAATGCCACCCTATTAAATGATTTGCATAGAGTTGTTAGGCCCACCCAAGTCCATGGGATTTACAGTCACCTTCTCAAAAGAATCTTTTATCCCTCTCTAAGGATCTCCTATCCTTCTCTTGAGGATCTCTTATCCTTCTCCTAGGGATCTTCTATCCTTTTCTTGAGGCTTATCCACCTAGATATTAAGCTAACCTAGCAATATAGGATTTCAATTTTTGATACAATGGTAAGAAAGTATTAGAAAGGTTTTGACCTGTTAAAGATTGCAACTCTAACCTTGCAGATTTCAAATCTCTCTTCAGTTCTTTTCTTTGCTTGGATTTTCTTCCTTGCAGTGCTGATAGCTTGTCCACCCTTCAAGATCTATCTCCTTGAGTTCTTCCACTCATTATGCCAATGCACTCTTATGGTCACTTGATCAACTTAGAGTCTTGATGCTCTATGCTTACTCCTCACTATGTCCTCTTCTTGACACTTCACACTAACCTTCTCTTGGCTTCTTCAAACAACCACACTTATGACCAACTCACTCACTCTCTTGATCTCTGACCTATAACTCCTTATAAAGAAGTTTTGTTCTTCATTTTCCACTCAAGTCTTCCCGCTTATCAATTTGAATTGATTTTCAAAATTGTTTTCCCTCCAAACTGTTTCTTTTGGTCCAAACTGTTTCTTTTGGAGAATTCATCAGTATTCATCTTGAATTAGTTTGCATGGTTTACATAAAATTCTGTGACATCTACTCATAATCCTTATCATCCAATTGATTCACAAAATTTAATGTAACAAACTTATCGTTACTGATCTGGCAATTCTTTTGACTTAACAAATAATGCAGCAACTCAACATCATTGGTTTACTGATGCTCGACATTAATTGGGTCTGGATTTCTCGACATCCTCTATAGTTTCTACTTTACTCGGCACCTGAAGCTTTCCTGTATTGCTCGACTTCTACTATTTTCTTGAATCACTCAACTTCTATTCACTCCATAGTGCTCAGCTCCTGTTGGATCCTAAGTTACTCAACACATGTTGAATTCTATATAGCTCAGCATATGAACATCTATATTACTCAACATATACAATTTTTTGAATCACTCAGTACCTGAATGATTCTTGATTTTCTCGGCATCCACTACCTTTTTCTGATGCTCAACACCTAAAGGATTGCTCAGCACTCACAGATGAACTTAGTCTATCTTTGCAAATGGTTTAGTCAAACCTTGCATTTTGTAGTGTCCATTCCCTATGTCTTAAAGTATGTCATTAATACATGATTTCATCATTGTCTTAGCTGATCCTTATACTTCATTACAACATCACAACTTCAACCTTTCTCTAGATGTTCTAGTTACATCTTGTTGATTAACTCCTCCTTGTCAATCAACTAAGTGATAGCATTTGGATCACTTAAGCAATTGTCATTCTTGTAGTTAGCAAGTTTGACATCAATGAAAAAACAATGATTGAAAGAATTCTTTACCAATTCCATCATTATTCATTCAAAAATCTTTTCAATCATTTCCAACATTGATTTCCTTAATTTTCATATAGATGTTGATGAACCTATTGATTACCGTTTTTCATCTTCCACATCCATCCTTGGATCTCCCTCACCAATACAAAATGCTTCACGTCTTCCTTCCATATTGGGTCCTTGTGTCCCTTCACTTTCCCCTCCCAACTCACCTAATTCATTGTCCATCTTGGGTCCTTATGTCCCTCCCTCTCTTATCTTTCCTCAAGATCAATATAGATGCATATCCTTGAATTTTTTTTATCCACCCACTAACCTAAACTAGTCATATCATCCTTCTTCTTCCACAAGTCCCAAGTCTTTTGGAAGTAACCTAAATTTTCAATACAAGAAAAATAAGCAATTCAAGAATCCATATAAAAAAGAAGCCCACCATGTCTCCTCTAATCAACATGGGTGCATAAATTCAAAAGAAATATCTAAGAATAAAATTATAAGTATGGGTTCCAAAATCCATCATTGAAGATATTATATCTAAATCATTAAAAAGAAATGAAAAGAGTCCTATGGCTATATGGATTCCAATGTCTCTCTTGAGAGAGTCTAATGTTGAACAACAATTGAAGTTGGCATTCAAGCTTCCAAAGAATTCACTTCATCTTCTTCCAAAAGCATTCTTCGATTCCATTCGCCTAAACCACAACCTCTTCTATCCACTCACCATATTCCTTCATGAATTCCTTCATTCACATTTTCTCCATCCTCTCTCCACCCTTCAAGGTGCGTGTTGATGTTGATCTTGTCTTCATTTCCATTTTCCAATCTCACTCACTTTGCATAAAGCCATATCGTTCATTTTTGTCTTCCATTTTCCTTTCCCTATCAGCATCTTTGAGCATATCATTTCAACTCCTTTGCATGTCATGGTTTAAACTTTCAAGGAACATTATCTAAAAAGCTTGACTTCTTCTAAAAAATATTCAATTTTTTTTTTGAAAAAAAAAGAAGAAAAAATGAAAAATTTGAAAATGTGCCTTGGTGAAAACTTGGTACTCAGGCACCTTGGTAGCAAAAGTAAAAAGAAATAAATTTTTCCTATGGTGAAAACCACTCCCCTGTGGTGCCTTGGATAAGAACCATGATAAAAACTTAACAATCAGGCATCATGCATAGTTCTTCTACATATTTCATCCATTCTATCTTCTCTCTTTGATGTTGACAATGTTGACCTATACACAAACATTTGGTTATCTTGTGAGCTATCTTATGATGATATTGTTTTCATTCCTTTCATGTTTAGCCTTCATATCTATTTTCCTCCATTCATTTTAGTCTTTCACTAGCCTTTTCTCATTTACGCATTTGGTCTTTGATCTAATAAAAAAGAGTAAAATATGATGCTATGAAGCCTCTTGACATGTCTACTCCTTTGGCTTGCATCTTTCCCACTTTTACATTATGCTTTCATGAATTATCTTATGCTAGCTTTTCATTTCTTGTCCAAATGTGCTTTACATGACAATTTTTCCCCTAATTTGGGTATTGTTGAGGAGTTTTCCCTTGAGGATCTCTTCCCTTTATTCTCCTTCATTCTCTTGTCTTTCATTTCTTCCTCTAGCTTGCTAATCACTCTTGTCTGCCACCTTGCTAGACATTAGGACTATACGATGTGATCTTGTTTGAGAGTTTGGTCCTTGTTTCTGTCTAGGGGCATTGTATATTATTTGTATATATTTATTGATCCTAAAAAAAAAAACAAAAAATCATATATTTCAAAAATTCAAAAAAATAATATATTGTGAAAATTCTAAAAATTGAAAAATGTCCTAAAAAATGATAATCTCAGCAATAGGCGCTTTGATGTATCTCTAAAAAATAAATTATATATTCTAAAAATACAAAAAATTCAAAAAATTCAACAATTTGAAAAAAAAGTGCCTTGGTAAAAACCTGGAAATAGGTGCCTTGGTAGCAAAAATATAAAAAAATTATAATAAGTTCCAAAAAATAAAGAAATAAAAAAATCCAAGTGGTGAAAACCTAGAAATAGGTGCTACTTGAGGCCTTTGCACCCCTGTTTCGTAGCGTGCATCCTCAACACTTATCCTTTCTCCATCATGCCTTGTCCTTGTTGCCTTGGTTTGGAATTGGTCTTTGTCTAGGGGGCATAACTGTGTTAGCTTTGGTCTCTTGGTTGCGTTAGTCTTTAGGACACCTTTCAACCAGTGTTTTTCAACACCATCCCAATTGTATTTCTCAATACAACCCCTGACATTGAGTGTTTTTCAACACTCATTAGTTTGGTCTTACCCAGTTTTGTCATGCGATCTTACCTACTGGCAAGCATTTGATCCTTATCCTTGGAACTCAGTATTAGTTAATGCACTTAATTTATTTTTTTAATGCTTGACTTATGTCATGACCTTTTGTTTGTGTGCTGACTATTATTAATTTTTGTTGAGTGTCCTTTTCTAATAAGTCTCTCTAGGATGCACAGCTAGAGGACTTGCGGCATGGTGCATGGTTTTATTTGTTTTCTACTTGTGGGTGTGGTCTTGAAACTCTAGAGTGTCTATTGTTGTCCCCTTGAAACATTTAGAAGATTTGAGGCATCATCCTTGACCATTTTTGCACAACCATTCTTATGGTCATCTTGGCATCTATGCCTTGATGTGAGCATGGTTTTGGTACATTAAATTGGGTAAGCTTACATTGTAGTCATCTTGACCTTTATGTCTTTGATGCTTATGTTACAATCTTTCCACATTCCAATCCAATATATATCACATTCATATTTTTATAGTTGCACTTGTGACTAGTGATGATTGTGTAATTTTTTGATGTCCATTAATAATGGCCCAATGATGAGAATAAATTCCTTTACATTCTTTAATGAATGATGAACACAAAATCCTATGTTATAGTTGCTCTATTGCAAGCACACCTTTTCATTTTCATGTAGCTTGCATTATTAGAATTCATGTTAGTTTGCAGTTTTAGGATGCATTATGAGTTTGAGAGGGTTTTCCTTTCATCTTTCTTGTGGACTTTTAATCAATTGTGGTCATGTTTTGATCTTCATTTTCTTATCTTCTTTTTTGATCTTAATCAAAATTTCTATCTTAAATAGTTGATTGATTTTGGAGCATTCTATCTCTTATGAAAAAATTTCTTTTCTTCTTTCTGTTTCTTTTCATCTCTTCCAAACTTCTATCTTCCATATGCTTTTACCCCACTTCTTTTGTTCTAAATCACCTTTGGGGCATAATATTTCATGTTTGATGATCTACCTTGGTTCTATGATTGTTACATCTTTCATCTTACATCAAGAACTTTATCTTTTGTTTGATTTGATCAAATTTATCAATTTTTTGTTTCTCCTCTATCTCATTTTGATTTCGACCACGACAGGGCAGTACCTATCAATTTCAATCCTTGATTTAGTTTTATCAATTTTATCCTCAAAATTTTTAAGTCAAAATTTATTTATATTCTTTGTCTTGATGTGTTCTCAAATCAACCACACATCTAGGTTGTTTTGTCATCCCAAATCAATCTCACACTTCAATTTCTTTCTTTGACACATGTGTTCCCAAATCGATCACACATTAGTCAAAGAGGGGCAAATGTATGCACCCTAAAATGGTAGCCTAGACTATGGGCCCCTATTATTCAAGTTATCAATTTATCAATTTTTTGAATCAATGGTTTGCGATATTTTATTAAATTAATTCAAATCAATTTCCTTGATCAAATTCAATCATTTCATTTCTAAGGTTGATCATTTTATCTTAAGTCTTATTTATTAAAAGAAAATATTCCTTTTAACTAAATAAAATTAGTACCCATTTAATTAAAAGAAAACCTCTCTTTTAATTAAATAATTCATTCGCATGTAATTAATGAAGAGAAAAAACCTTCTTTTAATTTAATTGAATATTTCGTATTTAATTAAAAGAACATGCTCCCTTTTAATTAAATAAATCCCACAAGAAAAAGGAAATGAAATAAATAAAAATTAAGTAAATTCCTTTTTCCTTCCCTCATTTAATTCTTCTCCTCTTTTATCAATGGTAGAATTTTGTCTCACATGATCAAACTCTATTATCTCATATTGGTTGTGAGAAGTTTTGCACCTCCACATTTTTCTTTATAAGGGAGATCACTCTCCTCATTTTTGACACCCATTATTATGCTATTGTTATTTTGTAGGTTTGAAGAGTGATTTTTGAAGAAGGAGTTTGAGTACTAAAGCTTTTTTGTGGAGAACTTCTATAATCTTGTCTTCTTCTCTCATGCATCCATGGCTTCCATCATGAGGTTTCATCCTTGCATTTGCATATTAGCTTAGATCCATATTTTTTTTCATAGATTTGTATTGAATTATTATTTCATTTCCTTTCTTGCATTGTTTTGCATTGTTATCATGTATAGATTAGTTTTCATCTCCATTTGCATGCATTTTGGATATTTGAATCTCTTATTTCATGGTGTACTTGCATGGGTACAAACTAGGTCAAACTGAGGGCCTCCATTACAAACCCTTGCACTCCATGAATAAAGAGCTATGAGCTGGCATTCAAGACCTCATTTTTGACAATCTTGGCTATAATGATTCATAGAAGTGTGACCACATTTTAGGCATACAATAACCTACATAATTTTTTTTTCCTATTTGCCTCCATCTAGCTTTAATGCCCTTGTTGCTCTTTCTATCCAAGAACTGTGATTCTCATCAATGGAATTTAAGTAGATGCCTCCATGGTGCTATAAATATTAGAAGTTCACTCCTCCATGTTGTATCACACACAAACAACTTGCCTCACCCATAAGTCCTCTCTTGCCTCAACTCTCCACAAGTATTTTGGCAACCAAATGGACCTCCTTCTTAGGCTCTTGGACCATCTCCTATATTCCTCTTGGTCGACATCCATATCCACCCATTTTGTGTGAGTGAACATGCACCTACAACTACAAACTTTACTAACAAAAATCAAATAACTACTGCTCAACCCATATCTTTTGTTGAGTTCTGATACCAATAATGATGCAGAGCATCTACTAAAACCCTTCAACAACCCCCAAAGTAGTTATGAAGTTGCATTAGAAATAAAATTTCTTCAACATTCTAGAGGAATCAAAACATTTTTCTCAATATAATCATCAATCAAATCACCATTATCATATAACAAATCAATCTTGAAAACATAGTCTTCAATTTTGCCATTCTAGATAAACCTACATACAGAGATTCATAACATTTTAACCTGATCTTATTTGTTCAATTAAACCATCCAATTTAAATGCAATTTGATATCTAATACCATATCCAAAACTCAAAAATATCCAACAGTACAATCAAAAGTTTTGGTCTCTACACTGAGACCCATTTTTCTGTAACTCCATTAAAGAGGGTTAAAAACTAATTTTCACTAAAACTATCATAACTTCTACAAAACCTAACAAAAAAAACAAAAAAAAATTAATTGGAAAGATAATTCATCCCTCTTTCCAGAAATATAAGGTTGATCCCTTAAAACAACCATTAAATAGTCATACATGCTACTTTAATATGATTGTAATATAAAATTTTGAAAAAACTATCATCCTAGAATGCTCACAACTTTCTCATATTTACATAAACTTAACTCAAACCAAAAGAAAGGTAAGGATTATTCATTTTCCTATACTTCCATATCAATAATACATCATTTCCAAGCAATACATGGATGTACAAAGCCTGAGAACAACAAAAGAACAAGAAAAAACAATCAAAATAACAAGTATAAAGAGCTCCAAAAGAACTTAACTATTCACTTTTCTTCCCTTTCTCATTTAGTCTAACATTAAAATGCATTTTATATTTTATTGGTCATTTTAGACCTTAAAAATACCACCCATGACCTTTTTACTTCCTTTTACAATTATAACGCAATTTTGCATTGTTGCATTGTTTTGCAACTCTTCATCTTCTTGACAACTTTTGAGATTGTTAAAAAATATGATGCCATGAATTTGCATAAATATTCAAAACATATCCAAATGAATATTTAATAACCTTTAACATGGTTATTACCCTTTTAATATTTATTTTCTAACTTTTGACATATTAAACCAATTGGGACCTTAACTATAACAATGTGAACAACATTACATTTTTGTTACAAATTTTCTTTTCAATTGGATTCCATTACATGGAATGACATTGAAAAATATATTAATGAGAATAAATCACTAAAATATCCATTATGATCTATTTTAATTATATGATAGCTAGGTGCTTTTGTACCAGAAATGGTGAATAGAATCTCAAATTTTGATTACTGCCTTTAGTTGTCTAACAAATTCTAACACTTCTAACCATCTTCTGCACATCCTTATAAATATAAGGCCAATAATACTTATAAGAAATTAATTTTACTATTTTATAAATCCCAAAGTGTCTTCCAAGTCCTCCATTATGTTTCTCCTTCATGATGTTATCCCTCAAAGATCCTCTAGGTTTGCATAACTGAATTCCTTTAAACTACATATCTTCCTAAATGAAATAACTAGTCCAATTATGTTATCATATGATCTTTTAAGGTTTTCCAAGGCTCTACAGAATTAGGTTCATTTTCATACAAATGCTTCAAATCATCAAAACCAAGCACCTCAATTCTTATCTCAATCAACAACTTCCTTCTTTTGCTTAAAGCATCATCAACTTTATTTGATTATCCACTTTTATGCTTCAATAAAAAAGGAAAACTCTTTAAATACTCTACCCACTTCATGTGTCTTTGATTCAACATGTTCTAATTTTCCAAATACTTCAAAGCTTTGTGGTCAGTGTATAACACAAATTGTTAGGCATCAAGTGATGTCTCCATTTCTTCAAGGTTTGAACAAAAGAATAGAATTCCTAACCATAAACTAAATAATTTCTCTTAGCATCATTCAAATTCTCACTAAAGAAGGCTACAAATCTTCCTTCTTGACTCAAAAAAACTCCAAGGGTTCTTATACTAGCATCATCCTCTACTTGAAAAACCCTAGTGAAATCAAGCAAAGCAAGAATAGGTACTTTTCAATTCTTTGTTTCAATGTTTCAAAAAAAAATTGTGCTCCATGTGTCCACTTGAAATCATGTTGATCTCCTCTCATAGTCTCATTCATAGCATTACAAATAGAATTGAAATATTTGAGGAACTTCCTATAAAACCTTTCCAATCCATGAAATGACCTAACTTCTCCAACATTATTAAGTGTAGGCAAATCAAGAATAACTTTTACCTTTTCAAGATCCATCTTCAAACCATCAGCTAAAATAACAAAACAAAGAGAGACAATCTCCTTCAAGAATAATTTTTTTAAAGATTAATCAACAACTTCTCTTTCTTGAATCCATACAATACTTGGTTGATATGCTCAAGGTGTTCCTCTTTAGTCTTAATGAATATTAGAATGTCATCATGATATACAATAAAAAAATTTACCCAATAATTTCTTCAAAACTTCATTCATTAGCATCATGAAAGCACTAGGTGCATTAGCTAAACCACAAGACATAACCAACCACTCATACAAACCTTCTTTAATCTTAAAAGAAGCTTTCTATTCACCCCCTTCTCTGATTTTGATATGATGATAGCTACTTTTCAAGTCATTATTGGTAAAATACTTTTCTCCACTTGAAAAATCAGTATGTCATCCATCCTAGGCAAAGGAAATCTATACTTCACTATTATTTTGTTTATAGCTCTAGAATTAGTGTATATTCTCCATTCTTCAATATTTTTAGGTGCCAATACAACAAATACAATGCAAGGACTCAAACTTTCTCTAATTAGTCCCTCATTAAGCAATTCTTGTACTTGTCTACTCAATTCAATATTTTCAACAAGTGTTAATATATGTGGTTCTTTATTAGGAAAGCTAGCTCTAGACATCAAATCCATACAATTACTTATTCTTCTTATAGGAGGTAAGCTATCAAGCACATTCTAAAAAATGATATCTAGAAATTTAGTCAACAAAGGTTCAATCTCAAATGCATGCTTAAGTACAGTATTTTTAGGAATCAAAGTAAAACAATTAATTTTCTCCTTAACATCTTTAGCAAATTGATTACCTTCAACCAAACATACTCATATTGTGGTACAATGATTCTCATCAAGCTATCCTACCAAAGGAAACAATACTTGATTCTTTCCATTAACCCAAATCATATACGGATTCAATCTACCATCATGTAAATCTTGTCTATTGTATTGCCAAGTAATACCCAATAGAATTTGAAAACAATCCATAGGTATAATATCACACAAGACTTTATCATGATAATTCCCAATTTTGAATTTAACAAGGCATTATTCACTTACTAGTAATTTATGTCTCTTTTGGATCCATGTAACATGATAAGGCTTAGGATATCTCAATCTCTACAACTACAACTTGTTAACCATATCCTTAAATGCCAAATTATCTAAACTCCCACTGTCAATGATTACTTTACAACATTTTCCAGTGATCTTACATTTAGTATTGAAAAAACTTATTCTTAAAATAGGTTCTTGATCAACTTATTTATTCTAAAAGAATCTTCTTAATATTAGGTTTTCACCATGTTTAGGTTCATTACATGTTTCAATAACATCTTCACAACCTAGTGTATTTATGTTGATTCCTCCAATCTTCTTACTAGAATTACTAATTCAAAATCTCTATGTCGTTCCTCTCCACAATTGAAAAAAATGACCTTAAACCAAGATCTTGTTGGAAGAAAAGAGTAAATGAGAGGGGAGGGGTGAATCAGTTGCTTCTAAAAAAAATCCAAGATCTCTTAGATGTCAATACAAAACAAAAATTTGATTAAACTAGATTATTTTGTAACTTGACAAACACACATGCACTCAATTTATACTAGAAAATGGTGTAACTTGGCAATAAATGAATATAATAAACTTAATGTGATTAACCTTAAGTTTAACTTAGTTGCATACACACAAAATAAATATCATCAACACAAGTAACACCAAGATTTAATGTGGAAACCCAATTTGGGAAAAACTACCAATTGCAATTAGTTATTAATTTTCACTCTTCTGAAGTGAGCCTTGTTAGGAGCCAACCCTGTTAAAGGTTACAAAACACACTAGTAGAGGATTTAATCACCCTGTTAGGAATGGTCTTTTTGGAGGCCTTTAGACACTTCAATCTAAAAATTCCACCTTGTTAGATGATTTATAAATAGTTGTTAAGCCACTTGTGTTAAGAGATTTAGATCACTACTACAATGGTTAGAGAGTAACAATGAGATGATCTCATTTCTGATGTAATTAAATTGTTGATTATAGATCTCAATTTTGGCTTAAATACTTGACCTTTCCTAATCGAATGTATCCTTGCATCTCAACAAAGATATTCTACTTATCCTTCTAATTCACTTCCTCTAAGCATCATAAAATATTTTTTTATGTTCCACACGTTCAATCCTCAACTTGACCTTATATTTATATCTTAACATTGTCAAGTCAAATTGAGTACAACTTAGAATACTTAATATTCATCTTCTCAGTTCACTAGAACCAACAATTAAATCAATTGAACTCAATATATCAAAATAGGAAAATTCTTCATTAGCGGACCTTTCTCTGTAGACACTAACTTAGAAATGATTTTCCTATATTAACGAAGTAAACTTAGTTAACACTGCATATTCACAAAGTTCCTTTGGCAACTGAGTGAGCGGAGTTAACACTGGTTCTATCCAACATTTTCTTCATTAACTGAGTGAGCTCAATGAACACTCAACTTCTACAAAATTTCCTTTGATGATTGAGTGAACTCTGTAGACACTGACTTCCAAACTTGGCAAACTCTGAAATTCTCAGTAGGCATAGGAAATTGTCTTCATTTTCCAAGTGAGCTATGCATACATTGACTAGAAATGATATGAAATTTTGTGTAATGTCAAAGAAAATATATAATAAATCAATTGTTTTCAACAATCTCACCCTTTCACATTGATGTAAACAAAACATTTCATAATACAATAATTTTTTTAGAGCAACAATAAAGTAAGGAACATATCCTTAGTTTCATTCTTATTCTCACCCATGAGAACTCCCTCTATCAATGTGAACTCCCTCTACCTTTAGATTCTCTCCCTATCTACAAAACTCCAACTTCAACATCTTCTTCTGATAACAAACTTCCCTTCTTTGATATCAGACCAAGTTCTCCCTCTTTGACATCATTGTGTGAGATAAAATTTATGTGAGCTATGAAAAAAAACTTCTCCCTCTTTGACATCTCATGCCAAAGATAGTATTCAATAAATATCAATATACCTCATGTACTGATTCATTTGCAATGTGCCTTGTCGATATTGCATCAACTATCTAATCTTCAACATGCTCTAATTGATGCATCACTAAACTACATTTAGTGAGCCTTAGATAGGGGAATGAACCCTAACTTACCTCTTAGATAAAAAAATTACATCCTTAGGTAATGACTTAGTGAACATATCTGCAATTTTCTCTTTAGTATTCACATATTCGAATCTTACATCTTTATCTTGTACCAATTCTCTCAAAAAATGATAGAAATGTTCTTGGTTTTGGTATGCATCACATGATTATTAGATATATTAATTGCATTTGTGTTATTGCAGAAGATAACCACTAGATTCTTGATCTCTATCTTCATACCTACCAATAGTTTCTTGAGTCAAACAACATTGGAACAATTAACTGCTATTGCCACATATTCTACTTCTATTGTAGACAAAGAAATATAATTTTGCTTCTTCCTTGTCCAAGATACTAGTCTCTGACCAAGAAAGAATGCTCCACCACATGTTCTTTTTTCGTCATTAACACTTTCTACCCAATCAACATCTTTGAATGCTTTCAAATCCAAATTGCCTCCTTTTTTGTACCATAATCCATAGTCTTCAGTACCACAATACCAATTGTTGATGCAATATTAGGCCTTATATGTACACCATATTGCAATTTTCCAATCAATATGGTTCAATCAACTTCTTTAGAATCATCAATTTTGGAAAGCTTATGTCTGATAGACATAGGTGTTCCAACTAGTCTTGAATCTTCCATTCCAAATGTCTTTAGTATCTCCTCGATATATAAGGATTGAGTAATATAGATGCCATCTTTCTTTTGCTAGATCTGAAATCCAACAAATTTTTTAATCTCTCCAAACATGGACATCTAAAATTCTTTACTCATCTCTTCTAAAAATTCCTTCCATAAGTCATCATTTCCTATAAATAAAGTGTCATCTAGAAAGATTCTTTCCAATACAATCTTCTTGTTTGGACCTTCTTTGATATATAGATTATTGTTATTCTTTGTTCTTTGAAAACCAATCTTTATCAAGTAGTTATGGAGTCTTTCATACCAAGCTCTAGGATCTTGCTTGAGACCATACAATGCTTTGTGTAACTTGCACCCCATATCTCTTTTTCTAGGAGCCAAAAAACCTTCAACTTGTTCTATGTAGACTTTCTCATCAAGAATTCTTATTTTACATCAATTTGATAAAATTTAAATCCTCTATGTCCTGCATATGCTAATAAAGTTCTAACACCTTCTAATCTTGCAACAGGAGCAAAGGTTTCACCATAATCAATACCTTCCTCTTGAGAATAGCCTTTACAAACTAACCTTTCTTTGTTTCTTGAAACTTTTCCATCTTCATTGAGCTTATTTTTGAATACCCACTTTGTGCCAATTACATTTTTATCCTTGGTTCTAGGAACAAGAGTCCAAGTATTATTCTTCTCTATCTATTATATTTCTTTGTACATATCTTAAATCCAACTTTCATTATTAAAAACATCTTTAACATTTCTAGGTTCAAATTCAGCAAGCAAACATGTACCTTTCAATTTGTTTCTTGTCATTGTTCCATATGACTTATCTTCAATGATTTGATTAGGTGCATGGTGCCTTCTAACATATCTTGATAACATAGGTATTTTGGATTTAGAATATGATCTACTAACCTCTTCATGATCTTCTATATCAAGCTCGAGTCCCACTATCTATGATCTAGGTCCATCTAACTCAGTTTGTTTAGGCATTACCTTGGTAGCTTCTGATTATGACTTAGGTTGTACTGGTTTCAACTTGATAGCTTTTGGAGATTTAAGGGACTTGAGAGGTGAGGCCTCTTGATTTCCAAATAGATTTGGCAATGTATCAGGTTCATAATGAACAAACCTTATGTAATCCTCATATTCTTTGTTGCTTTCTTCTTCACTACAAATTTATCAATTCTCACATGTGCATTTTCTATGATCTTATGAGTAGTTAGATTCAAACATTTGTATGCCTTACTTCTATAGGAGTATCCTAGGAATGTGAATTTATCACCTTTGCCATCAAATTTACCTTTCCTAGATTCCTTCAAGATATAACATTGTATACCAAATACTTTCAAGTAACTTACATTAAGTTTGTAGCCATACCATAGTTCATAAGGAGTTTGATTTGAGTTTTTCTTCAACTATACTTTGTTCAAGGTATGCACTACCATACTGATTGCTTCCTTCTAGTATTTGATTGCAACACTCTTTTCTATCATTACAGTTCCTACATAATCCATGATGGATATGCTTCTTCTTTTAGCTATACCATTCTACAGAGGTGTACTAGGGGCTGATTTTTTGTCTCTTAATTGATTTTTCAATACATAATTCATTGAAACTTGTCTTTCCCATCTTACCTATTTGATAATTTTTTATAGACCCATATCAGGTTTCCTCAGACTAGAGGAACACCTCTTACTCTTCTATTTTTTCTTATCTTGACCATATTATCAAAGTTCACATGACACAATCTTTTATGCCATAACCAACTTTCTTCTACTTGAGCAATAAAACATGATCTTTCATTGAAATATAGGTAAAATAGGTTACTTTTTGTTTGTTTTCCAAACTCAACCAGATTACCTTTTCCATCTAGTAGCTTGGCCTTCCCATTCATGAATTCTACCTTGAATCTAATGTTATTCAACTTTGCCACACTCAATAGATTATGCTTTAGTTCTTCAACCCAATAAGCATTATCACATCTAATTTTATTATAAAGTGAGATACAACCTTTTCCCTTCATGGAACAAGGTTCATTGTTTCCAAATCTCATATTACCACCATCATAATGTTCCATGTGTTCAAATTTCATTATATCACTAGTCATATGATATGAGCAGCCACTATCAATAATCCATGTATCATTTTTTCTAACATGAGAGATAAGTGCCATTTTATCTCCTTCATCATCAGATTCATCTTTTATAGCAATATAAATCATTTCATCATCTTCATTACTTTCTAAAGCTTTAGCCATAAAATAAGATTTCTTACCTTTGTCCTTGTAGTCCTTGAAGTTCTTAAAATCCCTTTTGTCTTTGTACTTGTTGTGCTCATTTTCATCTTTGTCTTCTCTGTTTGGGCACCTTACAACAATGTGTCCAACTTCTTCACAAGAGAAACAAATTAAAGGAATCTTACCTTTATACTTTCCTTTTCCTTTGGGATACCTTCTTGTAAGCAATGCTTCAATGGCTTCAAGATCATTGTTAGAACTATCTTCCTCTTCACTTTCATATTGTTTTCTTTTAGATCTTTAGGCTTTCTTCTTGAGTGATACCTTGGCTTTAACTGTAGACTCAAGATTGTTGAAACTAGGAGTATAATTGTCATAGTTATCTAGTTCAAATGTTTTCAACCTTCCCACTAGAGAATGCATAGTTATAAATTTATTCGGATCACATCTCATATCTTGAATAGTAGACACTCTAATTGCATAAATAGAAAGAAGGATTTTGAGTACCTTTCTTACCACTGTTACATCTTCAATTGTTCCTACAGAGGCTTTGATAGTAATGACACTGGATTTGATTCTTTCAACATATTTTACAATGTTTTCATCCTCTCTCATCTTTATCTGATCAAACTATCCTCTAAGACTTTCTTATTTGACTCTTCTTACATTTTCATCTCTTCCATAGATGACTTTTATCTTTATCCAAATTTCATAAGTAGTTCCACAATCTTTGACCTCATATAATTTGGCATAATTGAGAGATGTAGTATCAATCATGATGATATTATGACTCTTCTTCTCTATAATTTCATCAACAGTCATAGTTTTAGTAGGAACATTGTATTTGGCATCTCGATACTTTAGCTCTAAATCTCCAATGGTTTCCAAGTGTAGCTTCATGAGTTCTTGCCATTCCTTGAGGTTATATTTGTTTAGCTTTGGGATCTCCCTTTTGTAAGACATTTTGATCTTTAGCTTAGGTCCTCAAAACCTTCTTTGCAAGCACCAAAATCTCTAATACTAATTGTTAGAAATATAAGAGGAGTAACTAAGAGGGGAGGGGTAAATTAGTTACTCAAAAAATAAATCCCTAATCCCTTAGATGTCAATACAAAATAAAACTCTGATTAAACTGTATTCTATTGCAATTCGCCAAACACACATGTACTTAGTTTATTCTAGCAAATGTTATAACTTAGAAATAACTGAATATTCTAAATATAATGTGATTAACCTTAAGTTTAACTTAGTTGCATAAGAGAAATAGCATGAACACAAGTAACACCAAGATTAACATGGAAACCCAATTTGGGAAAAACCACCAATTGCAACTAGTTACTGATTTTCACTCTTCTGAAGTGAGCCCTATTATAAGTCAACCATGTTAAAGGTTACAAAACATATTGTTAGGTGTGGCCCTATTAGAAGATTTAATCACCTAGTTAGGAGTGGCCTTGTTAGAGGTCTTTAGACACTTCAATCTAGTAATTTCACCTTGTTAGAGGATTTACAAATAGTTGTTAAGCCAACTCTGTTAAGAGATTTAGATCACTACTACAATGGAGTATCAATGATGACCCAATTCCTAATGCAATTAAATTTTTTATTAAAAATCTCAATTCTAGCTTGACTACTTGATCCTTCCTGATTGAATATATCTTTGCAGCTCAACAAGTATATTCTACTTATCCTTCTAATTTGCTTCCTTTAAGCATTATCAAATCTTCTATTATGTTCCATACATTCAATCCTTAATTTGATCTTATATTTATATCTTACACACTATCAAGTCAGTTTGAGTACAACTTAGAATACTTAATATTCATCTTCTTAGTTGGCTAGAACCAACAATTAAATCAATTGAACTCAATATACCGAAACAAGAAAATCCTTTGTTAGCCAACCCTTCTGATGGGGACACAACCCAAGCACAAAATGGACACAACAGGAAAGGGGAAATTTTTATTAACTATGTAAATATGCTAATACATTTAGTACAAAGAAAATAGACTTCAAAACATGCCCTATGGGCTTACAATAGCATAAATCTGGAGATAATTTCTCCTTCCAGTACCTCCTCTCAAACTCCACTCCAAATTGCCTTTTACAATGCCATAAATGTTCTTAAATAGGCCCCGAAGGGTTAAGGATTAGGAATACATTCTAGAAAGTGCTAGTTAGCATCTACTGACCAAATAGAAGGCTCCACAAGTCGCATTAAAAGTTGGTACAAAATTAGAAGAATCTAAAAATGGTAACTGAACTTTTGGGAGGCATAACTTTTGAACCGTAGCTCCGATTGATGAACCGTTTACATTTCCAGAAAGCTCTCGAAGCGTTCTATAGCCCTATTGACTAGCTTTTCAAGTCCCCCATTTTGGTCCTTTTCAAGGTCATTTAATGCCCCTAACCTGACTTTGAAGCATTCTTAGGAGGTCTCCAAAAATTGAAAAACTACGATAACTTTCAAACCGTGGGGCTTTTTGACCTGATTCTTTTTCTGGAATGCTCTGAATTACAATTACATTCATTCGGCCAATTTACACACTCTAATTTTCCAAAATTATGGCTCAACTACATACTCCTATTTTTTTGGCATTTACACGTATCCCAAGGTGTTCAAATACTCTAACCTAGACACTGATAGTGGAACTGTGAGAGTTGGAACCTTTATTTGACCCAAATGGGTATCCAAAAATGAAAACACATGAAATAGAAACTAAGTCTAAGTACATTTTTTTGGGTGACATAGGATTTCCCTTATACCTCTAGATGCTCCTACATCACCTTCTTAGTAGACACTAACTTAGAAATAATTTTCCTATGTTAACCAAGTGAACTCGGTTAAAACTATACATTCAAAAATTTCCTTTAGAAACTGAGCGAGATCAATTAACACTAGTTCCATCCAACATTTTATTCATTAACCAAGTGAGCTTGGTTAACACTTAATTGTTACAAAATTTCCTTTGAGGATTGAATGAACTTAATAGACATTGACTTCTTAACTTAGCAAACTCTAGAATGTTCGACAGACATAGGAAACTATCTTATCACCCAAGTGAGTTTGACATACACTAACTAGAAATGATATGAAATTTTGTGTAACATCAAAGACAATACACAATCCACAATTATTTTCAACAAATCTTTCCTCTCTTTTTCCACCATTAATATTTCTAGAGTGACCAGTATAGCTACCTCTAGTGAGATTACCTCTTGTTTGAGTAGGTTCTTCTTTTCATTATGACTTTCCTTTATCTTGCATTGAATTGTCAGATCTGCTACTTTCTCCATATGTTCTACCTTAGCTTCTTTGAAATCTGCCACTTCTTCCTTTTTATCTTTAATGTTTCTTCACTAGTCTTTCGTTAGGTTTCAAAACCTACTAATATGCTTCTTCCACACTATCTATCTTAACATAACTAATCTCATCTCTAATAATTGTCTTCAAACCATTCAAGTATCTAGCTACTTTCTCAACTTCATCATCTATATGTCCAAATCTGATATCCAATTTGTAGAATTCCTCAATCTATTCCTTTATAGTCATGTCCTTTTGTCTCGGCTTTTGCATCTTTCTTAGTAAATTAAATTGGTAATATGCAAGTAGGAACTTATTCTTTATCTTTCCAATCATCTTTTCCCAAGTCTTTGTCTTTTCTTTTCCTCTTTTCTTCCTTTTAGTTCACAAATGATGCCACAAAACTAAAGCACAAGCATTCAAATTTGTGACTTCGATTTTCAGCTTCTTGTTATCAAGATTTCTTTCATAGTCAACGTACTATAACAAGAAACTTCAAAAGTAGGTCTAGAATTAGTCCTAGACAAAAATATCCGAATTCATTTTTCATTGTGTTCAACTTTAATTTTAGGGTTAGGATTAGGTGTTGTTTCTTCATCATCACTAACATCTTCAAGATGTACACCTCTTCTCTAGGATGTATCAATAGCTTCATGTCTCACTGTAATCTACCTTAACATGTCCATTATAGCATAATCTTGATTTTGTCTACCTTGAACCATTTTGACAATAGTTCCTATGAAATTATAACCTTCTATAAGTTATAGGTCATATCTTAAATTTTCCACCCTACAACCAATCCAATTAAGGTTCTCCATGGTTCAACTCATAAGAAAGAACTCATCTTTGATACCACTTGACACAAGGGATGATAGGAGGTCTAAGTGGAATAGACTCAACTCAAGATTACTAACATCTTTCCAAGAGTATACTTGAAAGGAAACACAAAATTTAAACAAAAGAGATCTTGGAATCTATATATTTATTGATTTATTAAACATGATAAATAGTAACCAACATGTTTGATTGTAAGGCCTTCTAGGTTGTAGCCTTGTACAAAGGAATTACAATGTCAATGTCAAAACTTGCATTCTTATGTTGTCCTTTACTTTCCTATCAAAATTTATACTAGTTTCTTACATCAAATCTACATTCTTATAGAGACAACTAAGCCACATGTCATTTAATCATGCATTTAATTACATTATAGGTCCTACCTTGGAAGAACAAGCCATAACCTAGGCAAAGGGCATCACTTGTTCACATGCTCTTGAGGATAAATCCAAACACAAATTAGGAGTCATCTCCCAATAGTGTAATATTGGAAAGTACAATTGGAATAGTTTTTATGTTTTTATTGATTTCAAACCTTGCTTGTGAGATATTTACTAATACTATAGAGTGTCATATCAGTTGATTTATGAAGAAGATTTGAAAAGAGAATAACTACATGAACTAGTGAAGTTTTTGAGTAAAGAGGAGCAAGTATGTTGGAATTACAATGGGCACTTGAGTAGTTTGTCCTTGAAAATATTGGGTTGTTTAATCATTATATGAAGTGAAGAAGATAATTGAGTTGATGTGTAGAAGAGAAGACAAGAAGTTGGATAAAACGTTAAGTTTGACCTAGTGAGATTTTTACTAGGTCAATGAAGCATATAAATATTAAGGAACTTAAGAGTTAGTCAAGAAAATAGTATTAGCCAAGTGTTAGTTATGGTTGAACAATATGAAGAAGGAAAATGTAGTAGCGACCAAATATAGTGAAGAGTGAGCAAGCCAAAGTATATCGAGTGAGAGATAACTATAGAGATCAAGCTATATAGTGATGACCAAGTAGATGAACATAGTGATGAGTGAGTGTCATAGTTTGTGAAGAATTGAGTTTTGTGGCTGACATAGTTGAATTTTGGATTGGTCAAAGCATGTGGATTAAGGATTGATAAGATGGCATATTTAATGTATGAATTGAGTTTGTTAAGAGATCAAATGAAAGGATTTAAAGAAAATTTTCTATAAAGGATAAGAAGGACAAAATGATGACTAAATGCAATAAACCTAATCAAACCCTGTGATCTATAGTGATTTTTAAGTGGAAAAAGATCAAAGCCACCTATTTAAGGAGGCATAAGAGGTGTTGATTAAGGTTGGTTCATTGTTGATTGGAAATTTTATGGAAAACCTATGAATAATGGAATAAAAAAGGAATTGTCAGATGATTGGTGAAGTCTAATTTCTTGAAGGGTTGCCAAGCAGATAAGAGATGGAGAGTATAAAAAATTCCAATCAATGAACCATGAATTGAGTCAAATGGATATTTGAATTTTCAAAGTGAGTTGTATCTTGCTAGATCAAACCTAGTTGTTACTTTCTAACCATTATGGCAGTAAAATCCTTTAATCAAGGTTGACCTAATAGTCATTTTAAAATCCTTTAATCAAGGTAAAATTCTAGTGGAATGATCCAAAGTCCTCTAACTAGGCCACTTCTAATAGGGTGATTAAATCCTCTAACTAGTTGACACCTAATAGTGTATTTTGTAACCTTTAATAAGGTTGACTCTAAACCGAGCTCACCTCATAAGAGTGAAAAGTGGTAGCATGTTACTTGGTGGTTTTTCCAAATTGGGTTTCCACATTAAATCCTAGTTTCATATATGTGTGAATATTTTTTTGTGATGCATGTTATTTACTATTTTTTATTTCTCTTAGTTGGCATATATTGAAAAGAGCACTAGTGATGAATGAATAAGTTTGATTACTGATGAGTTGCTATATTGGCTGAGTGATTTTATGAGTTTGAATAAGTTGTTTGAAGTTGTTAAAAGTTGAATTGGGACATTTAGACTTGAGGATAAATGATTCAATCCCCTCTTAGTTATTTTAAATATTCTAACATGCAAGATATATTGTCATCATAGGAAACCATGTCCAAATAAACGACAAGCCTCACAAGATGAAAATAATAGGAAATAGGGGCTGGAAAGAATGACACAAAAATTGAGAAATACGACACTTCAACATTTTTTCTCTTAGGATACATACCTACAATAGGCCCTCAACATGATGTCAATTGTTCAAAATTGGAAACCAAATGAAACAATGGCTACTTTACAAACAATAGGATGGTACAAAAAATATAGAAATATTTTTGGTTGATACAAGATTGATCAAAGACCTAAGATGCTCCCACATCAGGGTTCTTTATTGTAGTTCTATTGATTCAAAATAATAATAGAAAGCTATCACTAATCAAAAGAAATAAATAAAAGATTGGCATTAGGAAGGAGCACAACCTTTTTCACAACTTAGTTTAGGTTGGAGGTATGATAATTCTATTATTTTCTCTCATCTCTTTAGAGGGATCTCAACATTCTTCAAGAGAAAAATTTTCTAGAGAAGTTGGTAGCTACTTCTTGAATTTGTTCATTGAGGATGCTCCAAAATTCTTTGTGTGCCCCATTTTGCTATCAAAAGTGGAGGAAGCTTCTTTTCATATGAGAAAAGGTAAGGATTCTAGCCCATATGGGTTTCTAGCTGAATTATTTTAGGATTTATAAGTGGGAAAAGTGGAAGAAGTTTGGTCTCACTTTTGGGCAAAAAGTGGACATGTTTTTCCTATTTTTGAAATTTCTTGTCAATTAATGTCATAATTTGAGGTATTTAGAGATTGAATATTTAAAAAATTTAGAAGTAAAAATTATAGTGCTAAGAATCTACCTTTTGAATATGTAATTTTTTTGTATACCCATTTGATAGATTTGTTTTTTGATATGGATCTTTAAAAACTACCTTTTCAAAATGCCTATTTAAGGACCATACCACACTTGTGCATGAACACCATAATTTGACACAAAATAAATGTTTTTTTGCAAATCCTTTTAAAGGAAGTTATCTAACACAACAAAGATTGATGAAAATATTTTTTCTTAATTTTTTATTGAATACTTTTTTTATTGCTAATTTTTATTGGCTATAAAGTTATATTTCAAAACCTCTCATGTATGGACACCATAATTTGATATTTAAAAAAAAAATTTAAAAACCATTTTTTTAAACTTCAAAAGAATTGTATGTAGATTGATGACATGTAAATTAATTTAAGAAAAACCATAAAATAAAAAGGTTATTAAAGTTTTAGTGAACCTCATTATTTTACATTTAGGTACCACATTTGATTAAAAAATAATGCAAAAATGGAAAATAAAATCATAACATTATTAAATTTATATTTCTAAATTAAGACAGTGAGAAATCTAATGGGTTTTTGTTTCATGAAATTTTTTTATTAGGAAGACCCTCTACAAATTATGGTAAGGCCAAAATTTGTCATTTCAATGCCTTAGCCAAATCTTGAGAGGTTAAGGCATATGCTTGGTCTCACCAAGCCTATCCCGAACCAAAATATTAGGTGAGAGAAGAAAACCCTACCCCATGTTATAAGAAACAGGCACTCATTATTTGAAATTCAAAAAATGGGTGTCTTTTTTAAAATGTAAATTTGATGTTTCAAATGTATTTTGAATCCCAAAGCAAATAAAAATATAATTTAAAAAAAAATGAGTATGTATTTTTAAGAAATTTAAAAACAGGCACACGATTTATGAAAAATAGGTACCCGTTTTTAAAAAAATTTAAATTTTTCATTTTTTTCATAAATAGGCACCTAATTTTGTAAAAAAATGGGTGCCCATTTTTTGAGATTCAAATTGGGCATCCGAGCCTAATATGGGTGCCCATTTTTTACAAATGGGTGCATGTTTCTAAAAGAGTACGATCTCAGTCCATGGACTTCTACAGTTTTGAGACCCAACTTCTTGCTTCTACCTAGGGATAACAAATTTTGATTTTTTAGAAGTGGTTTAAGAATCTCATAGGAACAAACAAATGTTAAAGTCTATGAACTCTACTTTTATATCTCTTATTCCTAAAAAGGATAGGGCACATAGTTTGGATCAATTCAAGCCTATTGCTTTATGAATGGAATCTACAAGATTATTACTAAACTCATTGCAGAAAGACTCAATCCATTTATAATGTAGAAGCATCTTGGGTTCATTCCAATCCTACATCATTTTGGTTTTACCTGGGTTATTGCTTGTCTGTTCACTGATTACTTTGGGTTCTTATCAACTTACAACTCACAGATTTGGTTTGATCTATTACTGGTTTTTTCCTTATAAGTAGTTTTTAAGTTTATCATTAGCTCTCATTGTCAAAAAATTGTTTGGTGGTTGTGTTTGTGAAATTTATTCATTCTAGAAGTTTCTAAGTTTTAAGGATTTACTTTTAATAATTAGCCAACTAGCTTATCATGATATGTAATAAACTGAATGTAGCTTAAGGCATGGGTATATAGTTCCAGGTTACTATTATAATGGAAAGTACTCTAAGGATCCAAGAATTATAGTTATATATTCAAAAACATCCTATTGGGATAGATTAAGGAAGAAGACTCATATTGATCTATTGATTATTTTTATGTATTGTTCATAATCTAGAAGGGCTTATAGCCCGATATAATGGATGTATTCCTAAATTGCATCAACTAATTCGGTCTTCTCTCTCTCTCTCTCTCTCTATATATATATATATATATATATATATATATATATATATATTTCTTTCATGGTTATAAGCTACAAGGTTGGAGATCTCATAATTAGGATTCTCCTCCCTTGGACTACATCAAGTGGTTTTAGATCCTAGTTTCTTCACAATCCCTAGTTCATAATTTGGTTGTAGGGTGGTAAGTTATGATCCGGTCTATAATTGTAGAATTTTGTGAAGATGGCTTGTGGTAGGAGAGAGATAGATCATGTCATGATGGATATGTTGGGACAAATCTTTGCTAGACTTGAAGTTGTTGAGACAATGTAAAGAAGGGGATGACCTATTGAGGATGAAAGTGAAGAAGCAGCTGAGGAAGTGCAAGAAGGAGAACTATTTGCATAGGTATTTGAAGATAAGGATGAGATATTCTCAAGATCTTTAACAAGAATTGTCCAAATCTCATTTCAATGATCTGAAATATTGTGGCAAATTGGACTCTAATGAATTGATGACCTAGATCTCAAAGATAAGAAAAGTATTTTGATTATGAAAGTATACCAACCTTTTGGAAATACAATAAGGAAAGTAAACTCTAAGAGGGGGGGAGGGGTGAATAATTCCTTCAAAACTTTAACGATAAAATCATTCATCACACATCCATCTCATAATTTGCATGTAAACTAAAATAGCTAGCTAAACATATTCATCCATAGCATAAAAGCAAATAACATTCAACACATACATGACACAAGATATTTGGTTACCTAGAAATCCTCCAATGAGTAGGTAAAATTGGGGTGGGGATGAAACCCACAAATCTTCATTACTATAGTTGTAAAGTGTATCTAACAAAGGTTACAATGTTTGATCATAAACTATGATCTACCCTATTAAAGGCTTACAAGATTGTTCGATCTTACCCTATTAAAGGATTTCAAAACCCTATTAGAAGTGTACTTGATTAAAGGAATTAAAACTTATAATGAAGTAAGCACCCTATTAAAGGATTTACAATAGCTTGTTAGGACTACTTCATTAAGAGATTTAATAGATTCACCTACTAAAATATTTCAACAATGATCTTGTAGTTAGCACTATGTTGCTAGATAATAGATCACCTCTTTGCATGTATCCTTGATCCTCTCCAATTAGATGTATCTCTTCTATCCTTTAACTCATTATGCAATGTATCTCAATTCACAACTTCTTAGCCACCATGAATACTCTATTTGTGCTTGTAAAATTCTCTTTTTGCACATACAATGTTTAGGGTGTGCCTTCCTTAAGAAGACCTAGGTGACTTAGGGCTAGGTATGAATCAATGATTGTAATTAAATTATTTTTCCACTTAATCCATCCCCTTAACTGATTGGTTCTATGTACTGCATAGGGATCCTCAATAAAGATTTGTCCTTATCATCTAGAATTACAAAACAATCCTTAAGTTAGCTCAAAAATTGTTTACATAGAAATTTGTATCATTACAAACAACTATGTCCAAAACTCTTTTACTTAGCACTTGAAGTCTCTGACACTTAGTACTCACTTTGTCTTGAATATTGTAACTCAACCTCTAAATGACTTGGCATCCATTGATCACTTGGCATCTTATTCACTCAGCATCAACTATTTGCTCGGCACTTGAGTGACTCAACACTTACTAGTTACTTGAAACATACTATATATCTCACTCAACATATACTATCTGACAAGTTATGCTTGACATATATTAATTATTCATCATGAACTAAGCCCTATCTTGTAAATGACTTACATGTATTGTCACTCATATGTTAAAACCTATCTAAGATTAACAATCCCCCCCTTTGACACGAGTGACAAAAATACTTGGTCATGCGTGAATGTCCTTATCTTATGAGTATAACTCAAATAATCTCTATTTACTACTAGGATTACACAAAAAATTTAAAAACTTCAAAAATTTGAAAAACTTGTGCCTTATCAGTCATACCTCAAAATTTTATAACTCCCCCTAAGTTGGTTGTTCTATTCTAAACCTGAATACTCCTACTGAGTAGATATGTTGTGCTGTTGTGATAGCTTTTTTTTCTCTCCCTCAAAACCTATTCATTCTCCTCTTTTATATCTCATTCTCTCCCTTTTTGAAACTTATGTCATGGATGGTACACAAATAATATGTTTGTCTAAGAATGATTTATGGACCTCCATTATCAGCTTTAGTGTTGCATCTCAGTTGTCACATGCCACCTCTAAAGATTTGATTTGAATAGCTATCTTGACAACAAGGTTAACTAAGCCTTCATGAATAGAAAGATGGGGATATTTCTTCATCAATTTTTTTACATAGGCTAGTTCCTTGTGTAACACCTCCATGTGAGAGGTCAACATGGACTGGATGTTGATAAGTGTAGCCCAAATGTGATGTAGGGAGCTCCCCTTAATACCATAAACTCATAACAGAAACAAGAAACAACAGGAAATGCGAGAACAAAATATGGACTTCTTATTTACACCACAAATGTGAAATTACAGAATTCATAAGTACAATATGGTAACCCACATAGGTGCCTTCAATACAATAATTTGCAAGACAAGTTATGAACTATCACCTAGAGCTCCCCTAGGCAATGTTTGGGCCTTTCTTAAATAGGCAGTTTTATGCAACTCGGGAAGGTTCTAGATGGTCAAACTTAATACCTAGGGCCAATACACCCTAAGAATACACATAGAGTTAGCCAAATACATCTTTGACAAATTACTTTAGGATTTTTGTTAGCTCAACTTTTGAAGGCCATAACTCACGAACTGTTGCTCCAATTGGCTATTATAACCACTTTTCAAAAATACTAGCTCATGATCTACAGGCTTGGAACATTGCTAGTGCCCTTTTGATGAGTTTTTAGACCTCATCTAGGAACTCTAAGGCTTTCAATGATGATACTGAATATTTTTCTATAAATTTGTCCACCAAAAATTTGCAATAACTTGTTTGATACTAATTCTTGAGCAATGAGATTTTTATGGTAGGTTTACAACTCTAAAAAAACCTCCCTATAGAAAATTAAAAAATTCTAAGCTCATATGAAAAAATTATTAAAAATAGTAAGTTCCCATAAATAGTAACCACCCTGTCTATTAGTCCTTATTAAAATAGAAAAGACTGAAAATAAAATATTTTTGGGTGATGCAAGATTGCCCTTACACCCAAGATGCTCTTGTATCAGTCATCAGGGTAAATTGAGAAGTGACCCTATCATGTCTCAAGTGTTTAGAGGAAAACCAAGATGGTTAATATCCTCCTTTGCTAGCCATGATGAATCCTCAACTGGTCTTCCTTTCCATTTGACCAAATATTCCTCATAAGTTCTATTTTTGGTACTTTTTCTGACACGACTGTCTAGTATCTCCTCAATCTCCTTTGTAGCTAAACTAGCTACTAGAATGCTCCACTATGCTTTTGTAACTTCATCTCTATCACCTCCTTCATAATACTCTGTCAAATTTGAAATATTAAATACTAGTGAAATATTTAATTTAGCAAGCAACTCCACTTATACACATTACCAAAATCATGCCTATTCACTATCTTGCATGGTCCAAATTTTTTCATCTTCAACTTATTATATGAACCCACTAGAAAATGCTCCTTTCTCAAATGAACTATGACTTCATCTCCAATCTAAAATTCCTTATATCTCCTTTTCACATTTGCCTTAGCCTTATACTGTATAGTCATCTTTATAATGTGCTTCCTCACCTCCTCGTGGATGTTCTTCAAATGTTCATAAAAAATCTTCTGCTTTAACACTACTTATCTCTCCTTTATCCAAATGCCTTAGTTTAGAAGCATTTCTGGGACTACTCCCATATACAATCTAGAATGGTGATTTACTAGTACTCCTATTGACAGAATTATTATATGCAAATTTTTCCTATGGTAAAATCATATCCCATCCTTTTAGTTTAGCTCCAACCAAGCATCTCAACAAATTTCCCAAACTATGATTCACAACTTTTGTTAGTCCATCAGTCTATGGATGGTGTGATGAACTAAACTTCAAATCTATCTTCAACTTCTTCCACAATGTTTGCTAGAAATACTAAACAAATTTAGTATCTTGATCTGAAACTATACTCTTGGGTAGACCATGTAATCTCACCACTTCTCTGAAAAAAAACTCTTCTACATGAACAACATCATTAGTCTTATTGCAAGGAATAAAATGTGCCATTTTTGAAAACGTGTCAACCACCACAAAAATAGAATCATGCCTATATTATGTCCTCATTAATCCAAGAATGAAATCTATGTTGATATCCTCTCACATTTTCTCTAGTATAGGTAATGGCTGATACAACCCTATATTTTACTTCACTCCTTTTGCCATCTGACATACTCTGCAAATTTGTAAAAACTTCATCACATCTTGCTGCAACTGTGGCTAATAGTAATTTTTAGCAACCAAAGCTATGGTTTTATCTTTGCCAAAATTTCCAGCCAATCCTCCACTATGCTTCTCTTTGATGAGATTCTCTCTCATTGAACTTTTGGGAATGCACAACTAGCTTCCTTTGAATGTAACATATTATCCTAGATCATGAAATCCAGCCATTTTTTCCTATCAAGTGTAATAGGTTCTATAAAAGCCTTCCATGCTTCACCAAAATTAGGATCATCTGGATACAATGTACTGAGTTCCTTGAACCCAACCACCTCTATTTGCATTTATGTCAGAAAAAGTTGTCTTCTACTAAAAGCATTTGCAACTTTTTTAGACTTCCCACTCCTGTGTTTCAAAACAAATGTATAACTTTGCAAAAACTCAACCCACTTTAAATAACTTTGGTTCAATTTTCCTTGACTATTCAAATATTGTAAAGCTTGATCATCCGTATACAAAACAAACTCCTTAGGAAAAAGATAGTGTCTGTACTTCTTCAATGCTTGAACTATAGTATAAAATTCCTAATCATAAAAAGAATATTTTATTTTTGCATCATTCAACTTCTCACTAAAATAAGCAACAAGTGTACCTTCTTGGCTCAAAAAAACTCCTATTATAGTACCACTCGCATCATAGTCTACTTCAAACACCTTATTAAAAATCAAGAAGTGCTAAAATAGGTTGCTCAGTAACTTTCTATTTCAACAAATTAAAACTCTTATCTACTCCTACAGTCCACTTAAACTCTTTCCTATCCCCTCTCATTTTTTTCATCAAGGGTCCACAAATACTGCTAAAACTTCTTATGAACTTTCTATAAAATGTATCCAATCAATGAAAATATCTTACCTCTATCACACTCCTTGGAGTAGGCCATTCAAGGATAGCCTTCATTTTCTCTGGGTCAATTTTTAGACGTTCTCCTAAGACTAGAAATCCTAAGTATACCAACTCCTTCTTTACAAAATTACACTTCTTCAGGTTTATCAACAACTTTTATTCCCTCAACTTATCACACACCTTGCAAATTTGAATCAAATGCTCCTCCAATGTCTTACTAAAGATCAAAATATCATCTAGGTAAACAATGATAAACTTACCTATAAACTCCTTCAGTACCTCATTCATGAGCCTCATCAAAGTGCTTGCTACATTGGTTAGCCCAAAAGGCATGACTAACCATTCATATAGTCCTTCCCTTGTCTTGAAAGTAGTCTTCCACTCATAAGCTTCTCTGATACAAATCTAATGGTACCCACTCTTCAGATCTATCTTTGTGAAATACTTAGCTCCACTCAAACAATCCATAATATCATCCATCCTTGGCAATGGAAATTTATACTTTATTGTGATCTTGTTGATATCATGATAATCTATGCACATCCTCCATTCTCCATTGTTCTTTGGCGCTAAAAGTGTTGGTACAACACATGGACTTAGACTCTTTCAAATCAACCCCTTCTACAACAACTCATGAACTTGCCTGTTCAACTTTTTACTTTCTACTGGTGTCATTCAGTGTGTTGCCTTGTTTGCCAAACTGGCTCTTGGAAGCAAATCTATTCAGTGACTAATCTTCCTCATTGGGGGTAATCCATTAGGTACATTATCTAGTACAATATCAAAAAACTCTTCCAACATATCTGCAACTTCTACAAGTACCTCCTCTACTTTTTCTTTACTATCTTTAGGAATTATATCAAAACACATATAATTATATTTCATACCTTTAAGAAACTATTTTCCATCAATAAAACATATTCTGATAGTACTACATACCTTTTCTTCTTTATCGTTCAGTGGTTTCAACTTATGTTTCACTCCATCCTTAGTTAGAGTGTAGGTATTTGCTCGTCCATCATGTACAACATGCCTGTCAAACTACTACGACCTACCCAATAACATATGACATATGTCCATAGGTATGATATCACATAGTACCTCATCTTGGTAGCTTCCAATCTTGAATTTCACTGAGCACTACTCATTGACCATGACCTTGTGGCCATCTTGCACCCAAGCAATACAGTATGGACATGGGTATTTATACCTCTTTAGCTTTAACTTGGTGACTATAATTTTTGACACTAGATTGCTAGTACTTCCTCTATCAATGATCACATCACAACACTTATCCTCACATCTACACCTTGTGCGAAACAAGCTCCTTCTTTGTTTAGGTTCATTCTTACCACTTAGCAAGACTCTTTGGTTAACTAGGACTTCTTCTCTTTCAACATCTTTAGAATGGGAGGATCTAGTATCTTTATCACCATGTGCAACTCTGGCCTAGCCTTCTATTCTTTGATCTATCCTTCCTTGGTGCTAAGTACATTCAAATGCTATATGACCTTCTTCTCCATAGTGAAAACATTTTCCATGAAAGCCTCCTCTTCGAGATCCTTGTCCTCTACCTCTTACTCTCTAATTGCTATTGTTCTGATCATGGAAATAATTGAAATTGTTTCCCATCTAGTTCTGACTGCTACTTCTAGCCTCATCCTTATTATTTTGATCATCATTACAACCATCATAATATTGTTGACCAGATCTTCCACTGTGACCTCTTCCACTATTCTTATTGTCAAGCTTCTTGCTAAGTTTCTCCTCCACTCTTAGGGAAAACTAGTATACCTCCTCAATACTGCTCATTTGAACTAGACTTAGCTCATCCTAAATGTTGGGCCTTAACCCATTAAGAAAACAAGTGACTTTCTCCTTATTAACTTCTACATGGCCTGTTCTAATGAGAACTCAGTAGAACTCTTCGATACACTCTTGAATAGATTTTATTGCTTGCTTCAACCCTTGCATCTTCTTCAACAAATCAAGCTCATAATCCACAAGAATGAATAGTTGCTTCAGTTTATCTTTCATCTGATCCCATCTGGTGATTTTGTCCTTTCCCTTTCTATTTCACTTCAACTAAACCTCTTGCCACCAGATCTTTGCATGTCCCTTTAGTTTTTCCTTGACAAACTTGACCCTATCAAGATCATCAATATCTTCATACTCAAAGTACTCCTCTATTTCATTGATCCAATCGATCAAATCCTCTGAGTTAAGATTTCTCAAAAATATGGAAACTTTAAACTTAGGTCTTTTTCCAATCTTGGAGATGGCCCTAAAAATCCTCTATTCCTCTAGATTTAGAACTGCCTCTACTTCAACATTTTCTTTTACTTCATGCTCATCCTCACTTTTATCTCTTATGGGAAGATTCATTCCTCTACACATTTTTTCTTTCAATGCCCACATTTGTCTTTGGAGGGCTCAAAAACCCTCAAGTGTAACACCTATAGCTCTTTTTCCATGCTCTCTTCATGGAGGCATTTTCACACTTCTGCTAAAACCCTAGTGTAAACTACCTCACAATTGGTGATCTATCTACACACTCAGCCAAAACCATGGTCTTGGTGTAAACTACCTCATAGTCAACAATTTGTCCACACAGTCAAGAACTCTAGCTTTGATACCACTTGATGTAGGGAGCTTCCCTTAATACCATAAACTCATAACATAAATAAGAAACAACAACAAATGTAAGAACAAAATATGGACTTCTTATTTGTACTACAAATGTAGAATTACAAAATTCATAAGTACAATATGCTAACCCACATGGGTGCCTTCAATACAATAATTTTCAAGATAGGTTGTGAACTATCACCTAGAGCTCCCCTAGACAATGTTTGAGCCTTTCTTAAATAGGCAATTTTATGCTACTTGGGAAGGTTCTAGATGCTCAAACTTAATACCTAGGGCCAATAGACCCTAACAATATACATAGAGTTGGCCAAATACATCTTTAACAAATTATTTTAAAAATTTTGACAGCTCAACTTTTGAAGGCCATAACTTATGAACCATTTCTTTGATTGACTATTATAACCACTTTTCAAAAACCAGCTCTTGATCTATAGGCTCAAAACACCACTAGTGCCCTTTTGTTGAGTTTTTGGATCTCATCCAGGTACTCTAAGGCCTCCCACAGTGAGCCTGAAATTTTTTTTGCAAAATTTTCCACCAAAATTTTGCAATAACTTGTCTGATACTAATTCTTGAGAAATGAGATTTTTATGGTAGGCTTACAACTCTAAAATGAACTTTCCTATAGAAAATGACAACATTCTGAGCTTCTATGAAAAACTTACTAAAAATAATAAATTTCCATAAATAGTAACGATCTTGTCTACTAGTCCTTATTAAAATAGAAAAGACTAAAAATAAAATATTTTTGGGTGATGCAAGATTTCCCTTGCACTCAGGATGCTCTTGCATCAAAATGTTGGCATCTTGAGCTTGCAAAGCTGCTAATTGACCTTAAGCTAACATCAAATTTTTGAAATGAGACTAACTTTGACCAAGAGATTATTGTAAGATTTTATGTGTTGACTTTAAATCTCCCTCCAAGTGGTCAATGTTTCTCTTCACTTCTTGTGTGAATAGAGGTACATCACATAACTTGGTGTAAAGAGAGAAAATGTTCTCTAACACTTTCTTCACAATATTAATTTTGGTCGCTAACTCAACCTTACTAAGTGCAATGGTACTCGATATATTTTTGATGACCTTGGCATTAAATTTCTTCTAAACCATTCTAACAATTTTGCATTTGTGTCTAGGTCTTTATAATCGATCTTCTCCATAATTTTTGCCAACTCCTCAATGATTGGCTTGGCTTCATTAGGTATAGGTAGGCTGAATGCATCAAGAAATAGGTCCTCAATGTCATGAGGTGCTTGTTTCTACCTATGCTCCCTTGTGATCAGTTCTTGGTGTTTCATTATGGCTAGAGCATCCTGTAATATGCCCATTTTCTCTATGGTGATTGATGTTAAATCAAACTTTGGTAGTTTAATCACCTCATCTGAGTTAATATCAGCATAAGATGTGACCTCATCAACCTTAGGTTTACTAGGACTAGGCCTTTGATGATTGCAAGGGTGTAGCTTCCATACTCAGCCTATGCATTGCTTGACTAGGAATAGGTGTAGTAATATCTGGTAGGGTAGCCAGTGTCTAAATTGCTATCACTTCCTCTAGTTTTGTAGTCAAGGTTGAATCTTCAGGCTTATCTTTCTCCTTTTCTATGACCTCTTTTTCATCTTGTGCTTGTGTTTTAGGTGTAGCACTGGCTTCCTGACCTGTTTGGACTGGTGTCCCATCTTTCTTATTTGTTGAAATTACATGTACAAAACATTTTGTACAAATGTTCTTACATGTGAGGGTACTGTGTCCTTCCTTTGATATACTACTATAGGCATGGTAGTTTTCACTTCTATAGATTGTGGGGGGGGGGGGGGTAGGAGTGATATTAGATTATTCTTGAGTTTTCTCACCCGTAGATGCCAATTTTTCCTTCTCAATATCATGCACACTCACCAAAATAGGATGGCTGCATATTTTTTCCTTGGTGGTGGTATCAACCAATATCTTCTTCATATCCTCCTCTATTAAGGGATTGATGTTCTAAGTGGTGTTGTCAAAGACATCCTTGATCTTTACTATTTCTTCTTGTTGATATGCTTTGTCCACATGAGGGGGACTAGCACTTGGCATATGTACCTCTGGTACATTTTGTTCTTTCTATTTCTCTTCCTTATCTATAGCCTTTGTATTTGCTTCTTTTACTATGCCTTCCTCATGTCCTTCCCTTATAGATTCATCCTTTGTTATCTCGACAACCTCTTGTTCTACTTTTTCTTCACCTTCTTCCATAGGTGTCTATTTGATTGACTCATCTATTATCAACCCATATATCACTTTCCATAATTGGATGGACTTTTGGACAATATCTTCAATAATGTTTTTTAAAATGTTAAATTCTCTATATTTTGGAGCAAATTTTCCATTATGTTTATTTGCCATTGTAGACTTGTCCAATTCTGGCATCACTCCTACTAGAGTAGTCTCTTTTATGTTCCTTGATTGTTACACTTATGACAATTACCCATGAATTTATTCTTAGGGTTCTAATTTACATTGTTTCTCTTGTAAACTTTTTCTATATGACCTATCTTTCCACAATTATGACAAGTAGGTTTGTAGCTTTTAACTTTTTTGCTTCTTTGTTCACCAATTTTAGATGATTCTCCTTCTTTGGTGATGGTGGAACCCAATCTAGTAGTATCACTATTGGATCTAGGAGATCTCATCAATTTCTCAAAATACTTGATGGCTTCCCTAGGTCTATTAAAACTTTTAGCAAATTCTTTTCCTCTTTTTAGATTATTTCTTAGTTGTTCATTTTGCAACTTCAATGTTGTGACCTCAATATCCTTTCCATTCAATTCATGATTGGACATCATCATTTGATTCTTTATTTCCAATTGAATGTGAGAAATCCTATTTAGCTTTGATGTCTTTTCTTCTAGTATGTTGGTCAGTATCCTTTTGTCATCTTCAATCATAAATTTTTCTTCCTCAGCTTTCTTTTTCTACTTAGTCACCTCACATAGCAATACTAATAGGACTTCTTGTTCTATCTTAAGATTTATAACCTCTTTAGTTAGGGCATCATTCTTTACCATTAGATCTACAAGTACTTCATCAAATTCACTTGTGTTTCCATCTGCAAACAATTCAGTAGTGCCTTCCTCTTGGTAATGTGTGTCATTTTCCTCAATGGCTATATATTTCCTTCTCTTCAATGAACACTTTAAATCATATATTGCTTCATTCAGCTAATGTAGGACAAGATGGATTTCAATATTCTAAGTTTCAATGGTCTTTCCTCAAAGATGTAAAGCTTTCCTTCCCAAAGAACTAGGCTCTAATACCAATTGTTGGAAATATAATAGAAAAAGTAAAATCTAAGAGGAGAAGGTAATCATTCCTTCAAAATTTTAGCAATATAATTATTTACCACATATCCATCTAATAATTTTCATTTGAACTAAAATAACTAGCTAAACATATTTATCCATAGCATGAAAGAAAATATCATTCAACACATATATGACACAATATATTCAGTTAACCAGAAACCCTCCAATGAGAAGGTAAAACTAGGGTGCAGATAACACCCACAAATCTTCACTACTATAGTTGTAAAGTGTGTCCATTGAGGGTTACAATCTTTAATCATAAGCTTTTGAGAAACAATAGTCCACCAAGATAACTGGGAAGGGTGGTGGGGGGGGGGGGGGGGGGTTGAATTAGTTGTCCAATAATTAAAACATTTATTAACCTTAAACAATATTATCCATTTAACCAAAGTAAATAGTAACCATAACAAGATGCACATAGACAATTACACCAGATATGTTAACTAGGGAAACCCTTGATTAGAGGGATAACCCCAATGGAAATGAAATTCATAAGATGATGTACTAATATAATATAAATATTTCTTATTAGAGGATGGACCCTTTTAGGAGTCTATTACAACATTTAGTACATATGAGTGACTATCAAGAGAATTTGAATTTCTATTAGGAGATTCCAACCTTGTTAGGAGTTGTAGAAGATAATAGGACCCACTGTTCAAACAACTTCTAGGGAAAGACCATTGAATTCACTATCTAATTGATCTCTCAACTATTTATTGTAGAATAATTATGTGTATTGTACTTCAACTTCTTTTCTCTATCTTGTCAAATGAACCAATCACTTTTAGACCTTATAGACTAGGTCACAATCCTTGGATCCAAGTATCCAACTTCAGATTATACAATAAAACCTTGACAATGAAGTTTCCTTCACTTCCACTTAGCTCTACTTAATTTCACATTTTTCTCCTCAATCATTCACTTTCACAATACATACTTCATACATTTTTTTCTTATGATAAAGGAAAATTTCCTTCCTTATACCTAATCCATAAAATAATCCCTCGAGTCAACTATTACACCTTCTCAATTAATTATTATAAGACCACATTAAGAACATGTTACACTTAACGATAACATTAATCTTTCACCCTACAACTTAAATAACTTTCTATACATGTAACATTATGATGAGTGATCTTAGCCACATCATCACCAACATGTCTTCTTCACATCTATAACTTCAACTTCTTAGAATAATAAATCTACTAAGAGATATAACAAGTTTACCAGAACATGCCTCTATAACTCTATCTCATAATAGTCTTCATCAAAACTTGCGTACTTCTTCTAGACTTAATGTCTTATTCTTTAGAGGTTAGCTACATATACTAAACACATAGTATAATCTCCCTTTAACCTTGCTATTGAAAGTACTCAATGATCTATCAGTACCAACTTGATCTTTTAGTTCTTCTTCTATCAGATACCATAGAAATTTTTTATATTGACATCAATGACAAATAGAGTCATGAATGTAACATATCATCATGATAATGATCTAATCACATTTCTGCAATACTCCCCCATAGGAATATCATCAGCATTCATGCTTCTAACAATCTCCCCCTTTGGCATGGATGGCTACATATATGAAAAATATCTAGCTCCAAGAATACCATTTGCAAAAGACTATTAACCTTTCTTTTCAAATCCTCTTCATCAATCATTCTCCCATGTTGTACTTCTCCCAAACTATTTTCTTCTCCCTTCAATGTACTCAAACTTTTTTTCATGCTAAACTTCACTCCTATTGACATCAATGTCAAAGGTTTCAACAACTATCAAACTCTACAACAACTTATTCTTACTTAGCTAAAGTGTCCAAAGTCACTATTCAAAAACAACATCCAACAAGAGTCCTAGATGACTCTATACATCACAAATACTCCCCCATACAAGAAGCATTAGCATTCAATTCAGACAAATAATAGTGCTCTCTTACACTAGAATAACGCATTCTTGCATCTTCTACTCTAATGTAAGATGGGGCATAACCCATAGAATACCTCACAAATACTCAAAAGTCTCTTTGGGAAGAGGCTTAATAAAAATATCTACAATCTAATCTTTAGTGCTCACATACTCTAATCTATTTTTCTTTTCTACAACTTTCTCTCTCAACATGTGATACTTGATAGAAATGTGCTTGGTCTTAGAATGCAACACTGGATTAGTAGACATATTTACTATACTTTTTTTGTCACAATGTATGATGACAGGTTCACTGAATTCTATCCTTATATCCTTCATAATCTACTTCATCCAAACAACTTGATTACAAATGTTTGCTACTACAACATATTCTTCTTCTGCTATACTTTGTGAGGTACAATACTACTTCTTGCTTAGCCAAGAAACTAATCTTGCTCCAAGAAAGAAGGCTCCACCACTAGTGCTCTTTCTACCATCCATACTACCTACCCAATCAACATCAGTATAAGCACATAGAATGAAATCATTAGACTTATCATACCAAAATTTGAACTCGGGTGTTCTTTTAGGTATCTAAATATCGTTTTGACTATTGTAGAATGTGCTTCTCTGGGATCAACTGGGAATCTTGCAACAATTCCAATTACATTTTCTATATTCATCCTTGTGAGGGTCAAATATGACAAATCTTTGATCATAGATATGTGCTTCTTCTACTCAACAGTACGTGTATCATCCTTTGTAGATAACTTGTGTCAAGTTATCATAGGTGTTTCAATGGGTTCACATGTTTCCAAAATATACCTTTTCAATAAATCCTTCAAATACTTAGTTTGAGAAATAAGGATTCCTTCTTTATCCTATACACTCTATAATCCTAAAAATTATTTCATTTCTCCTATCACACTCATTTAAAATTCCTTCTTTATTTCTTCTACAAACTTGTCACTTTCTTTATTATTACCAAAATCATTAACCATCATCAATTTCTTTTCAATAGAGATTGTTATCTACCATACCCTTGTTATCACCAAACTTATTCAAATGCTTGTGTAACCTTGCATACTAAGTTCTAGGTGCTTGCTTCAAGCCATACAATCCTTTCTTCAATCAGCATACTATGTCTTTGTCATCTATTAAAGGACAACCTTTAGGTTGTTCAATGTATATCTCTTCTTCAAGTTCTCCATTCATAAATATTGACTTGACATCCATCTAATATACTTTGAATTTCTTATATGCTGCATATGCTAAGAATAACATTACTACTTCTATTCTTTCCACAAGAGCATAGATCTCATCATAGTCTATTCCTTCTTGCTATGAGTAACCTTTACATTCCAATCTTTCCTTGTTCCTTATAGCTTCACCTTGCTCATTCATCTTGTTCCTGAATACCATTTAGTTCCTTTTACATTCTTATCTATTGGTCCGGGGACCAATTTCCATGTCTCATTCTTTACAATTTGATCCAATTCCTCTTTCACAACTTGCTTTCAATAGTTATCTTTATATGCTTCATTTGCATTCTTAGGTTCAACTTGAGATATCAAACACAGTTCTTCATTGACTTTGCTTCTTGTCATCACACCTTTATCTCTACTTTTGATGATCTACTCAAGTGAATGATTCTTTATCATATGTTTACCCAAAGTAGGAGTTGTTATCTCAACACTTGGCTCTGCTGAAGGTTTCAAGCTTTGTTCTTGCCTTAGCTCTCCTTCAATCTATAAATCATTATTAGTCTTAGGGAATAATTCATCATTCTATGGTTTAGTAACAACATCATCATTTAAATTGTAATAAACTATTCTATCCTAAATTTCTCATCTAACTCTCACAGTTGTACCTTCCATAATAGTTACCAAAGCTATCTCTTCTATTACTTTGTCTTCATTGATCAATCTAGGCTCATTATCATATTCATTCAAGAATATTTGCGTACTTTCTTTAAATTCTTCAACTTGATCAGAAAGTAAACTCTTTCTAGTTTTCCTTAGTGGCTTAGGTCATTTAGATGAAAAATGATCAAATTCTTTACATGTCCAATAGACAAAAATTTTCATACCTTCTAGCTCTCTTTTTGTAAGTAGATCAATACCTTCCTTTATCTTTATGTCTTCTTTAGATCTAGACTTATCTTTTCTTGGGCTTCTATTCTTTTGTATACAATAGAAGAATTTTGGATCTGAAAATTCAATGATCTATTCTTTGCACAAATTTGATAACTCACCAAGAATTTCCACCATCCAGGTGTTGAAGTTTCTTCTATTAGATGTGATGGTCTGATTTTCCACAATGAATTTTTTTTCCTAAATTATGTTTGAAAATCAGATAAATTTATGTATATTTTGCAAGTTAGGGGTTGAACTTTTCAAAATTAGTTAACCCTATGAAAAGACCTAATTAAAAATAGTTTTGTGCCCTAAGTAAACCCTTTGGGTCATATGCTTTTACTTTGAAGATCAAGCAGGAAAATTATTTTGAAAAAGGCATATGCTTTTGAGAATCTTTTTAAGTTTTTCATTTTTGGCTTTTTTTTTACCCAAAATGTTTCTTACCATCATATCAGTACCAAAAATTGTAAGCTTTTTATCATTCACAACATGACGACCATCACAAAATAAATACATGGTAAGATCCAATTCCAAAAGATGGGCACTATGATTTTAATTACTATTTGTGAATTTTGGTGACATGATGGGATGTCAGAAATGTTAGGCACTATAAAAGAGATATTGGTTAGAACATGCCTTGTTTTACAACATTGGTTTTTTTTGAAGTCATGGTAGTTTCTATGCCACCAAAAATTGTAAGAGTTCTTTCGATAACGACATGGTGACCTCCCTCAAAAGGAAACCATAGTGGGCCAAAATTGAATATGGTGCTGAAAGTTCTATCTGTCATTAATGAACCATGTCCACACAATAGACTATTAGATGTGTTAGAAGAGCAGTAAAAATAGTCATAACTAGAGCATGTGTTATTTTCATGGTGCTAGAATTTTTTAGAATTATGGTGGTTGCTATGTCACCACCAGAATGTGTAAGAGTTCCACCCGGAATGACATGGCTACCTCCTAGGAAAGTGAAGCACGGTGGGGACTACTTTGAAGGTGGGCATATATAATTTCTTTGTCATTTACTAAGAGGTGTCATTATTGCAAAATATCAAAAGATGCGTTAAAGGGGCATCCTAATGAGAACATGCGCTTTTTCTTGGTGACTGGATTTCAAAAAAAATACAGCGGTCACTATGTTGGCACCAAAAATTATGAGATTTTATGACTTCCTAAAAATTAAAACATGATGGGATCTAATTTCAAAAGAGTGGTGACAAAAGGGTTGACATCTATAAATGACTATGCTAGCATGTCAAGAGAAATTTGATGTCACATACTACATGGACTTGCACTCATATAAAGATACATGTTGATTAAAGCCGTCAGATTGAAGATGCATCAATGGTGGTCATCTTGTCGCTATGGAAACTTGTTCAATGTTTAGTGCATGTAACATGGTGACCAAAGAAAAAAAAAAAGGACCCACCATAATTGCACTAAAACACTTATGAAATACACATCATTAGATTAATGAAGAATCAACAATGGTCACTATGTCGCATGCAAAAGTTGCTCAATGTTTATGCATAGTGACATAGAGAGAATTTGACATGTGTCTATGAATGCCAGTGGGGCCATAACAAGTTGTTGGCAATGGAAAGAAAAATCTATGTAGAGAAACTTGATTGGGTTGACTACTAGCCTATAAAATTGAAAACAAGTCATCCTTAGATAATCAATTTTTTTAGAATTGATGGCATGCTTTCAAAATAAAAGGTGTTGCCACCCTATTTCTTCTTATAGTTCATTTATGAAAATTGAAGGCTCCCCATATGAACTAGAACTAGAGATATATTGCAAAAAATTTCCAGTTCTTCTCTACATAAATGAATTTCAAGATTATAGAGAGCTCAGAGCTAGTTGAAGAATTATCCCTTGCACATTTAAAATTGAAAAATATTTTTAGTATCCACCATTTGTGTAGAATTTCAAGAAGGATAGCAAAGAGCCAAGTATCTGAATTTGCTATATAGTGAAGAGTTCTGGTATTTCTATGTTACTAAGTAAACATGCCTCCAAAGAAAGTTTTATCAGGAAAGTTAGATTATACTAGTAGAAATATACATTATGACCTTCTTGAATTATTTCCTGAGTCTAAAAATGAGTCTACCTAGATGAAAAAGCTATTTTCTACAAACCCTAGGCTCAAGATAGCAGATGGGTTTTATGATAGAGGGAATTGGGTTAGAGATACTACCACTACTAAAACAGGGCTCCATCTTTTCAAGAAGTGGTTCTCAGAAAGGAAATTGTTTAATGCTCCCCACAGGAATATTGTGAATTTCGATTTGAGAAAAATTGTGGTCCCTAGTGTTTTTATGGATTCTAATCTACTAATGGCTATTGCCCAAAATTATAACCTAGTAGCCAGGATAGTGAGAAGAATGGATGGTGAATGCCTAGTTAGAATAAATCCTGAAGAAATTTGAGAAGTTTTTGGTATAGAATTATTTTCAAATTATCATGTACCCATTGACCTGCTAGGATTAGAGAAAGAATACTTATCTAAGAAGGATAAGATTAGGTAGGGTGCACTGAGGGTACACATAGGTTCAATTGGAAAATTTTCAGTAGTCACAACTTCTACTAAGAAACCTTTTAAAAGGAATTTTTCACTTCTAGGGCCATAGAAATATATATGACTATGTGTAAGGTTTTTGGTGAGGATGAGGAAAATTTTGTGCCAATAAAATCTATGTTTATGTTGATTCAAATTTCTTGTTTTGGTGCTGATATTATTTTTTATTTTACATCTTATTTAGCAAAGGAAATTCATATAGGGTTAGTTGGAATTATGAAGCGCAAGGTGGAAAAAACTTTTGGCCATTATTCACTATTAATGCACATGTTCCTATTTAAGGGGGCCACTTATTTTAAAAAGGAGATGATTTCAAACTAAAAGTAAAGAGAATAAGATCTGCCAATCTAGTTGTGGGGTGTAGACATGACCTGGGATGTATGGGAGGCTAGTTTTGTTAGGTTTGATAGGTACTTTGCATCTAGGTTAATATGCCTCATATTAAGGGACAATCCCAGAATCCCCAAGGCATTAATGGATCTTATCAGACCCATGGATAATCCTTCTAACTTGAAAGTATCACATAATTGGGAAGATATCATACCATACTCTATTTCAACTATTTTTAGGGTTTATGGTTTCAAAGGGACTCCCCATATTTGCCCTACTAGGTGGCTTTGAAGGTAGGAATAGATGAGATGTTGTGGTAGTTAGGGGGATTAGAGGAGGCATATTTGGTTAGAAGAAACACAAGCTCAATTTTTCCCACTTGTATTGTAACTCATAATTTCATAATCACAAAAGGTGGTTGGTTATTCTTGTATAAATTCCTTGTTCAGTACAAGATGACTATGTCGCACCCCCATTTTTGTGATATTGAGGTATTTTTTGATATGTTTAGACTAAGGGCTAAAGTTGGTTCCAAAAAACATGAACCTTAATTCCTTGAGGATATAATAAGGAATGAGTTCTCTTTGCAAGAGCAAGAGATCAAGAAAGAGAAATGGAGAGTTTATTCTAGAGTTTTTGAATTCATCCATTGTTTTGATAATAATTACCAGCCTCTTGTCAATGCAAAAATAGAGGCAAACAAATTGAATAAACTCATGACTACCTTTCTTGAATTTTTGTTCATGAATAAAAAGGAATTATTCTTTATTAATTATTTTCTAGACAAAGCCAAAGAGGTCATGAGGAGGTTATCTTTTACTCCCATAGTAGGATCAAGGTAGTTCATCATTCAAAAGAGACCTAGCTACAATGTGATTCAAAATAACATAACCACAATAGACGAAGGTAAACAAATTATGGGATCAACCAATGTGGTTTTAGAGGAAATACCTAATGAGCCTTCACCCAAGAGGTAGAAAATAATAAAGGACCAAACACCTCAGGTTGAGGAATAATCACCTACATGGTCCCCATTGCAATTAGGAGATGCACAACTTACTGGGGAGTAGATGGAGCAAGTGGAATCTCAAGGGGGAGAGTTCATCATTCAAGCAGAATTAGAAGAAGGAAATCCATAAGAACCTCCAATGCCAAGCCTTGAGTTAACAGTGGCAGATTATAGAGTAAAGGAGCTAGATCCTATAATGGAATAGGCCAACCATGAATTCATCTCTGTTGACAATTTTGTCAAATCCTAAGCCTTCTATCAATTTGTTTGGAGAAAAAACATGGGATAATTTGAAGAAAGATGTAATAAGATGAAAATAGAGCATCCAAAAATGGAGGAGGTAGATGTGAAAGTTCAGATAAAGGAAGAGATGATGCAAGAGTTCAAGAACATGACCTCTGAGGAAGGGAAACAGATTATAAAGGCATCCAGTGTTTTACTGCTACGTGATTGGGATATTGTAGATACTTTGGTTTATAATTCTATTGCAAAAGAAATGAAAGGTACCAAATTCAGTGAGGACCATGCTGCATTAGTCATTTGGTCAATAAGGAAAGGATCTAGGACTGGCTTTTCCCAACATGATGATACTAGGTTGATAGGCAACCTAATTATGAAAAGGGTTAAAGAAACCACTAGTGTAGAAGCTGCACATCTATGTGTTGGAACAACCCACTTTACCTTAGCCACAACTCTATGAGATGTGTTAGCCATATTGTGAGTTTCCCTATTTTGAACTTTTCCTAAATTGCCCATCTGGTTATTGAAGCTTCATATTGCCACTTCATGTTCTCTTGATCATCAAAAACACTATACAAAGCCTTCCAAAGCTTCCCATCATTCCTTGTGTTTGTCTAAATCTCTTTGAACCACTTAAAACCTTAGTTCAAAGTAGTTCAAAGAAATTCAATCAAAGGGTTCTGTGCTGACCATTTTCTTTTGTAAGCAATTCACACAAGACTACAAAGTGTTCTTTTGAACTACTTTGAACCCCTTTGAATCTTGGTTCAAAGCAATTCAAAGTAGTTCTACGGCTAAGGCTCCTTAGTGGAAATTGATTGTGGGTTATTAAAAGCTGTTGTTTTCCCATGGCATTAATTACCATTTCAGGAGGTAATCATTTAAAGGAGTGCTTTAATTTCAAGCCTGGGAAATCATCATCATGATTTAAAGTGGGAGATCTTTCACCAAAAAAAAGGATTGGGTGTCAGACAAAGTTAATCATTATTAGTATAGCCACAAAGGGAAGTATTTAATAAAAGGGTCATATCAAAAGATTTAAAATGTGTGAACCTAGCTGTAGTTGATTTGTTATGAATGCCTCATTATGAGGCTGTACTTTTGCATGTATGTTCTCTTTCCCTTAAAAAGAGCATAGTTTTTCCTTTTGTTTACCATGTGAAAAAGGGATTTGAAGAAGGAGCTACAAAGGGACAAGAAAAGAAGTCATTTTTCTAGACAAGTTGTAGGTGAGAACATAGAAAAACCTTCTTTTTGTTGTACCATCTATGTGTATTTCAAGATAGAATCAGTTTGAGCCTTGATTTCTTTATTTAAGATGAAATCTATGTTAAATTTCTTTGGGAATGTTTTAAGTTTGCAATGAAAGAGACCTATTATTTGTTATACCAATTTAGAAGATGTTAGACTGGAAAAGTTGAAATTGATTTTCCTTGAGCAAGCTGATGAATTGAATGGTTGTATGGAAATTTTGACTAGTGGTCTAATTGAAGCTACAAGTTTCCCTCTTGCCCTATTAAGCCTTGAAGTGCTCCAACTCTGTATTGATCATTATGATGTGAGGAGTAAAAGTATCTTAAACAAAGATGGGGAACCTGTGCTATCAATCTCCATGGAAACTATTGCCTCAGTGCTATGTCTACCAGAATGCACATTCACTACATTTTCTCCCATACAATCCCTAGTTGAGTACCGAGAAACTCCAAAAGAATACTGTAACATCTTAGCTAGGAAGTGGACAAAAAATAATTATGGCAGAGGTTCAAGGATACCTAAGATAGTCACAAGAGATCATTTAAAACCTCATATTCATGATCTTGTAGTACTGTCACACTGAGTTAAGGGTTTTGTTGATGTCTTCCTTTTTGTTATGTAGAGATCATTTTAAAGGGGGAACAATGGATGGATTGGACTAAAATAATTGCTATCTCATTAAGAACATAGCTTAAACATGCAAAGGAGTCTAACAAAAATTTCTATATGACCTCTTATCTCACATATTGTATTGCTTGTGTTAGTAATCCTAATTCCCTACCTCATGAAATTTGTAGTGAGGAAATAATAGTCTATCAATATTGTCCCCTACTTCAAAGAGATAAAGTGTTATAAAATTTTAGAAAAGTACATGATGTATTGGTAGAAAGTGTGCATCTATCTCTGAAAAAGGCACCCATGCCCATATTGTCCTTAGAATCCTAAAAACTAGTTCAAAACTATGGAAGCTGTTACATACAATTCCCTAAGTTCACCTATTTGAGAGTAGGTGGGTTTGAGGATGAGCTAATGAGGTTACCACGTTATGCACTTGACTATTTTGTTTTAGCTAAATTCTACAGGCAGTTATTCTCTATCATTAAAGATAATCTACCTAAAGAGAATTGAGAGTTAGTGTTTCCTATCAAACTCAATTCTTTGACTTGTAGCAACATGATCAACACCTCAACCATAGGAAGTAATTTTTTTGGTTTTGGTTTTGGGTCTTACCAAGGCAGAAGAGATTTTGATAATAAAAGATTTGCGGCTCAAGTTCTTGGTCTGAAGGGTTAGTCATTCACAATTCCACACTTGAAAGACCTATGGTCGGATTGTAAAGATGAAGAAGAAGTGTTAAAAAGAGACCACTCAAGATTAACACTTCAACAAATTAATTCCCTCAAATTGAAATTTTAACTAGGAGTAGTTGAAGATGGTTTAGACATTGGTTAACTAGAGTGGGAGGAGGCTAGTGAGTCAAGATAACTAGAAGTGGATTGGAATCAGGAAGAAGAAGATGACATAAATCTAAGAACTAGCTCCATTCTCACCCATATAGATAATTGGCTAAGGAGGTAGAGCATGAAAGTAGTCAATGAACTATCTCCAAAGATGGTTTCTTTTTCTAAACCACTGACCTTTGACATCCAAGTTTCATCTCCTGTTGCAGGTGGTGTGTCAACTCTTGATAAAAAGAAATAGGTTCCAACTCATACACAGAACACAACTCCTTGAACCAGATCTAAAACAAAGTCTAAAGCTTTGATGCAACAAGAAGTTTAGAAGGAAAAGATGTTGACCCAAGGATAGGATTCAGGTGATGGTCTTGGTTTTTAAGACAATCCTGATGGTGACATACAATTCATTGAAGCTCCTAGGGTGGACCAACCTAAATTCATGACCCCTACCTGAGGTACTCAAACAAACTCTGCTAATCCCATTGTTCCATCCTGGTTATCTAACTCATTCAGTAAGAAAAGGAATTTGCAACCAGTATGTACACTTGTGAAAGATATTGTAACTAAGTATACAACTCATGGTTCCAAGGTTAATTAGCTAAAAAATGATGCTTATTTAGTTAAAGATCCAGTAATTGGGAAAATCATAGTAGAATTGGCCATGTATAAATAGAAATTTGAATCTAAAGAAATTGATAGCAAAGGCTTCAAGATTACTTCAGTTGAACTTGGGACCATCAACAAAAATATAGGTAATAACTTCTTCAAGTTTTCTATTGATCATATGTTAACCCAATTAGAAAATGATAGTAGGGAGAAGGAACTCAAAGCCTTAGTGGTGACCATGGTCACCTATATAGATATACTGATGAATCTGAGGACCCTACTAATTGTTTAGACTCCTCAATATTTTGATCCTAATTCTATAGATAACCAACAACTGGTTAAATAGATGCAAAAGGGAAAGTTGATTTTGGATGCAATGCAGGATTGAGTGAATTCCATCATAAAAGAAGGTTAAAAGTTCATCCTAGATTTACCACTATGTATGCTAAAGGGGAAACACTCTTGGGTTGAATTCAAACCCTTATTCCAAGGTGGGAAATCAAATAGAGTCGGTGTCAAGCTATTGTGTTCCAGATGATTGAAGTTAAAAAGTATGGAGTGCTCAAATTTCTAAGTGAGATCCCTATGAAAATTTTAGATTCTTGTATGTTGTTCATTATGAAGAATAATATGGGTTGGAAAGAATCAATCTACACAGAAGCTATTAAAGGAATGTAGTCCATTGAAAACAATATTGTTGGGGTGCATGAGGAGCTTCTTAAAGATATGAATATAGTGAATCCTACAAGAATTATATAGTTTGATGATGGAAACATGGATTTTGAAGCATTAAAAAAAATCTTCAATGATGCTATTGCAAAGATTAAAGAAAATGAATCACCTACCGCTAGTGATTTCACCACACTAGTAAATATTAAATCCATGCTATGTTTAATTAGGAACCTCATGCCGCAATAGAGTCTAAAGATCAAAGAATTTAAATGGCAAAAAGATGTTTGTATGTCTAAGCTACTGAGTTTGAAGAACCCCCATTCCCATGCAATGTAGGAATTTATGAACACCTTCAGAAGCTGGAAGCAGATAAGAAAAATTGTGGGTGAGGGGGAAACAATCGGCGATGAAGTCTAATTGAGATAGTTACTTCTGGTTGTGTATTTTTGTAACCGTTTTAAAAATATTTTTATTTTACTGTAACTATTTCAACTGAAATGGTTGGGCCTTCATGGAGGCCTTTTGGATATGTAGAAAGACTATAAATTTTGGGGTATTGAACTGATTAAGGGTTAGAATAGAAAGCTAGAAAAGACTTTGATAAAATAGGTACTTTTTGAATAGCAATAGACATATAGCATATATATATTTTCTTTTTGAATGATTGTGTAGGAAAGAAGTTATATATATATATATATAAAATCTTTGATCCCACTTTAAAACTTGGTGTTTGAAGTGATTAAATCATTGTTACTTTGTGAACATTTGATTTATCATTTGAGATATCTATTATTGTTTCTTCTACAATTTACATTGATTAATTTTCTTGAATGGTTATTATGAAGTCACTATAGCATTCAATTTCTTTGAATAAGTGGTTATGGTGAAAATACTATGAGATTTTATCTTTATTGTATGAATGAATTATCACCTCACTACTTAGAAGTGCATGAGAGTGCCTTATGTGCTTTCTAGAAAAAAGTGCAAAATTGGTTTTTAATTCATTGAAAAATCTCATTAAGGAAGTTGTACCTATAAATACAAGAGAAAAAAAATAACATGAAGTTTTCTCAACTATTGTGAATATTTTTGTGCTTTCCAAGTCTTGGGCATAGAGTAAATTATCATTGTGTAATTAGAAAGACAATATGTTCACTAACAGATTTTTGGTGACTCTACTAGGGAGAGTCCCTATTAAATAGAATCAAAATTTTAAAAGGGCTATGAATTATGATGGTTCTCCCACATAATGATGTGTTCCCTGTGTTACAACCTAATCTTAGATTTGAAGATACACAGGAGGATATAGTCTTAGATTTAACTGCAACTGCCTGGACATTATGGTGAGATAGCCAACAATTTCAACAAGTGTTGAGTGTCCTAGAAAGAGAAGAAGAACGAGCTAAACAATTAAGGGGTGTGCCTAAAGTTCAGGAAGAAGTGATGGTTAATAGGCTTGCCCAAGAACCTATAAGACCTAAACAAAGAAGTGAGAGGTAGAGCTGGCTGCTAGGAGATATACAAGAGGAGAAAGAGAAAAGGGGATCCTAGATGAAAATTTTGAACCTCTAAAGAATTTGACTTTCTTGCCTAATTTTAATAATCCCCAAAAGAAGAGAAGTCTTGTAGTAGACCCAATTTCCCACCAAAACAATCCCCTTTCTCACCTTTAGTGTAGTTTTTACTCCCATTGAAAGCTCTTGTTCCTTCTCATTTGAATATCCAACCTCTACAAGTCATATTACCAAACATGGCTATCAATCAAACATGGGGGCAAAATATAGGTCCATGAAACCTTGGTGTCAATCCTGCAACATTACCTAAAGGTGCCATAGAAATCTTGCCTAAATTTAAAGGAGATGGTAAAGTTTCAATGGACGATCACTTGAGTGCTTTTCATATAGCTTGTGGCATTATAAGTGTCCCTACCCAAGAAATTGTTGTTAGACTATTTGTCTCAATGCTAACTAATGTTGCTACTGATTGGTTCAATCACCTACCCCAACATTCCATTACTAGTTGGAATGATATGAAAACTATGTTTTAAAATAGCTTCAAAGCTCCTGAGAATGAGTGCTCCTTGTTACTTCAACTTAGTCAAATGAAAAAGGAAATACAGGAACCTATGAGAGAATTTGTGACAAAATTCAATAGGTTAATTCAAAGAATTCTTATAGCATCTAGACCTAATGCAGAAAACTAGAAGATATTATTTGTCAATGTTGTCCCTCTGGATGTAATTTTCATCTCATTAAAGATGCAGTTGTCAATTTACCCGCTACTCAAAGGCTAGCTATTCAATTGGAGGATGCATTTATTACTACTGACAAATGGAGAAGACAAGTTCAAACTTTTGGGACCACTTCATCCTCTGCTCCTGTAGATCTTGTCATGTAAAAGTTGATGAATGATGTGGTAATGATGAAAACATAGTAGAATAAACCTCATGGCCCTTACCAAGCCCCTTATCAAGACATTCATAGGCATCAATAGCCTTCAAATTATGGAAAAACTCCCGCATTGATTGCCCCTCAAACAAGGTTGTAAAGAGATGATGTGTTCCTTTCATATGACCATGGATCATGATAAATGAACTTGTGCTGATTGGTTAAATTGTCTTCAATTAGAAAAAGATGCTCTTGCAGTAGAACAATCACCTAAAAGTGAAAAAGTAGAAAATGAAAGTGTAGGTGTTTATTTTCTTGAATATGAACTAGACATTGAAAGGGGACATGATGTTTTTCATGACACTTCAAGACCCTTCTTGTATAGTAATGACTAGGGGTCAAAGAAATAAAAAAACCTATGTAGGAACTAGCCCAAACCCATCAAATGCTAAAGGAAAAGAACACATACAAGTTGATTCTACAAAAAATGCAGAGCCTAGAATATTATCCAAAATAGAATTATCCACCGGTATGTTGACATTTGATATCATAGAATTATGTAAGTCTTCTTCTATATCTATTTCTCCAACCAAATATTTAAGATTAAATCCTAGGAAATTAAACAAGTTAGTCCAATATTTAAAAGGAGGTTTTGCTACTAATGCTCAGTTTACTGATAATATGATTGAAAACCTAAAGGCTTCAAGTGAACCTATTTTTACATCTAAAGGATACAAAAAAATGCTCGTTATAGGGAACCAACTATTAATACTATTGATGGAGAAACAAAAGAGAAGAAGCCCAACCCTTTCTATGTATCGTTATTATTAAATGGATAGAAACTCAATAACTAATGCAAGAGCATCTAGTGGTGTAAGGGCAATCCTGTATCACCCAAAAATATACTTAGAAATAGTTTATGTTTAATGTTTTTAAATTTTTGGATACCCATTTGGGTCGAATAAAGGTTCCAACTCTCACAGTTCCACTATTAGTTTTCATGGTTAGAGTTTTTAAGCACCTTAAGCACCTTGGGATACATGTAAATGTAGAAAATGAGTTATTTTGTAATTGAGCCAAAATTATGATGAGTTAGAGGGTGTAAATTGGAGGGATGATTATACTTGTAATTTACAATGCTCCAGAAAAAGAATCAGGTCAAAAGGTTTTACAGTTAGAAAATTATTACAGTCTTAATTTTCTTGGAGACCTCCTAAGAGCACTTCAAAGTTAGATTCAGGGCACTAAACACACTTGTGTAGGGCCAAAAAATGGGGGAGGGGCAAAGCTCATCCATAGAGCTATATAGTGCTTTGAGAGCTTTCTAGAAAAGTAAACAATTCGTCAAACAGAGTCATGGTTCAAAAGTTATGCCTCTCGGAAGTTGGACTACCATTTATGGATTCTCCTAATTTTACACCAACTTCTAATGTGATTTATAGAACCTTCTATTTTGGTGGTGGATGCCAAATGGCATATTCTAGAATGTGTTCCTAACCCTAGATGAATTGGGGTCTATTTAAGAACATTTCTAGCATTGTAAAAGTAGTTCTCGGTGGAGTTTGAGAGAAGGTACTATGTGGAGGATTTCTTTCTCTAGAATCATACTATTGTAAGCCCATAGGGTATTTTTCATTGATAATAATATTTCCCTTTTCCTGTGTGTTCTTCCTAGTCTTTGGTTGTGTTCCCATCAGCAACTATATTATTGACTCTAGAGCATCAGATAATATTATGCCAATACCTATTGCAAAAGCCCTCGGCTTAGATCTTACGAAAACTTTTGGGTGTTGTTATTCTATGGATGAGAAACAAGTACCCCTAGTTGGCCAAGTGAAAGATGTGAAAGCTGTTCTTTATGCCTACCCAAAGAAAAGGCTAAAAATTACTATCTTGTTAGCTGACATACCATCCAGTTATGGAATGTTGCTCAGTAGGACTTTCTGTAAAGATGTGGGTGGAGAAATCAAGATGGACTAGTCTGAAGTTTACATCCCAGTAAGGAAGAAAAGGATAAAACTGGAGCCAAAATTGAAGAATAAATACAAAATTGTACCTTTAGACAATCTTAAAGCTCAGATATTATATAAAGAATGTCAGTTTGGAAACTATGTTATATTGCTTGAGAAACAATGTGCAAAATTTGAAGAAGTGAATTATGATGAAGCCCTGTGGACTCTGGAGTTTGATGTAATGCCCTGCCTGGAGATCCTTGGAAACAAGGATGAAATAAAAGCTAAGAATTTTTATTTTTTTACAAGTATGAATGCACATGAAAATATCATACAAGGATCACAACAATTGCAACGGAAGACTTCACCACAATCCTAACAACCAATGAATCTCCAAATGCCACTACCAAACTGACACACAAAAAAAAAGCCAACAATGACAAACACACATGATGAGGGCTCAAGAAATGACCACTCATCAACAAAACACCAGGTTGGGGTAGAATGTAGAAACCTAAAATTTGGCTAAGCTTGAAATCTTGAAGCCTTGAAAATTGGCTAAGTCTGAATTTTTGCAGCCCTAAAATTTCCTAGAATCTTTAACTTATCTCCGGGAGGTCTGAAATCTATCTCAAAAGATTCGTTGCATATATTAAAATATATCTTAAGTATAAGAAATTAAATATACATCAACTTGTCATAAAAACCATGTGACAATTTATGAACACTATGTGATACTTTACCAGTGTTGTGCAACATTTCTCCAAAAGGAGGGTAGCACAATCAGGGGTTGGGTGATACTTCTCCAGAGGGCGTGCGATACTAGAAGTGTATCGTATGACATTTCTTTTGAGGGTGTGCAATAATTTAAAGTATCATATGACATTCCTCAAATGGGCATGCGACACTATATTGTATTGCACCATGCTGACACATGGTCACCTAGGGAAAAAGCAAGAAAACTCTAAGGACAAACAACAAGCTAAAATAAATAAAAACCTCCACACCGGGGAGTATTGGATCCACATAGATTGAGGAGTGAATAGTCAAGTGCGTAATCAACAAGATGCCAAGATCAAGAAGGAGATACATCTATCCATCTAAAAACTATAGCAGAAAAGAATGTACTGAAAGCAACATCACAGTGGACATAAGAAACATCGCAATGTACAGAGATAATATCACAATTACAAAACAACCAAATTAAGTATGCGGTTCCTCCCAACCATCAATAGCATCATAAGACCATCATGGATCCTAGCCATCCCCTACGTGTGACATCCCAAGCCACCGACCATATCGTCAGTACTGTCATAATAGGGACGTCACTACTAAAACATGCAATGATATAAGCATAAGGAATAAGCATAAGATAATCCTACAGTAGATAACATCACCTATCACATGCTAAACATCAATAAGTAATAGATATGCTACTACAACAATTCACATCATCTAGTCATATGCTAAACATCATAATATGGGAATGTGTCGAGTAAACTAACATCATCTAAACATGATATCCAAGCATTCCAATGAAAGCATGAATCACAAGAAAGCATACTCTGAAACCTAAAGTATCAAGTGAAAACATCCAGCAATGGTCGCACTAGGATAAAAGATCATCTTTGTACACTGGTCCCTAGCAGTGGTGAAGGTAGCTATGGCTCCCAACCATGTGGAATCTGTAGATCCACACCTATCATCTTGATGGAGATAATGATCCAACCACAAACACACAAAAAGTACAACATCCAAGGCTAACACTCACGCCAGATAGTATGATGGCTGCAACCAAGAACCTGAGAAAATGCAAGGAGTATAGGTCCTGATCAAACACTCAATAGGCTACTAAGTAGGGGCTAACATCATGGAGAGTTGCTTGGCATCGAAAAGCCCAAGCTCGGATTGTGTGTCCTCAAACTTAAACGGGTGTTCACACATTGTGTCCTCAAACTTAATCGGGTGCTCACACATTTTATTTTCTTAAGTTTTATTACCATTCACACATTTTTTTAAATTATAACTTATTTAAAACTTCTTTTGCCAACCCTATGGGACTAAGGTCACCAGTCTACAAGATAGAAGCCCTCTCCATATGCTACCCTACCCTATCCATGCTCATCCTATGACAAGTGCCCATGGGCATGCATACTCCCATCCCAACTCCAATGATCATAACTTTCAAAAGTACCACGAAAGATCGAGCCTCGTAAGTCACTCGATAAATGTACATGCACATACTTGTGTGTGGCACACCACCATCGTGAAGATCATAACGCAAAGATAGGATGAGAACACAATGCAAAACAAAACACCCAACCAAAAGCAACTCAAGATGAAAGATTCTACATGAATCCCAAAGCCAATAAAACCATACATCATAAAATCACTCAATTGGCCTCAATTTGAGAGTATGTATTCTACACGAATCCTAATGATGCAACAAGACCAAACATCATGAACTCACTCAATAAACCTCAATCCAAGAGTATGGATTCTACACAAATACTAGCGCTCATGAAACAAAAGCAAAGGTCTAAAAGAGACAATAACACCACGTATAAAATCGCTCAACTAAACACAACATCGGGAGTACAGATGTAACATGCATCCCAATGCAACATAAAAGTGCAATAGTGGTTTGACTGATATCCAAATTGATCATCCAAGTCCACGACCCACATTGTGTCAAGAAAACTCGAGAAAATAGGGTGGCACACAAAATGAGGTAAAAACTCCAAAATTTGGAAAAAATGCGAAATTAAAACCCATTTGGCCTTTGGGCACAAAAATCCCAAAAATCCAAATATAATCAAATTTGGACACCATATGCAAAAATGGCCAGCATAAGAGCGTAAAACCCTAAACCCTCATCTCAAAAAATAACTAGGTAGAACTAACATATAGAAATGGAGGGGAATACTAGTTCTAAACTTCCAAACAAATGGATACCAAAAACAAAAGCAGAAATAGAGCAGAAACAATAAAACAAGAAAGCCCTACCTCACAACTAAAAGGGCAAAACGGGAATCTGAACCATAAAATAAATATCTTGTAGAAGTAGATGAAAATTGTGGAAATCCAAGGTTTCCCTGAGCTGGATCCAATGAGCCTAACCTCGGGATGATCCCATGCCCGTAGCTCACACAACAAACAAAATAGTAAATCCTCATGAAGAGGATTTTGGATTTTACTCTCCAACTTTCTAATTCAAAAGTGAGAAGTGAGGAATTAAATTCCTTTTTGGATATTTATTCACTTTTCGAGTGAATAATTGATTAGGGCAAATAACTAGCCAATCTAGTTAAACCCCAAATCGACCCAAACAAAAATAGGCTATTCCTATAAATAGGAATTCATCTATGGCAAAGCTACCAGAAATTAAAATAAAACAATTTAAAAAAATTTGAAAACCCAAAACACAGAAATCTCCTTAACAACTTTCACGACAATGCGAAACTCTAAATGCATAGACACGCTTACTAGTCAAATCACATAATGCAAATGAGTTCAGATTTAATAATCACCAAAATGTTTAAATTTAACATTTAATTAAGGATAGGTTGACCATACAAGGATAACATTGGTAAAATATGAAAGGCTGAATCACTAACTCCATGTACCACTGCTAGGGATATAAATCCTGCACACTAAACAAAATGATCAAGTGTAATTGCATATAATAACATAGCTGAAGTAATAAATGCATTAAATCACCTAATTTAACCATTTATTAATTTATATTAAAATAATCTATTTACATCACTCACATTTGCATAACGCATACAATGCAGGAATAAAGTAAATAAGCACAGCATTAAATCCATCACAACATAATCAGAGGTATGTCCAAATACCAAATAACCAGATATCATCATAAAACACACTATCATCTCAAAATGGCATCGTCATGCAATATGATCAACTGAACAACATAGTAGTCTAAAATCTATGATACTTAAATCAAAGTATAACACCTGACCCTCAGGTTGTCTCAAATATAAAATATCACATAAGTAACAGATATCTCACAGATCAAAATATAACAAGGTAAATGTCTGCAACACACATGAACAATCCATTTCTAATTACTTAAGCATTAAATAATGATTGTTTAAAGAATCAACAAAAGGCACTTAAAACACATAAGCAAACATAGTCATAAACATGACTAATCACTGCTACAGGAACCTAGTCCAGTGTAGCATGGTAAAAAGTACACAGTGCAATCTCTGTACACATCTCAAGGTAATCACAGAACAACCTTATGATACCACATTGATCTTGGTAACCACTAGCACAAATCTCAGTGAACCAAAGATCACATCATAATCTCAAATCAATCAAAGCATAAAAAAAGCAACTGATACAGAAACATAAATCCAAACACCTCAATGGTGTAGACCACTCATGGTCACAATCATGACCCATCACAAAAAAAGATCAGCAAGGTTGCATCCATTAGGATGAATTACAGAAGTCAAATGGGAGAGGCACTACATTTGATGGAAGCTACTCAAATTTAGGGTCAAGTGTAGGTGTTGTTCTGATTTCACCTTCAAGAGACATATTTAGATTTTCTTTTAAATTTGATTTTCATAATTCAAACAACACCACAGAGTATGAAGCATTGCTCCTAATTTTTTAGGAAGCACAAGCAAAGGGGGTGATGTAATTGAAGGCAAGAGGTGATGCTAAACTCATTGTAAAATAGATAAGGAAACAATTTTCTAAAAAAAATGATAGCCTGAGACACTATAGAAATTTGGTTTGGGATGAGATTGAATCTTTGGAAGCCATTTCTATTGAATTTGTACCTCATTCTTAAAATACTAAAGCAAACTCTATAGCTATTTCAGCTTCGTTGTTATTACCACACCTAGAGTTCAAAAGTGATACCTACATGATTGAAATGATTTATAGACCTAGTGTCCCAAATACTATGAATCACTGGTAGGTTTTTAATAGTGATGCACAATTGAAGGATTTCATCAAATGCGTTTGAAATTTTGTTGAAACTTTCTTTGAAGGATCAAACCATGAGGGTAAACTTGTCAGAGAAGAATCAATTGATTTAATAGAAGTTGTTTAATTGAAAGGAAACTAGATCCCAAAAGGGTTGGTGTCTTTGGAACATCTCTTTGGAAGAAAAGATGATAGTGCCAAAAAAAGGAGAATTGACCCTAATAAAGGTGCAGAGGAACATGACAAAATAAATATCAAAAATGAAGGAAACCCCAAATGGATTTCCATTGGCTGAACTTGCTTCAAGAAAGAGAAGGACAAGTTGTCTAAACTCCTTGCCCAGTATTATGATGTCTTTTCCTAGGGATATGAAGACTTGAAGAGCTTCAGAAATGGAGAGTTTGTACATCATATACTTGAAGAGCTCTAAAGCCAGAAGCTACTACCTTTAGACAAAAGAGGTCACCCTGTTATGTTTTTCTATGATCAATTTATAACATGATCATATGAAAAAAACTTATGATGTTGCCAAGGATCTTTTAGAATTTGATGATAAAAGAGTTGAGCTATATAGGAGAATTGTCAGCTACCTAGATAGGTATAAGAGTGTTAATTTTGATTTTTTTCCCACATGCTCAAGGTAAAAAGAATAAATTAAAAAGTAAGGAGGAATGGGCCCAAGAATTATATGACCTATTTTGTGTAAGGATGAATAGAGTCATAAATGAGAGAGGAAATGCATGCTAGGTAGCTACTATTGAAGAAATTGTAAAAATTCAATTATTCTTTAATTCTTTTTTTTTTTTTTTTAAATTGAAATTGATAAAATTGTTGAATATGTCATTAAGAAACAACATGATATTTTATAGTTTAATTGGCTAGATGACACACCTTTTGACAAGTGGATGGTAGATATAGCTCATGGTAAGAAGTTAGAATATGTTAAAATTGATGATGATGAGGAAATGGAACAAGATGAGGTATAGATAATTGATACATCAGTAGGAGATAAAAAAGAATTAGAGAATAAAGGTGAGCAACCAATTGTAGTTGCTAGCATAGAAATCCATAATGATGACTTGGCAGAAGATAAAATAGATATAACTATTTTCTTATGAGTTCATGATGATATACATGGAGAGCCTTGAGTGGAAGATAGTTTACAACAAGCAAAGCTAGATATGTTATAGTCAATCCTATTGGCTACAACTTCCAAGGAGTAATAATAGGTAATAGAGCCAATCATCAAATTTTTCACTCACAAAGAAATGCAAAAAAAGATGTAATAGAAAATTATCCCACTAAAAGGCTTTATGATGTAAAGTTTTTCTTGTTGAACATTTCTTTGTCTCTTTTGATAGTAATGATGTAAATATTTTGTCTTAAGGATAGTTGTTGGTTCTCTATACCTAAAGCTTGTTGCATCTCACCCTATATAAGTGAGATCTAAAGGTTAGAGAAAAGGTCTATGAATTTTGTAATTTTGCCTTGTCTAAAAGTATAGTCGGTGCACTTTTATGTTTAGTCTTCTGAGTTTATTTTCAAGCTTTGTAATTTCTTAAAGTTTTCATATCTATGAAAAAATTAGTAAGATATTCTGAGTTTCATTGAGTTTCTATTATTTATTGTATCAGTCTTTTTCAAAGGATAATACAAAAAGGCACTTACACTACATCTGTATCATCAATCTTTGTCTCCATTTTATGAATTTGTCTACTTTGAGATTAGTTAAATAAGGTTTAATTGATTGAATACAATTTGGATAGGTTGTATATTGATTCTGTTGTTGCTTTTAATTCAAGGAGTTAAGGAAGTGCTTCAATGAATTAGTAGGGTCTACAAGTTTATAAGAGGGATATTTCATAAAAATGGGAATTGGTGATTACAGTTTATATGATTAATTTACAAGTTATTTGAGTTGGATCCCCTGCTAATAGTTGACTCTGTGTAACAATGGATAAGGCACTAGTCATATGAATTAGAGACCAACTGAAGTAAATTATGTTGCATGCATCCAATTTATATTCAAATCTAAATCAAACAAATATTGTATCAAGTGTATAAGGGTGATCATCATCTATATGTGGGAATTTATGGGTTATTGTTGGCTACTGTATCTCATCTTTATCTCAGAAATATCAAAGAAATTGGACCATGTCTGCTATTTCTAAGGATTAAGGATAAGATTCAAGAAAATATTTGAATCCCTAAGGTACTCCCACCTTGGTTTTGTAGAGCCAAAAGTGTATGAAGCAATTGGGCTTTATGCAGTTGGTCTAGAAAGATAGTTTATTATGCTAAATATGAGCACTGACTACCTCTAGGTATAATAAATTTTATTGTCTGCTAGTAATAATAATCATTGTTAAATTAGGAGCCAACAAGATGTAGGACTATCTTTCTTGAACATGCTTGCCATGGATCTCCCAAATTTTTTTAACTTCATCTTCAAGGACCTGATGGTCTAACACCAATTTTTAGAAACAATAGTCCACTAAGATAACTACGAGGGGGGGGGGGGTGTGAATTAGTTGTGCAATAATTAAAACATTTATTAGCCTTAAACAATCTTATCCATTCAATCAAAGTAAATAGCAACCATAACAAGATGCACATAGACAATTACACCATATATGTTAACTAGGGAAACCATTGATCAGAGGGAAAACCTTCACAGGAATGATGCCCACAAGATGATGTAGTAATATAAGTATTCCTTGTTAGAGGATGGACCCTGTTAGGAGTTTTAGAGGATAGAAGGACCCACTATCCAAACATCTTTTGGGGCAAGATTGTTGAACTCACTATCCAGCTGATCTCTAAATTATTCCTTGTAGAATAATTGTGTGTACTATACTTCAACTTCTTTCCTCTATCCTATCAATCAGACCAATCACTATCAAACCTTGTAGACTAGGTAACAAGCCTCAAATCCAAGTATCCAACTTTGGATCATACAATAAAACCTTGGCTATGAAGTTTCCTTCACTTCTACTTAGCTCTACTTAACTTTGCATTTCACTCTTCAATCATTTGCATTCACCATACATACTTCATACATCCTTTTCTCATGATAAAGGAAAATATCCTTCCTTTATACCAAATCCATAAAATAATTTCCTAAGTCAGTTGTTACACCTTCTCAATTAATTATTATAGGACCACATTAATAATATGTTACACTTAGTGATAATATTAATCTTTCATCTTACAACTTGAACAACTTTCCATACACATAACGTTATTATGAGTGAGCTTAGCTACATTAGTACCAACATGTTTTCTTCACATCTATAACTTCAACTTCTTAGAATAATAACTTTGCTAAGAGGTAGAACAAGTTTAACAAAACACGCCTCTATAAAATCTATCTTAGAACAGTCTTCACCAAAACTTGCATAACTTCTTCCAGACTTAATATATTATGCTTCCAAGGTTAGCTACTTATACTAGAAACATAGTATAATATCCCTTTAACATCACTCCTAAAATCACTCAATGATCTATCCATACCAACTTGATATTTCTGTTGTTCTTCTGCCAGATACCACAAAAAATTGCTATGTTGACATCAATGACAAACATAGTCATGAATGTAACATATCATCATGATAATGATCTAATCATGTTTCTACACTACTCCCCCATAGGAATATCATCAGTATTCATGCTTCCAACAAAACTCTGATCTACACTGTTAAAGGTCTTCCCTATTAAAGGCTTACAAGATTGTTAGTCTTGTTGGAAGCATGAATGTTGATGATACTCTTATGGGAGAGTATTATAGAAACATGATTAGATCATTATTATGATGATATATTACATTCATGACTATATTTGTCATTGATGCCAACATAGCAGTTTTCTATGGTATCTAACAAAAGAATGTCAATAAAGATCAAGTTGTTATAGACATGTAGTTGAGCATTTTCACTAAGTGAGGTTAAAGGGAAGGACATGAGGAAGGCATAAGTTATTAAGTCTAGAAAAAGATATGCAAGTTTTGGTGAAGATTATTTTGAGATAGAGTTTACAAAAGCATTTTCTAGTAAAGTTATTATATCTCTTAGTAGGATTGTTATTCCAAGAAGCAAGGTTAAAGACATGTAGAAGATATGTTGGGGATGGTGTGGCTAAGCTCGCTCATCATAATATCACATGTACAAAAAGTTATTCAAGTTATAAGGTTAAATATTAATGTTATCACTAAGTGTAACATGTTCTTAATGAGGTCATATAATAATTAATTAAGAAGGTGTAATAGCCGACTCAGGTAATTTTTTTATGAATTTGGTATAAAGGAAGGACATTTTCCTTTGTTATGTATGAATGAATCAATGATTGTAAGAATAACAAAGAGTAGAATAGAAGAGGATAAGAAGAGCTAAGTGAAGTTGAAAAGAACTTTTTTGCCAAGGTTTTATTCTAAGATCCAAGGTTTGATATTTGGATCTAACATTTGTGACTTGGTCTACAAGGTCTGACAATGATTGGTCTAGTTGACAAGACAAAGGAAAGAGGATAAAGCATAGTATGAACAATTATTTTGTAATGAATAGTTGAGAGATTAGTTAGAAAATGAAGTTCAGTGGTCCTAATAGAGATTTCAAGTCTCTTAATAGGGAATCTTATGTACTAAATATTTTTCTAGGCTCCTAACAGGGTCCATCCTCAAACAAGGAATATATATATTAGAATATTTTTATGGGCATCATTCCCACTAGGGTTTTCCCTCTTATCAAAGGTTTCCCTCGTTAACAAATCTATTGCAATTGTGTATGTGCATCTTGTTATAGGTGTTGTTTACTTTGATTAGATGGTTAAGATTAATTAAGGTTGATAATTTTTTTAATTAGATAACTGATTCACCCCCCCCTCTCCCCACCCCTCGCCCCCATCCTCTCACTTATCTTAGTGGACTATTATTTCTAACAATTGGTATTAGACCATCAGGTCCTTGAAGTATAATCTTAAAAACTTTGGGAGGTTAGTGGTGAGTTACTTTAATAAAGATAGTCCTAAATTTGATGGAGGAAATTTTGACATCTAGAAGATGGAGCTTCCTAGTGAGAGGTCAAAATTGTGTATAGAATTGAGCATTGACTTGCTGGGTAGAGGCACAAGTAAAGATAGACCTAGATCTAAAGAAGACATGAAGATCAAGGAATGTTTTGTTCTACTTGTGAAAAGAGAACAAGAAGGTATGAAAATTTTTGCTTGTTGGATATGTAAAGAATTTGGTCATTTTTTATCCAGTTGTACTAAGAGAGTAAGAAAATATAGAAAGAGTGTGCTTTCTAATGAAGATGAATAATTTAAAGTAAGTATGGAAAGATTCTTGAATTCTTATGATGATAAGAGCAAATTAAAAAAAGGAATTATTAGAAGAGACAACTATGGTAACTATTATTAATAAAAGGTTTGGTACTAATGAGAAGATGGTAGATTACAATTCTAATGAACAAGAGGATAATTCTAGAATTATTAGACAAAATGATAAATCATTCTTTAAGGCTAACAATAATTTGTAGAATTAAGGAGAGAAAAGGAAAGAACAAGGTTTGGAACCTAGAAAAGAACTAAGAGTTAAGATAACAACTCCTACTTATGGTAAGAGTATGACAAAGAATCATCCACCAGAGCAGATCATCGGTAGCAAAGATAAAGGTGTGATGACAATAAGTAGAATCAATGAAGAACTATATCTGATATCTCAAGTAGAACCAAAGAATGAAAATGAGGCATGTAAAGATGACTACTAGAAGCAAGCTATGAAAGAGGAATTGGATCAGATAGTGAAGAATGAGACATGGCAATTAGGACTTCCCTAGACTAGAAGACAAGAATGTGATAGGAACAAAATGGGTATTGAGGAATAATATGAAAGAAAAAGGTGAAGTTGTAAGGAAAAAAGAAAGATTGGTATGTAAAGGAATAGGCTATGATGAAACATATGCTTGTGTGGGAAGAATTGAGGCAGTAAGGTTATTCTTAGCCTATATAGCACATAAAAAATTCAAAGTGTATCAGATGGATGTCAAGCCAGCATTTCTAAATGGAGAACTTGAAGAAGAGGTATACATAGAAAAACTTAAAGGTTTTCCTTTTACAAAGGACAAGGACATGTTATGTAGATTGAAGAAAGCATTGTATGGTTTAAAGCAAGAACCTAGAACCTGGTATGCAAGGTTAGACAAGCATTTGACAAAACTTGGATTTAGCAAAGGTGTGGTAGATAGTAATCTATACTAGAAAGAAATAGATGATGGATTGATGATTTGGGTAATATTTGTTGATAATATCATATTTGGAGGAGATGGTAATGAAAGTGACAAGTTTGCAAAATAAATGAAGATGAAATTTGAAATAATTGTGATAAGAGAGATGAAATAGTTCTTAGGATTATAAATTATGTAGGATAAAGAAGGAATCTTTATTTCTCAGACTAAGTATTTGAAAGATCTATTGAAATAGTTTGGTTTGGAAACATATAAACCAGTTGTATCACATGTGGTAACTGGACATAAGTTATCTATAAAGGATGAGACACCTGCTATTGAGAAAAAGAAGTATAGATTTATGATTAGAGGATTGCAATATCTAACTCACACAAGGCCAGATATCGCAAATGGAGTTGGAATTGTTGCAAGATTTCAAGCTGATATCATAGAAGCACATTATGTAGTTAAAAGGATATATAAATATCTAAAGGGAACGCCAGAGTTTTAATTATGTTATGACATATCTAATGATCTCACTTTATATGCTTATTTAGATGCTGATTTTGCAGGTAGTATGGATGACAAAAAGTGCACTAGTTGTGGAGCTTTCTTTCTTGGAGGAAGATTAGTTTCTTGGTTTCTCAAAAAGTACAATAGAGGCAAAATATGTTTCAATAGAAAATAATTGTATTCAAGTTGTTTGGATGAAGTAGATGATGAAGGATATAAGGATAGAATTCAGTGAACCTATTATCATACATTGTGATAACACAAGCATAATAAATATGTCTAAGAATATAGTGTTCCATTCTAAGACTAAGCAGATTTCTATCAAATATCACATGTTGAGAGAAAAAATTGCAAAAATGAAATCAGATTGGAGTATGTAAGCACCAAAGAGGACATTATAGATATTTTCACCAATCCTCTTTCCAAAGAGACTTTTGAGTATTTGCGAGGTATGCTAGGGGTTATGCCCCTATCTACATCAAAGTAGATGATGCAAGAGTGCATTACTCTAGTGATACATAGCACTATTATTTTTCTAGACTAAATGGTGATGCTTCCTATATGGGGGAGTATTTTTGATCAATAGAGTCATAAAGGACTCCTAACATATGTTGTTTTGAATAGTTTCTTAGCACACTTGAGAAAATCAAAGATAGTTGTTGCAAAGATAGATCGTTGCTAAAACCTTTGACATTGATGTTAATGGGGAAGAGATTACAACATCAAAAATAGTTTGATATAGAGTACTGTGAAGGGATAGATTATAGTTAATATAGAGTACATCGAGGCATATCAATGGGGGAGAATGATTGATGAAGATGATTTGAAAAGAAAGGATAACAATCTTTTTCAATTGATACTCTTGGAACTAGATTTTTTTCATCTATGTTGCCATCAATGCCAAAGGGGGAGATTTTTGCAAGCATGAATTCTGATGATACACCTATGGGGGAGTATTTTAGAAAAATGATTAGATCATTATCATGATGATATTTTACATTTATAATTGTGTTTTTCATTGATGTCAACATAGCAGTTTTCTATGGTATCTGATAAAAGAATGACAGTAAAGATCAAGTTGGTATGGATAGATACTTGAGCATTTTCACTAAGCAAGGTTAAAGGGAGATATTACTAAGTGTCTAGTATATGTAGCTAACTTATGAAGCATAAGTTATTAAGTTTGGAAGAAGTTATGCAAGTTTTGGTGAAGACTATTTTGAGATAGAGTCTATAGAATCATGTTCTAGTAAACTTATTATATCTCTTAGTAGAGATGTTATTCTGAGAAGCAAGGTTAAAAGAACATAGAAGAAGTGTTGGAGATGATGTGGCTAAGATAGCTCATCCTAATATCACGCCTATGGAAAGTTATTCAAGCTACAAGGTGAAAGATTAATGTTATCACTAAGTGTAATGTGTTCTTAATGAGGTCCTATAATAATTAATTTAAAAGGTGTAATAGCTGACTCAGGGAATTTTTTTCTAGATTTATTATAAAGGAATTAAATTTTCCTTTGTTATGTATGAATGAATGAATGATTTGAAGAAGCACAAAGAGCGGAAGAGGATAAGAAGAGCTAAGCGAAGTTGGAAAGAACTTCATTGCCGAGGTTTTATTCTGAGATTTGAGGTTTTATATTTGGATCCAAGGTTCATGACTTGGTCAAGAAGGTTTGATAGTGATTGGTCTAGTTGATAGGACATAGGAAAGAGGATAAAGAATAGTATGAACAATTATTCTACAAGGAATAGTTCAAAGATTAGTTGGAAAGTGAAATTCAGTGGTCTTACCCCAGAAGTTGTTTCGACAGTGGGTCCTTCTGCCTTCTACAACTCTTAATAGGGTTGGAATCTCCTAACAAGGATTAAAATTTTCCTAACTACAACTCTTATGTGATGAATGTGTTTATAGACTCCTAACAAGTTCCATCCTCTAACAAGGAATAAATATATTAATATATCTTTGTGGGTATTATTCCCACTAGGGTTTTCCCTCTGATCGAGGCTTTTCCTAGTTAACAAATCTGGTGTAATTGTGTATGTGCATCTTGTTATGGTTATTTTTTACTTTGATTGGATGGTTAAGATTATTAAGGTTGATAATTGGTTTAATTAGATAAATAATTCACCCCCCAGTTATCTTGGTGGAGTATTATTTCTAACAGATCTTACCCTGTTAAAGGATTTCAAAACCTAGTTAGAAGTGTGCCTAATTAAAGGACTTAAAACTTATAATGAATTAAGAACCTTGTTAAAGGACTTACAACATCCTATTAGGACTAATGTGTCAAGAGATTTAACTAATTCACCTACTAGAATGTTTCAACAATGATCCTATAGTTAGCACTTTGCTACTAGATAATGGATCACCTCTTTGCATGTATCCTTGATCCTCTCTGATTAGATGTATCTCTTCTATCCTCTAACTCCTTTCCTTTCTTCTCCTTTAACTCCTTTTGTAATGTATCTCAATTCACAATTCCTTAGCCACCATGAATGCTCTGTTTCTGCATGGAAACTTCTTTTTTCACACATACAATGTTTAGAGTTTGTCTTCCTTAAGAAGACCTAGGTGACTTAGGGTTAGATATGAATCAACAATGGTGATTCACCCATTTTTTCACTTAATCCATCCCTTTAACTAATTTTTTGCATGTATTTCATAGGGATCCATAATATATATTCATCCTTATCATCTAGAATCACAAAAAAATCCTTAAGTCAATTCAAAAATAGTTTACATAGAAGTTTGTGCATTACAAACAACTATGTCCAAAACTATTTTACTCAGCACTTGAAGTCTCTCATGCTTGGTACTCAATGTATCTTTAATACTATAAATTGGCCTCTAAATGACTTTCCATTCATTGATCACTCCACTTTTCATTCACTTGGCATCAACTATCTGCTCGACACTTACTAGTTACTTGGCATATATGGTATATCTGGCTCCACATATACTATCCGACAACTTATGCTTAGCATATATTACTTTTTTAGCATGAAATAAGTCCTATCTTGTAAATGAATTAAGTGTATTGTCAATCATATGTGAAACTAATCTAATATTAACACAACCAACTATAAGGTGAAAATTGAAAGCACTAATCTTAAAGAACATGCATGACTATGGTGGGAACATCTACAAACCAATAAAAGAAGAGGAAAAGATAAAATCAAGGTATGTGATAAGATGATTAAAAAATTGAAAGCTAAGTTTCTACCCTATGAATATATCAAGGAATTTATCATTCTGATATTAAATTTGGACATTTAGATGATGAGGTAGAAAGGGTTTCTAGACATTTGAATGGTTTAAGGACATCTGGTTAGGATGAGAAAAGTTTGGTTAAGATGGATACTATTGAGGAGAATTATCAATTTGTATTAAAGATTGAGGATACATTGAATAAAAGGCATGAACAAAGGCAAAGAGTTAGAGGTAAAATAGTTAAACGAGGTAGAGGTAGATCTTATGGTAAAAATGAGAGGTCTAAATCAAATTTTAAAAATCAGGACAAAGGAAAGAGAAAACAAAAAATGAGAAAACACATACCAAGGAAGAGGCGAGTATCAACGAGGTGGTTACAATCAAGATAAAAGAGATGATGGGAGTTGGTTCAAAGGAACGTGTTTCAAGTATGGAGAATAAGGGTGTAGATATTTTGAATGTATGAATGGAGACAAAAAATCTCAGAACAGTAGGTAAAATGCATTAATAAAGGAAGAAGTACATGATCTGAAGGGTATGGCTTGAGGATGGAGGAAATCTAATGATCAAAAGAACACTATAGGATGAGAAGGTTGATGGAGATCCTTTAACGAAGATTTTTTTTCAAAACCAAATACAAAGTCACTAAAAATTGTTGTAAACTAATCAATAGGCAATGACAATTTGAATAATTTGGCTTCAAAAGAGATGGTTTGAAAATTACAGTTATCAAGGCTGAAGCATTCTAATCCCTATGAGATTATGTGTATTGGAGATGAGCATAAAATCATAGTAAGTGAAAAATACCTTATGAAATTGAATATTGGAACATATCATGATGAAGTTTTGTGTGATATTATGCCTATAGATTATCATCACATTCTTTTGGGTAGACCTTAGCAATACAACCAATGAGTTGTGAATGATGGTAGATTGAGCAAATACACTATTATTGCTAATGATATGAGATAGATATTGATACCCATGTTTGAAGCATCTACTAATGATAATTTCATTGCTATTAGATTTTTTCTAGTAGAAGGAATGAAGTTAGTTAAGGATTTGAAAAGAGAAGATGAGTGTTATGCTTTGACTCCTAATAAGCCTATTCAGAAGATGACAGAAGAGATACCTACATAAGTGAAATGATTTCTAATAAAATATGAGGACACCATTTTTTATAATTTCTAGATGGATTCCATCTATTAGGAACATAATTTATTGCATAGATTTTATTCTTGGATCTTTTTTACTAAGTAAGAAACCACATTGGTTAACCCCTACAATGAACAAAGAATAGAATAGATAGGTTCAAGAATTTTTGTAGAAATTTTTGACTAGAGAAAGTTGAGTCCTTATGTAGTTCTAGTTGTAATATCACCTAAAAGGAGAATGTGCACCAATTCTAGAGTGATAAACAAGATTACAATGAAGTACTTATTTCAATTGTCAATAATGGATGGTATCATGGATAGCTTGAGTGGAACAAGATATTTTAACAAGATTGATTTGAAAAGTGGCTATCACAAGATTATGATCAAATAAGGTGATAAATGAAAGGCTTTTTTTAAGATGAAAGAATTTTTACAAGAGTGCTTTTGATTTAAGGAGTAGACTAGCTACTAAGAGGGCGGTGAATTGGATTCTATAACAAATTATACTTTTCAAAAATTCATCCACATCTATTAATAACTTGTGCATGAAAAAATATATATGTAAAAATGTTGTAAAATGTAAATCACTTCAAACAAATGCATGAAAGTAATAACACATAACACAATATTTGATACTAGAAACCCTCCAAGGTGAAGGTAAAACTAGGGTGGGGATGACACCCACAAATATTCATTACAATAGTAATAAAGTTAACTAGTTATGGTTACAATGATTTACCATAAAATATTATCTACTCTGTGAAGAGTCTATCTTGTTAAAGACTTGAGAAATTATTAAGTTTCACATTGTTAAAGGATTTGACACTTACAACTAAGTAAGGACTCTATTAGGAGATTTACAAAGATCTATTAAGACCACTCTATTAAGAGATTTACCCCAATTCAAGTCTATTAAAACAAATCTAGTACTTGACTCTCAGTTTTCTCTACAAGCTAATTTTGAGTCTCCTCCATAATAACTAATCCTATGCTCTAGTTTGATAAATATTGACTTTCCCTTTCACATTCACTACTTATGAATAAGTCACTTTCTCTATCAAATGATAACAAAACCCTTGAATGACTTATGATCTTCTCAGTCCTTCATAGTACAATGTTTCAAGTTCCCACCTATACTCTTCTCTTCTTCTCTTGCACTTCCTCTCTCACTCTTACTTTGATCTAGGTTAACATCATCACTATTTAAAGATTCCATGAAGATTTTACTAGATGGTTCCATGTTTTTCCTCTTCATCTGGATGGTTGAACATACACATAGGGATATTTGATCCATGTCATATAAATATTTGGTAAAAATATCTTCAAGTATTAAATTTTTGATAAAAACTTCTTCAAAACCTAAATAAACTTTCCAAGTTGGCCAATAATCATTTTGCCTAAAACTTTGTTCCATTCCTAACTTTTATGTAAACTCTACATTGCTCAACCTTTACTTTTTTTGATACTCAAATTTTTTTTTGCTCATCCTTTGTTAACCTTTTGATGCTTGACATATATTGTGGTTGACACATACTACATCACTCAAAACTTACATACTTGGAATTTCACTCAGTCGTTGATAACTCACTTGATTGCTAATGAGCTCGGTACATATAGAAAATTACTCCATGAACATACACTTACTTAGCTTCTATTATAACTTGCTTGGTACATACTATCTTATGTATATGACTCATCTTATGTAGAGTATCTTGATCATAGTGATGATCGTCTAACTCTGCCTTGTAAATGATTAAGTGATTGACACTAATAGATGACAATGGTAAGAGATACCAACAATCCCCCCTTCTTGACATGAGTGGAAAAAACACTTTTTCAAATAAAAAAATGATAAAATGACCTCTCCCCCTAAGTCTTTTGACTTATTAAAAATGAAGACAAAAATTCATTACAACCTTTATACTATGCATGTATATTTCTTATTTCCTTCTGCAATATAGTCCTTCTATATACATTTCTCCCTTGCATACATTTCCCCCTTATTTTTTAACACTTGATGTCACTACCATTGGGGTTGAAAGAGTTGAAGTAATCCATATGTTTTAATGAATTCCTTGTGAACTCTGGAAATCATGCTTATTGCATGATTCTATGTGGTTATTGCTACCTCTAAATTCTAATTCTACACTTGTAGTTTTATCGCTAAATAAATTATACTCTCGACCACTAATAAGTTATAATCTTTTGTAATAAGATCCTAGTTTGTTTTTAGTTTTCTCTACATGACCTCCAAATGAGGTATTATCAATGTTTGGATTGAGATCAATTTTGATATCATGATTTTATCAACTCCCTGAAGCTTAGCCATTATGCCTTGAGCATTCAGTAATATATTTTAGTGACCAATGTGAGATCCTACTAACTCAGAGATAATACTATTGGATGTCTTCATCTCAGCCCGAGTCTTATCTATCTGTGTCTAAATATTATCTGTAAATCTTGGCACATCTTAAAAAATTATGTACACATGTTGTACTCTCTATATAAGATTCAGCATTACCTATTCTTTTTCCTATAATAGCAATTTCTACTCATCTATAGCTATGAAAACTTTATTCACAACCTTGGTCTCAGTTTCTCTTTCTAACCAATCCATTAGCTTCTCATTTGATTCAAAAAATTTAGCATTTACTTGATCAATTATATAAGTTGGTCAATGATTGGTTTCTCTTCATCTAACTTTTTTATGTTAAAATCATCAACAAAATATGATTTACATCTTGTAGTATTGGTTGTTTCTTTTGCCCTATTTGTAGCTCTTCTTACCTCTTTTTCTTCTTCAAATTTTCTTGTAGAAGTTTTTTTTCTACAAGGTGAGATTTTCTAGATGAAATTGTGGCATCTCAATGATTTCATCTAGACTAACCTCAATATATGGTAATATATCTTTTATTTCTTTTATCTTCCTATTCAGTGAAGAGGTGTTGTTGCTTGACACTACCTTAGGAGTAGTTGAGGGGGTGTCACCACTTGGTCTTTCTTGTACATATATGCTCAAGATAGCAAAAATTGTACTTGGTTCAGCCTTATTTAATTCTTTATTTTCCTCAATTTGAGTTTCTAAAACAATCTTTTCATTTTCATTATTGTCTTTATCTTCACCATCTTCTTCTTCATCTTAAGCTTTGACTACTTAGTTTCTGGCATATTAGGGGTGTCAGCATGTATAGGATACATGATGCCTTGTAGACTTAGTATACTTAAGCTTTCTCTAATACTGTGTTCATCATCAATATTTGTAGTCTCTTCTTTCTTTTTAGTTAGCTCAAAAATACTTTTCCAAAGAAACTCATCTTTCTTTTTTGTCCAATTTCCTTTTTATTTTAAAATAGTAAAAATATTTTTTACTTAGAAATAAATCTTCTCCTATATTTCTCCAAAAATGTTTCTTGTTATTCTTGTAATAGATTAGGCATGACTCTGACTAATGTGTCAATTCTTATCTATGTTTCTAGTTCCTCTATCTATTGCTTCCTTTTCTGTAATCTTTTATAAAGGTCTTGAGGTATCCTATCCTCTATTTCACTAGGGGCTAGTTTATTATTTGCAATATTTTTCACCATAGCCTCTTCTACCTTATTTTTATTAGAATCATCTAATGTATCATACTTTAAAAATCTAAAGCTAGATAATCATGTTGATCTTTTAGATCTAAGCATACCTCATCAATAGACTTGTGTTTCTTTTAATGTGTTCCTCTAACCAATCTCCTTCTCTTGGTTTGAGGTTCACTTGGCTCGATAGTCTATTCTACTTTCTACTTGGCAATAGCAGTTGCCCTGGTCCTTGTCTTGTTTGATGGTGGAGATGTCACTAACTTCTTCTTCTCTATTCTTTGAGCCTTCTTTCTTAGTAGCATGACAAGAACTATGGATTTACCCTCATTAGCTTCTACTTCATCTTCATCATCACCACTATCTTGTTCTTCATCTTCACCAAGACCTTGTATTATTTGCAATGGTTCTTTACCCTTGCCTAGGGTGCCTAGTTTATCTTCTAGGTCTTTAACCATCCTCTTTATTTTCTTCTCCTTGGAAGCTATCTTTATGTTAATTATTATCCTTTTCTTTTCTTCTTCATATCTTCCAAATGGTTCAGCCTTAACATCTATTTCTTCTTTGAACAGTGCATCAATGCTTGCACTTACATCATCACTATCTATCTCATAGTCAAAGCTCTGTAACAACACCTTCCTTGGCTTCATAGCTTGTATAAATGTATTGTCTATATCAACAAGAAAATATATGTCATAGTAATACTTTGTGACCAATTCCTCTTGAATTCTCATTCTCCTTTTCATACTTAACTTGAATTCATCAAAATATGTATTCATTGCATTTTCAAAATTGTCTCACAATTGAGTAATAAATTCATTAATTTTCCTTGTCATTGGTTTATCTTGTTCTCATACAACATTACCTATAATAGGAGAGTACTTTTGGATATAAAATAATATGCAAACTATTAGGGAACCAAACTTACACATTGAATTATCTTCCTTTCTTATTTATGATAGATTTTTTGCCAATTGTAACATTTTTAGCTTGGCAAGATCATACTCATGATCTTTCATCACAATCTCGCATGTGTGGTCCAAAGTCATAATCAACACACTATTCAATATACTCAATTGATAGAATTTGTGAGCAATGACTCTCACTAAAAATTCTATGAGTGGATTAGAAAAAATTTTAATGGAAAGACCACATCCATTCCACTTGGCTCCTATATTTTCCTCAACTTCCCCTTAGCTCAAGCATCACATGGTTTTATTATTTTCTAGGGTTGGATAACATGTAACCCTATGTATCATTTTCTTCATGATCTCACTTGGTCCATTCTGTAACTAATGCTTCATATCATGAACTCTTCTCAAAATAACTTTGATTTATTTGATTCTAAAATTCCTCAAAAATTCTAGGGCTCAAGTTAACCCTTTCCTCTCAACAATCTAAAACTTATCCTTCAAAGTTTCTTCATTATGCAGCTTCTCATAAGCTTCCCTAATTTAAAAATCTCCCACTTCTCCAATTTTGCACATGTAACAACTTCTGACATCATGAAACATAATGACTTTAGGTAGTATCAAGGATAACACACCCATTGAGTCTCCTCTAATAGTAATTTCTTGAATAGAACAAAATTTAGGCAGAGGACAAGCGTCACTTTTTACCAATTAAAATTTACTAACCTTTTGACTCATCTAGCATTCGATGATGCTCTCACAGTTATAACTAGGGTTTGATGTTCCTCCTTTTCAAGATACTCAACACTTGTTCATGCTCTTTTTACTTGTTTAAACTTCTTGATTGAGTTGCTCCTTGAAATATTTGTTGGTTTCTTTAATTTTATTAATCACTCTAAGCTCTTAGAAAGATCTAGATGTAAGGTATGAAGTAATATCATTCAAAAAAATTATATACCTAATATTTTGATCAATCAGGTTCATCGTTAATGTGCATACTTCATTGAGTGGAAGTTAGCTAGCATAATAGCTCAATCTCTTCTATAACCTTTGGTCTCTACTAGAATGCTCAGTCTATGTTGAAATGCTTGGTCAACATAGACATATTTACTCATTCTTAGCAACATTCCACAAAATTTGTTCTCATGCATCTTATATATGTAGATATGAACTTTTGGCACACATTTATGTAAGGAACTAATGTATGAAATATTATTTAGGTATACAGTTTCATACATACCTATTTTTCTCAATTAGAGATGACATGATCACCTTTTCCATTGGATTTGGTGATCTTAGTTCCATTAGCTCCACCATTTCCATCTTTTGGTTTCTTTTTCCATTTCTAGTTCATTTCATTCCTCACTTTCTCAATGTCTACTTTTCCTTAGCCTTTAACCTTTGCCTACTTTTCTGAATGTACATGAGTCCTATAGTTCTTTCTTTGATGTCCAAACTTGTGATACTCTGAACATGTACTTTTAGATGCACGATTCTTCTTCTTCTTATTTGGATAGTAGGGTTTTGTCTTTGATTTGAATTCAAATTCTCTATGCCCATATTTTTTACAGTTATATTAGTATCCTTCAAATCTAGGTGCACTAGGTGTATTCATCAGTCTTAACCTACACTCATGTATTTGATGTCCTTGTTTCTTGCAGTAAAATAGCAACCAATCACCTTAGGTTTAGAATTTTTCATACCATGTTTTCTTTGACAAATATTTTTAGTATGGCCAATTTTTCCATAGTGATAGCATGTTGGTTTGTCTTTTGGCTTTGCATTTCTCATTTCTCCATTCCTGGATGATTCTCCTTTCTCAATACAAGAATTTCCTAACCCATTAGAACAACTTGATGACTTCATAAGTTCTTCAAAATATTTCATTACTTCCTTTGGTTTATTAAATTTCTCCATAGATTCCTTATCATTCTTTAGTATCTCACTATGAGATTTCAAATTTGCAATATCCACATCTTTGTGATTCAATATTTAATTTGCAGTCATTAATTGATTCATCATATCTATTTTTGTATTTGTGAGCTTTTGCACATCTGATATTCTTTCTTCAAGTTTGGTAGGCATTACCCTTTTGTTGTCTTCTTCCATAGTCTTGTCTTCTTCAACATTCTTTCTTTTTTCAATCACTTCACATAGTCTCACTAATTGGATTTCATGTTCTCTTTTCAGTGCCCTTATCTCTTCATTGAGGAGTTTTTTCCTTTCAAGTAATTTAGTACACAATTTGTCATTGGGATTGATTGGTTCAAATAGTCCTTATTTTTTAACTTCTTCACACGAGTATTGCTTTATCTAAATGCCAATTTCCTTTCTCTTTTTAGGTAATCCATCAGATCTTGTCTTGCCTTCTCAAGTTTTTGCAGTGTGAGTTGGATGTCAATCACCTAATTATCAATAGTCATTTCTAGTTTGAAAGCCTTCATCTTCCAAGATCTAATCTCCAAGCCTTTACGCATCTTTTAGAGAACTAATGCTTTGATGCCAATTGTTGATCTATGGAGGAGTAAACTAGATACTAACAGGGGGATGAAGGGGGTGAATCAAAATCTATAACAATTTATACTTTTCATGGATTCATCCACATCTATCAATAACTTGTGCATGCAAAACTACAAATGTAAACTTGCTATAACATGTAAATCAGTTCAATCACATGTATGAAAGTAATAACACAATATCTGTTACCCAGAAACCCTCCAAGGTGAAGCTACAATTGGGGTGGGATGATATCCACAAATCTTCACTACTATAGCAATAAAGTTAAACAATTAAGGTTATAGTGGTTGACCATAAAATATGATCTACTCTGTAAGGATTATGTCCTATTCAAGATTTAAGAAACTGTTAGGTTTCACCTTGATAAAGGATTTGACATTTACAACTAAGTAAAGAAATTGTTGGTAGATTTACAAAGATTTGTTAAGACCACTCTATTAAGAGATTTACCCTAATTCAAGTCTATTAAAATAGATCTAGTACCTGACTCTCAATTTGATCTGCTAGCTAATTTTGAGTCTCCTTCTTGCTAATAGATCCTCTCCTATGATCTAATAACTCTTGTCTTTCCCTTTCACATTTATTATTTATGAATAGGTGACTTTCTCCATTAGATGATAACATAACCCTTGAATGACTTCTAATCTTCTCAATCCTTCATAGTATAACACTTCAAGTTCTTACCTATATTATTCTCTTCTTCTCTCACACTTCCTCTCTAACTTTGACTTTGATCTAGGTTAAGATCATCACTATTTGAAGATTCCATTAAGAGTTTTCTAGATGATTCCATGTTTTTCCTCTTCATCCTAATCATTGAACATACACATAGGGATATGTGAGCCACACCATGCAAATGTTTTGTAACAACCTCTTCAAGTATCAAATGTTCTACAATAGCTTCTTCAAAACTTAAATAAAATTTCCAATTTAGATTGATAATCATTTTGCCTAAAAATCTTTTCCATTCCTAACTTTTATCTAAACTCTACATTGCTTGACCTTTATTGTTTCTGATACTTGGCATTATTGTTACTTATCCTTTATTAACCCTTTGATGCTCGACATATATTGTGCTTGACACATACTACATCACTTAGTACTTACATAGTTGGAATTTCACTTGATTATTAATGAGATCTGTATATATATATATATATATATATATATATATATATATATATATATATATATATATATATATATATATATATATATATATATATATATATATATATATATATATATATATATATATATATATATATATATATATATATATATATATATATATATAGAAAATTACTATGTGACCATACACTTATTCATCTTCTATTAGAGCTTGCTCCATACGTACCATCTTATTTACATGACTTGGCCTATGTAGGGTAGATTAGCCATAGTGATGATTTTCTAACTCTGACTTGTAAGTGACTAAGTGTTTGACAATAATAGAAAATAATGGTTAAAGATACCAATAGAGTGTTTGGTTATGCCATTTGATTTAACTAATGCACCAAGTACTTTTATGTGGTTAGATGAAGTTCTAAAGAAAGTCTTGGATAAGTTTTTAATTGTAGGCCTAGATGATATTTTGATATTTAGTAGGTAAAAAGAAAAGTATTTGACACATTCGATACATGTATTATAGAAGTTGAAGGAAGAAAGGTTATTGATTAATTTGAAGAAGTGTTCTTTCATGAAAGTGGAAATTGTGTATTTGGGATTTGTTATCTCATCTGATGGTTTGAGAATGGATCTTGAAAAGGTTAAGGTGATACAAAAATTGGCTACACCTTTAAGTGTTGGAGAGCTAAGATCATTTCATGGTTTGGAAAGTCTCTATAGAAATCTTATCATAAATTTATGTTTATTTGTAATGTTATGACTAAAACAATGAGAGTGGATAAATAGGATTTCAAGTGGACACATAGAAGTGATAAAAAAAATTAAGTCATTGAAGAAGAAGGCTGTAGAGTTACTGGTACTAGCTTTTCCCAATTTAAATAAAGTATTTCAAGTTGATTTTGGTTCAAGTGGTTGTGTAATAATAGTTTTTTTGAGAAAAGAAGGTATAGTCATTTCTTTATTTAGTGAGAAGTTTAATCAAAGTTTAATCAAGTGAAGTCAAATAAATTTTTTGATGTGTTGAGCAGAAGAAGATATTTGTTGACTGAGATGAGAGTTGAAGTTCTTGGCATTGATGAATTGAAGGCTTTGTATGAAAGTGACCCTCCTTTTGCACAAGCATGGAAGGCATGTAGGGCACTGATTGATGACTGATAGAGTAAGTGGGATGACTAATTTATTTAGCAAGTTATGTTGTGAAAAGGAATTTATTTGTGTATACCAAGAAGTTCTATGAGGATAATTTGATCAAGGAAAATCATAGTGGTGGATTAGCAGGATGCTTTGGTGTTGATAATATTGTGATGTTTTTAAAGGAGAAGTACTTTTGATCATAGTTACATAGGATTTATAGAAATTTATGAGTGTAATCACTTAAAAATGGTCATCTAGACTATTAGCCCCTTCTTAGCATTTTGGCTAATTTAATTAATCATTTACTTAGACCAAATTGCTAGTAATCAATTAATTTTATTATAACCTATATTTTGACTATGCTATCCTAAGTTTATTATTTGATTAAGAGAACATGTCCCCTTTTAATTAAATAAAAGACCCCATTCATCTTTCAAGGATGTCATGGACTAGAAGATTGGGGGCATGGGGCATGTTTTCTCAATTTTTTCTTGTGGGTATACTTTATTTGTCTATAGTGTTTAAAGCATTCGTGCTTATCCTATTTGACACTTTGACTTATAAATGTATCATCCTTTCCTATTTCACAAAACCACACTTAGGGGTTATCTTGGTGCTTATGCCTTGATACAGGTGTAATCTTGCTATACTAAACTTAGGGAATCTAATTGCATAGTCATCTTGACTTATATGACTCCAATGCTTAGATTGGATTTTCACATACCTATTAGATATTGATCATATTCATGTTCTCATAGTTATACTAGTGATGGTTGTATGATCATGATGTCCCTAATAAATGCTCAATGATGAAATAAGAGTCTAAATGTTATGTGTTTCTTGCTGGTAAATCACTTTGCATATTAGCTTGCATTATAGGTTCATTCTAGTCTAGTTTTACATTCATGCATATGGGGAGAGCTCTCTCTTCATTCTTTTTTGAAGACATACTAGCTAACTATTTTTGCATCTTTCTTTGATTTCTTCTTTATCATGTCTTTTCACCTTCTTGATCTTTTGCTTCATCTCTATTTTGCTATCATGTCATCACAAGTGGTTAATCTAAACATCACATTTAATTTATCCAAGTGTACATATTTTCAAAAACATATGTCTATATCATACACATAAGAACTAAAGCATCATACATGAGAGGGATACATGATCACATACACATAAACATAAAAGCAATGCATACATGAGCAGGAAATAGAAACTAAAACATCACATGAAACATAAAATGTTGAAACATCCATCAAAATGAGACAACTGCACAAATTTTTTGATCAAAATCTAGTATCTCATATATATATCTCTATGTGTCATCATACATATATACAAATGTGAGATCCACAAATCTAGATATCCATCTCAAAAAATACATGGTGTACAATGAAAAATGTCAAAATTGTGACAAATCAGCCTATGATTGGCCCACACCCTCTCCAGCTAGTGGTGGCCATGGTGGTGGAGCCTCTCTCCTATCTAGAAGTTGTACTACACCCTCTAACTTGCCTACCCACTATGAGTAGTCAAGAAGCCCTAGCCCTAGTGGCACCACACCTCTATAGGTAGCATAGTAATATGTGACATGTGTACCATGATGAGATGTCTCTCACCTCGGCACATCTTTCTCCCTACTAAGCTTATCCCCCCATGCTCAATCATCTAGGAGCTACTGATCTCGTACTACAATGGTCACTTGGGCTACCTGTAACTCTGCCTCCAAAGTATGGATCCTCACATCCTAATCATCATCCCTTCACACTAGCTACTCTACCTCCACCTCCACCCGTACTACTTGTTGTCACCTTAGTGGCACCTCCTCCTCCTCCTCCTGCTCCCTAGTAGCTTGTGCCTATGTCCTCCTCCTCCTAGAGTGGGAACTCTCCCCAAACTCCAACTATCTCCCTTCACTACCTTCACCTCCTCCTCTACCTTCACCTCCTCCATCTCCCTTGCTATAAGTAATGCATCTAGCTTTGTAAAATATGGAAATGGATGTCTCTACATCTCATATAAATATGTTGGATCTACTCCTACATCTACCACATCTAGGTGATAATCTCAGGGAGTCCATACTAGAGCTGCCATCTCCTACACTACTATTTAATAATCCAACATTAGTAGCCATACCCATGCCTCATCAAAGTGATAGTGAGCATAGGTGGTGGTCTCCACTGATATCACATATTGCTCTGCAAACTACCACTATACCTGACTGATCATGAATCACTCCATGATCTCTAAATGCCTACCCACCACTAGCCTGCTATATCTCATGTAATCTAACTCCTAAGCATTTTACCACTTGTGGCACTCTCAGTAGGGCCACCATTTGAATGTTGTTAGCTCATCAAAAATGTGGTGATAATAAGTCACATCCCCACTATGAGTTGTGAGGAAAAACTTATATACCCAAAAATGTAGGGTTGGCTCTGCTTTCGAGGCTACACTTGTGGTCAGATCACAACAATATGCTCCTAGGCCCAGATCTTTGCTAGTACTACCCCGCATGCCCAAGAATGACCACTATGGTATAGTATCTCATGAAGCTCATGATACATATCTACCACTCTCACTAGCCCCCATGCCATCCTGCATGGTCGTGTAATTAGATCAACCACCAATCGACCCCATCCTAGTGGGAAGCCCTTCTAGCTCCTATCTGTCACCAAGGCCTAAGCTATTAGAGAACATAGCAAGCTTAGAAGAGGGTGATCTACCCCCTACTCATTAATGAGTCACTCCCAACTCAAATGTTAGTCTAGGAAAGTGACATCCTAAAACATCTGCTACATCATCGCTCATCCCTTTGTTAATGTTTGATCATAGTATATCTATGACACATAGTCAAGCTTGACATCGGTACACCTTACATCAAAAATCAAATTGCAAAAACTCAACAAAACAATCAAACTTACAACTTATTAGATCAACATAACAAGGCACTCAAAAAATATGATACACATCCTCTAATGTGATCGAGGCCTCTTCAATTTGCAGATGGAAGGTGTTATGCTCACTATGCCACTACTCAGCAAGTGCGGTTAGTAGCTCATGGTTCACCCATATATGGGGCATCTGTATAACCCATCTCAACCTCATAGTCAATATGGTAGAAAGATCATCATTAGTGAAATTTTGTACAACTCACAACCCCACCACTTTGGGGGCTTTGATAAGAAGTGCTAGAAACACCTTGATGCAGGAGCATCTAGAGGTATAAGGGCAATCCTATGTCACCCAAAAAAAGTACTAAGATTTAGTTTCTATTTCATGTGTTTTCATTTTGGATACCAATTTGGGTCAAATAAAGGTTTCAACTCTCATAGTTCCACTATCAATGTTCTGGGTTAGAGTTTTTAATCACCTTGGGATACGTATAAATGCTGAAAAAATAAGAGTATGAAATTGAGCCATCATTTTGGTGAAATAGAAGGTGTAAATTGGCTAAATGAATGTAATTGTAATTTAGCGGATTCCAAAAAAATAATTAGGTCAAAAGGCCACATGGTATAAATGTTATCGTAGTTTTTTAGTTTTGGAGACCTCCTAAGAATGCTTCAAAGTCAGGTTAGGGGCATTAAATGACCTCAAACAGGGCCAAAAAATGGGGGACAAGCAAAGCTTTTCTATAGGGCTATAGAGCACTTCGAGATATTTTCAAAAATGTAAATGGTTTGTCAATCGAAGCTACGGTTCAAAAGTTATGCCTTCCGAAAGTTCGGTTACCATTTCTGGATTCTTCTAATTTTGTGCCGACTTCTAATGCAACTTCTAGAGCCTTCTATTTGGTCAGTGGATGCCAACTAGCACTTTCTAGAATATATTCCTAATCCTTAACCCTTTGAGGTCTATTTAAGAACATTTTTGGCATTGTAAAAGGTAGTTAGGAGTGGAGTTTGAGAGAAGGTACTGGGAGAAAAATTTATCTCACAATTTATGCTATTGTAAGCCCATAGGACATGTTTTGGAGTCTGTTTCTCTACACTAAGTGTAATAGCATATTTTTTATAGTTAATAAATTTTTTCCTTTCCTATTGTGTCCATTTTTTTCTTGGGTCATGTCCCCATCAAGTGGTATCAGAGCTGGTTTTCTTGAGTGTGTAGATAGAGCGCTGACTATGAGGCAGTTTGCACTAGGATTGTGTGGTTGTGGGTTTGAGTTAAGAAGATGCCTCCATGAAGAGAGTGCGGTGGAAGGGCCAGAGCTATTAATCTTGAGGAGGTTAGAGCCCTCCAAAGGCAGGTTCAAGCATTGTAGGAGGAGCTTCGTAGAGGAACAAATGTTGCTACAAGTGACGAAAGTGAGGATGACAATGAAGAAGAAGAAATTGGACTAGAAGGGGAAGTTGACAAGAAAGTTATGGATCAGGTAGAGGAAAGGCTTTTTAGGGCCATTACTAAGTTTGGTAAAAGACCTACAATTGATGTGGGTGTATTTTCAGGAAATTTGAAACCAGATGAGTTGATCGATTGGATCAATGAACTGGAAGAATACTTTGAGTATGAGGATATCAGGGACCTAGATAGGGTTAAGTTTGCAAAGGCCAAACTGAAAGGACATGCCAAAATCTAGTGGCAAAAGGTTTAATTGGAAAGAAATAGAAGAGGAAAGGATAAGATCACAAGGTGGGATCGCATGGTGGACAAACTAAAGAAGTTCATTCCTATTGACTATGAGCTTGATTTATTTAAGAAGATGCATGGGTTAAAGCAAGCAAAAAAATTAGTCCAAGAATATACAGAGGAGTTTTACCAACTTCTGATTAGAGGAGGGCATGCAGAAGAAAATAACAAGAAGGTTGCTTGTTATATCAGTGGGTTGCGACCTAGCATCTAGGAGGAATTAAGTCTAGTAAGAATGATCAGTGTTGAAGAAGCATACCAGTTTCCCCTATGAGTTGAAGAGAAGCTAAATAAAAAGTTTGAAGGGAGATAAAGAGGGCATGGTCAAGGAGGAAGGGGTAGTGGTAGGTCATCTAGAGGCCAAAATGAAACCCAAAAGAAAAATGAAGATGTGGGTACTAGCAGGAACCAGAGGAACAAGGGTTTCAACTTCTCCTGTGAACAAGATTTTGGAAATCAAAGAGGAAGAGGGAGAGGACGTGGACAAGGAAGAGGAGGCTTCTGTGGTACCTATTTCCATTGCAATGAAGAAGGTCATTGTGCCTTTGAATGCCCCCAATGACAAGGAAGGATAGATAGGAGAGTTGACGGTCAAGCTACGGTTGCTCATGTGGATGATGATGCACAATCATCACATTTAGAGGATGTAGAAAGAAGAGAGACTTTAGTAAATGAAAGGGTTCTACTAAATGGTGAGATTGAACTAGGACAAAGGAGGAGTTTATTTTGTACCAGGTGCAAGTGTGAGGTTAAATTTTGTGATGTGATCATTGATGGTGGTAGCACTGATAACTTGGTATCAGAGGAGATGGTCTCTAAGCTGAAGCTCAAGAGGGAGAAACACCCCCAGCCCTATCGGATTTCTTGGGTGAAAGATGATCATAAGGTCCTGGTAAGTGAACAATGTTTAGTGAAGTTTAAAATTGGGAGTTACCATGATGAAGTTCTCTATGATGTTATTCCAATGAATGTTTGCCATTTATTATTGGGTAGACCATGGTAGTTTGATAGGCATGCAGTACATGATGGTCATGCAAACACCTACTCTCTAACAAAGGATGGAGTTCACCACAAACTGAAGCCCATGAAAAGGGAATCTGAAAAGGTATGCAGCAGTGCTAGGATCTATTTTGTTGATGGAAGGAAGTTTTTAGATGGCATGAAACATCAGCGTATGTGCTATGCTTTGATTCCTAGGAAAGATAAAGAAGGTAGTAGTGAAATACCACTTGAAGTTTGAGATTTACTAGGTGAGTTTGGAGATATCATCTCTAATAATATTCCAGAAGGATTGCCACCGGTAAGGCAAATCAGTCACCAGATAGATTTAATTCCAAGAGCTAGTTTGCCTAACAAGGCTACTCAGAGGATGACTCTTAGTAAAACTAAGGAGCTAAACAAACAGGTTCAAGAGTTATTGAGGAAGGGTTTGATTTGGGAGAGCCTGAGTCCATGTGCAGTACTTGCAGTACTGGCACCAAAGAAGTATGGAGAGTGGAGGATGTGTACAGACTCTCAAGCTATAAATAGGATAACCATCAAGTATCAATTTCCTTTACCAAGAATGGATGATCTTGTGGACTGCTTGAGTGGAGCTCAGTACTTCACAAAGATAGATCTCAAGAGTGGCTATCATCAGAATGAGGTACAGCTTATGAATGAGGTACTTGAGAAGTTCTTGGGAAAATTTGTTATTGTCTATTTGGATGATATTTTAATTTTCAGCAAGACTTTGGAAGAACATTTATTGCATATTTGTAGTGTCTTTGAAAGGTTAAGGGAAGAGAAACTATTAATTAATCTGAAGAAGTGTATCTTTGCAAAAAGGGAGTTAGTCTACTTAGGGTTTGTTATATCACCTGAAGGTCTCAAAATGGATCCAGAGAAGGTAAAAGCCATCTTGGAATGGCCTACTCCAAGGTCTACGACTGAGGTAAGATCATGTCATGGTCTGGTTAGTTTTTACAAGAAGTTCATTAAGAATTTCAGTGGCATATGTGCACCCCTGACTGACACAATAAGAGGGGATAGAAAAGAGTTCAAATGGACTACAACATCTACAAGAAGTTTTGAATTGTTGAAGAAGGTGATAGAACAATCTGTGTTGGCACTTCTAGATTTTAGAAAGGTGTTCCAGGTGGATTGTGATGCTAGTGGCAGCGCTATTGGAGCTATATTAAGCCAAGAAGGTAAGCCTATTGCATATTTTAGTAAAAAATTTAACGATGTGAAAAAGAAATATTCTGTTTATGATCAAGAGTTCTATGCAATAGTTCAAGCCTTAAAGAAATGGAGGCATTATTTATTGCCAAAGGAATTTTTTTTGTATACTGATCATTAAGCATTAAAGTACCTAAATAGCCAAGGTAAATTGAATCAGAGGCATATGAAGTGGGCAGAGTTCTTGCAGAGCTATACATTTGTGTTGAAGCATAGAAGTGGAAAATCTAACAGTGTTGTAGATGCATTAAGTAGGAGGCAGTTGTTACTAATAGTAATGTAGGTTGAAGTAGTTGGGTTTGATGAACTCAAGAATCTGTACCCTGAGGATCCTAATTTTGCTGAAGCATAGAAAGCTTGTAAAGAGCTTGTTGCTATAGATAGAACCAAGTGGCTAGACTATTTGATTCAGGATGGTATGTTGTTCAAGGGCAGTCAATTGTGCATTCCAAGAAGTTCCATGAGGGAAAATTTGATTAAGGAGAAACATAATGGAGGGATGGCAAGACATTTTGGTCAAGATAAGACCATTGCTATTCTCAAAGAACATTATTTTTGGCCTCAAAAGTCATAGGATGTGAAGAAGTTTGTACAGAATTGCCAGGTTTGTCAAGTGGCCAAGGGATTTAGTCATAATATTGGACAATATCAGCCATTGCTTGTTCCATCAAAGCCATGGGAGGACATAAGTATGGATTTTGTTCTTGGATTGTCGAGGACACAAAGGGGTAATGACTCAATATTTGTGGTGGTTGATAGGTTCTCCAAAATGGCACATTTCATTCCATGCCATAAAACTCATGATGTTGTCCATATTGTAGACTTGTTTTTCAAAGAGGTGGTAAGACTACATGATCTCCCAAGGAGTATAGTTTCTGACAGAGATACTAAATTTGTGGGGTATTTCTAGAGAACATTGTGGAAAAAGTTGAGAACAGACTTGAAGTTCAGTTCTACACATCACCCATAGACTAATGGACAAACTGAAGTGGTAAATAGAAGTTTGGGCAATTTACTGAGATTTTTAGTTAGGGATAAGCCCAAGGGGTGGGATTTGATTCTACCACAAGCAGAGTTTTCTTACAATAACTCTATAAATAGGAGTACTAGTAGATCACCATTCCAAATTGTATATGGAAGTAGCCCAAGGACTACACCAAAATTGAGGAAGATAGAGCAAGGGGAGAGGACAAGTGCTAAAGCTAAAGAATTTGCTGAACATATCAAGCATCTACATGAGGAGGTTCAAGCACACATTACCAAGATGAACCAACAATATAAAGCTAGGGCTGATCAAAGGAGAAGACAAAAGGAATTCCAAGTAGGGGATCTAGTCATGGTACACTTACGAAAAGAAAGATTTCCAGCTGGTACTTACAATAAGCTAAAAATGAAGAAATTTGGCGCCTGCAAAATTTTGAAGAAACATGACTCAAAAAATACATATGAGGTGGAGTTTCCAAATGGTATTCACATTTTTCCTATTTTCAACATTGCAGACTTAATAGAGTATCATGATGATGGTGCAGATGAGGAGCTGATGTTAGAGCCATTTCCAATTCTTGCTTCTAAGAAGGAGGAGATAGAAGACATTCTAAATCATCGTGTGGGTAGGAGTACCAAAAATAGGTAGTATGAAGAGTATCTAGTCAAGTGAAAAAGATGGTCAATAGAGGACTCAACTTGGATATCAGCAGCCGAGGTTTCCCATTTGGGATTTCCTCTACCATTCATAAAGTGATAGGGTCACTTTTCAATATACCTTGGGTGTCTGATGCAGGAGCATCCAGAGGTATAAGGGAAATCACGTGTCACCCAAAAAAATTTACTTACATTTAGTTTCTATTTCATGTGTTTTCATTTCTAGATACCCATTTGGGTCAAATAAAGGTTCCAACTCTCACAGTTTCACTATCAGTGTTCTAGGTTAGAGTTTTTAATCACTTTGGTATATGTGTAAATGCTAAAAAATAGGAGTATGAAATTGAGCCATCATTTTGGTGAACTAGAAGATGTAAATTGGCCAGATGAATGTAATTGTAATTTAGAGCATTCTAAAAAAAGAGTCAGGTCAAAAGGCCCCGCGGTTTGAGAGTTATCGCAATTTTTTGGTTTTTGGAGACCTCCTAAGGATGCTTCAAAGTTTGGTTAGGGGCATTAAATGACCTCGAATAGGGCCAAAAAATGGGGTACAAGTGAAGCTTGTCCATAGGGCTATAGAGAGCTTTGAGAGCTTTCCAAAAATGTAAACGGTTCGTCAATCAGTGCTACAGTTCAAAAGTTATGCCTTCTGAAAGTTCGGTTACCATTTTTGGATTCTTCTAATTTTGTGCCAACTTCTAATGCAACTTCTAGAGCCTTCTATTTGGTTGGTGGATGCCAACTAGAACTTTCTAGAATATATTCCTAATCCTTAACCCTTCGGGGTCTATTTAAGAACATTTCTGACATTGTAAAAGGCAGTTAGGAGCGGAGTTTGAGAGAAGATACTGGGAGAAGAATTTATCTCCAGATTTATGCTATTGTAAGCCCATAGGGCATGTTTTGGAGTCTGTTTCTCTGCACTAAGTGTACTAGCATATTTTTTATAGTTAATTAAATTTTCCCTTTCCTATTGTGTCCATTCTGTACTTGGTTCGTGTCCCCATCATATGTACCTCCTGCAAACACAGACCATGTAAACATCAATAATGCATCATAAACATGATCACAACACAAAAATCCATGAAAAATGCTCAAAAATAGGTTGTGATACTTCATCCTACATGAAAATGACATAAAATTTTGAAATGATATCATATGATACTTTTTCTAAAGCAGTGTGATACAATTTTGTCATGTGATATTTTGTACTAGTTTAGGTGACAATTGGGTGTGTCCCATATGATACACCTAAATATACTCATGTGACAATTTTTTTGATGCAAAATATTGTGCAATATTTTACAAATTACGATGCAATACTTTTAAAATATCACCCTATATTCTGCATCATACTTCTAAATATGTGTGAAAAGACTAATAATTCTGAAAAAATGATAAAAAAGTAGTCACTTACCGGTGCCCTATAGTGATCTAGTTGATTGTGCAACTAGTTGTGCTTGAAATAGCATCGGTGAGTTGGAATGTTTGCTAAATCCATGATGCTCTCTCAACCACTCACAAGCTCTCAAAAAATCACAAAAGAAAAATGAATTTGAAAATGACACTTGGGCCCCTTTTATAGCCTCCAACCTCATTTTGACCTAATTTTCAAACTCCTCAAAATTTTGAGAAAATTGCACCCCTGGCTAATTTTGACATCCTGGATCCATTTTTGGGATCAAAATTAAAATCCAAGTTCATCTTGATAGTAAAAATTGCATTGTAAAATTCTACCTTCTTCTGAATAGTTAGTTGACTTTCTGAGGTCTAATCTTTGAATCATCACAGGGGCATCTTCATGTCTTCATCATCTCTATGCTTCATATCTACTAAAATTCACCCTTTTATGTCTAAAATAATCTTTTTACTTGATTTTACCTTTAAAAAATTATCATATATCCTTCATGGTCAACTCTAGTCAAACTAAGGCACTTTTTTACTCCTTAATAGTCACTCTTTGGTTCTAATCATCTGTCTATCATCTTAGACACTACTATATCTTAATTTACTCATATCTAGCTTATTTCTAAATCCCCTTATCTTATTTTTATTTTGATCTCAAGGGGGTAGAAATACTCTATCATCACTTGCTATAGCTATCTATTTCCTAGGAGCATATGTGTGATCTTTTCATTTGCTCTTGGTCTATCTACTTTGCTAGGTGTTAGCATTCTTCTTGAATTTTGACATCATATTTTTTCTAGTGTTCAATACTACTGCTATTAGGCTATACATTCAAGATGTTCTATCTTTTTCTACATTTCATTCTTCAAATTTAGATATCTATATCTATCACTACCTACTTGGCTTCTATTTTCTTTGATGTAATGTGTTCCCAGATTGATCATGCATTAGACAAAGCAGGGCAAATGCAATCATCTAATAATGGTCATCTATACTATTAGCCCCCTTCTTAGCATTTTGACTAATTTAATTAATCATTTACCTAGACCAAATTACTAATAATCAATTAATTTGATTACAACCAATAGTTTGACTATGTTATCCTAAGTTCATTGTTTGATTAAAAGAACATGTCCCCTTTTAATTAAATAAAAGGCCCCATTTTTCTAACCCACTTAAAGTGCACACATAAAGTCCTTTTCTAATTTTCAAATTAAAAGAAAAGGCTTTGTGACTTTTGTCTTACATGATGAGTCAACTTATATTCTATTTGTTGACTTGTGTGTGCACATGGATCACTCCGCTTTTTAAATTCCACTGTTGATCTTCCACCATCTTCATCTTGATCTCTACTATATATATGACTTTAAAAGGGAGAGAGCTTTCCCCCTCAAAGGATCCACACACTTTAGTATTATTTTTTATTAGATAAACAAGTTTTACAGGGAACCTAAAACCTGAAAGTTAGTACATAAGAAGGTTGATAATAAGCGTGACATCCCAGCCAAAAAAGTAAAAGTTCAAAGGCTGATAATAAACATTAAGCACAGTCAAAGGAAAGAGTACTGAGAAAAGACCTGGGAAAGGAAACAAAAAAAGCCATGGCCAAAAGCTAGAACAAAAAGCCAAAAGACAGCGATAAACAAAAGAACAGGCAAGAGTTATTCCTCATTCTTTTGCTCCAAATCATGCATCACCTGAGCAGCCTCAAAGGCCTGTTGATTCTCCTCCACTTCCATCTATTGTTCCCTTTGATTCACCTGGTCCTGAGCAGGAGTGGAGTTTTCCTTTTCAGGGTCATCCTCCATTCTGGCCTCGTCCCTATCATTTCCATCCTCATCATCGTGCATTTCTTTGTCTTTGATCCAGCCCATGGGAGAGATGATGTTGTTATTGATGGAACTTAATAAGGAAAACATCTGATTCGCAAGGTTGTGATTGTAGTTTTCTAGATTGTGTATCCTCTATTTCGCCAGAGTGAGCCTATCAATTGCATCTATCTTCCTATTGGCATCCATTCCTTTTCTTGTTGCCTCAATGTGTTTCACTTGGTCTTTAACCTCCTCAAGCTCGTGGAAAAGCCATTTGATTGATCTAAAATTATCAATCATGTTTCTATGAGCATTATTTAAAAGGTTCATCCCTGTCTCCTTGGCTCTGTTTGAAATAGCCACAATCACCGAATCAAATAATTCTTCTAGCTGCTACTCTTCTTGATTATCCACAAGGATTTGGGGATTCATGGCCTCCGTAAAGATTCCCATTTTGGCTATTTTGACATTGAAGTTGATCCATGCTTTCCTCCTATTATTGGTTTGCACTTCCCCTTCTGCATACACATCTTTCTCCTCTTTCTGCTCCTCAAGGTGGAGATGGACAGGAGAAAGGGGTAGCACAGATGTCTCCTCATATTGAGAGCACACATCCTCCAGACTCTCTGTCTTGCACTTCTTCCCTCCAGTGTCCTCCTTTGTTTCCTCCTATGTCTCCTTCACCACCTCCTCAGAATCTAGATCCTCCTCTTCTTCACTACTTCCCTCCTCAGCCTTCTCAGCCTGCTTCTGCCCTAGATCCCTAGGGCTTTTTCTACTTGGGGTAATGGGGGGGGGGATTTTTTTACATGATAAGTTGTTACTTTCCCTGAAGAGGAAATCTCGCCTTTCTCAAAACTGAGGCTCTAAATATCATCTGAGTCAAAGGAGTAACTAGAACTTCTAGACTCCACTATCTCTTCTAAGGGGGGGCATTTCTAATAGTCTAAGCTTTGAAGTGCTCATGGATAAGTGGCAGTAGTCCCTCATGCAAAGCCGGGTTAGCAATGGGATTCTTTTTGAAGCTGTCCATCTCCTTACTCATAGAGGTTAATAGATAAAAAGGGAAAGAAATTCTAGCTTTCTTTCGAAAATGATTTAAAATAACAAAGTGGTGCGTTCGGGCTCTATCAAACCTTGGGTCTAGAGTGATATACTCAATAACAGCTTTCAGAACATACCTTCACTGCTTCTTCATGGATTCGGGGACATAGTAGGTGTCAATTTTTTTCAATGCCTTCAATTCCTTCTCACTCTCCACAAAATTCTTAACCACATTGGCTGAGAGCTTCTTATCCCTGAAGAATTTGAAACCCTTGATAGGGATCCCGGTGACAGCCGCAATCACCTCCTCCATAATCTAGAAATTGATGCCATTCACCTTAACCCTGCCATCTTTCCAGGACCCCACCATACTGTTGGTCACCTCCTAATCAAAATTGTGCTTCATGAGATACTTGGTTACCCCACCCTCATCCATCTTTTCCCAAACTTTCAGCCTGCTTCTCCATTTCTCAAAGTACCCCACCGGCTCATTTCTGCATCTCTCGCCCACCATCTCCACACACTGCACACCTGCTTTACTGATAAGCTCTTCACTGTGAGACTGGAATGGACCACTAAGATTAAGCAAAGAGTAGAGAAAAATAAATCTGTTGTTGCCCTTGAAATGAATGCAATAAACAACCCACAAAGTGTGGCAATTAATCAATGAAGGATATCTACATTTACAAATTCCCACTCTTCTATTATGAAAAGTACCCATATATCTTAACCCTTTCATATTCATAATTACAACTTGATATCCTCTGTACTTCCTTGGATTTTATTCGAGTCAATCTGACACTTGACGTCTACCAAAAAAGAAGTTCTAGGAAGCCAAGTCAATTTTTTGGTCTGTGTTGACCCCTATATTTTCCAACCTATCAGCAACTGGGTGCTTCCCAAAAAGTATGGGTGACGTGGAATTTTTTGAATTTGGCAAGGGTCTCTCTAGTCTCATTGATAAGATTTGCAATTGTCCAAGATGGAAACAAATTGCCATTGATGCACTTAATAATGTTATTTGAGTCCCTTTCTAGCCATAAATTGGTGACCCCAATTTCAAAAGCCAGTTTAACAACATTGCACATGACGTTGGCTTCCAAAAAATAATTTGTTTGGAAACCCAATGAGAGAGCGAAAGCCACAATACTATCTCCATTTTTATTTCTAACCACACCTCCACTATCCGAGGATCCAGAGTTGCCCTTGGAGGCTCCGTCGAAGTTGGGTTTGTGCCAACCTTCAGGGGGGAGGAGCCACTTGGCTTCCTATCTTTTTCTCATTTTGTCTTTTACCTTCTCCTTATTCCTGCCTCTTGTCTCAAAAGCTCCCCCCTTCCTCAGGGAAAAATTTTCCTTTATGTTACTGAAGATCTTCCTTCCAACAACCAAAGTTGGCTCCTCCCTGTCTCTGAAAATCCAATTGTTTCTCTCCTTCCATATGCTCCAATGAAAATGGGGCATGAGCTAGGAGCTAATTTCCTTCAAGACAAACCCATTGAACATACCATGCCATTGGCAAAAAAAGTCTAGAAGGTTGGAAGGAATGCACCAGCTGTGGTCAAGGTCCTGGGTGAGCAAGTCCTAGACTGTCCTGGAGCAAGAGCAATGAACAAACAAGTGATCGCCAGTCTCTGACTCATCTTTGCATAAAAAACATCTATTGGGCATGATATGACCTCTTTTAATAAGATTTTCCTGGGTGAGATTTTTGTCTTGAAGTGCCAACCAAAAAAACATGTTGACTTTTGGCATTAGGCCTGGGAGCCAGGCCCTCGACCAAGGGGGGGACACTTCTATGCTCCATAAAGCAAAGTACCCAGAGGCAACCGAATAGAACCCATTGGCATTATCCCTCCAAACCATTTCATCCTTGTTAGTGCTAAGGGATAAGGAATTAAGCATGATCATAATTGGTTTAAGGTCCTCTGAGATAATAGAGAGATCCTTCCATCCCTTTTCAGTCTTGTAGTTGCTGACTTTGTGCCCAAAAAGGTTCATGCAATCATTAGCCCAAACACCATAGCTAGGGTTATTAATGAGGGGGCCCTGAGGAAGCCAACAGTCTATCCAGAAAAGAATGTTCTCCCCATTTCCCATCTTCCAAGAGACCTTAGAGTTAGCCAAATACCTAGCTTTTAAGAAGCCATTCCAAACAATTAAGCATTTGGGGATATCCTCACTGAAAAGAGTGAACTGAAAAGAGGGCCTTTTATATACTTGTTCACCACAGTGTCTCTCCATTCCCCCGTGCTACTAAAGATGCACCAGATTTGCTTTGTTAGGAGAGCCTTGTTGATATGAGTGAGTTTCCTGATTCCCAAAACGCCATTCTTTTTAGGGAGACAAATTTTGTCCCAAGCAACAAGGGGGTACCTTTTAATCCTTTTAGTTCCCATCCATAAAAAATCCCTTTGGATTTTCTCCATCCTCTCGGTGTATTTATCGGGTATGGTAAAAAGGCTCAAGGCATATATTGGCAGGTTTTGATGGATGGATTTAACTAGTTGACATTTTCTAGCTTGGCTGAGAGAGGCTCCTTTCCAACCAACCAGCTTCTTATTGAACCTATCCAAGATGTCATTCCAGAAGGAATCAAAGGGGGATGTGCACAAGGGGAGAGCCAGGTAGGAAGAAGGAAGCTTCCCCACCTGACATCCCAAGATTTTGGAGATTCTCTGATGTCTTCCCTCCGGAGTGTTGATAAAGAAAATAGAGCTTTTGTCCCAATTGATGAGCTTCCCTGACCCTCTGGAATAAGTGTTCAAAGTGTCTTTCAAAGCCTTGGCCTCCCTGACCGAAGCCTCTCCTCCCATAATGGTATCATCAACGAATTGCTGATGTGTGAAGGGGGTGCATTTGGAAGAAGGTTTAAAGCCTTTCATTCTTCCTTCTTTCTTTTTCTTCTCCATGAGTCTACCAATACATTCCACCAAGATGATGAAGAGAATCAGTGATAGAGGATCCCCTTGATGAAGGCCTCTAGTAGGTTTGAAGAAATCAAAGGGGGATCCATTCACTAAGACAGCTAGCGAGGGGGTGGTGACCAGCTTAGAAATTAGCTTGCAAGATTTGACATCAAAGCCAAAATCCTTCAACACCAATCCACCCGATCATAAGCTTTAGACATGTCAAGTTTGAGTAACATCCCTTCTCTCTTACTAGCTTCCATAGAGTGAATTACTTCATGCACCATGATAATCGAATCTAAAATCTATCTACCCAGGACAAAGCCTGATTGTTATTGAGAGATAATCTGGGGGAGAAGCTTAAGTAGCCTCAAAGTGAGCACCTTCGAGATGATCTTATAAAATGAGTTGCATAAGCTGATGGGTCTGAACTTATATAGAGTGTCAGCCCTTGGCACTTTGGGACTAAGAACTAAGAATGTGCAGTTGATTTCCTTCAGAATGCTTCTGGCTCCAAAGAACTCCTGAACTGCCTTAACAATATCCTTCATAATGATAGGCCAGTACATTTGGAAAAAGAAGGTAGGAAAACCATTAGGTCCAGGCAATTTATTTTCTAGAAGAGAAAAAAGAGCTTCTCTCACTTCAGAATCAGAAGGAATGGCCCGGATTAGATTATTATGGTGCGGTTGGAGGATCTAAGGGATACAAGAGACAATGTCTTCCTGGTCCACCTTAGAGAGAAAAGGATCCCAAGAAAGAAGGGAGGAGAACAAACAGACAGCTTCAAGTGAAATATCATCTTCCTTAGTTAGCACACCCTGATCTTTCTTCAGGCCATAAATCCTGTTGTTAGCTCTATGTTTAAGAGTGGATAAATGGAAGAACTTTGTGCTTTGGTCTCCTTCCTTGAGGCAATTGATTCTAGATCTTTTCCTCCAAAACTTTTCTTCCTTACTAATGATGTCATGTAAATTAGAAAGGATGGACAGTTCTTCATCTCTTCTCGAGGCATCATACTCATTTTCTTGAATGGAGTCTTGGATGGAAGTGAGATTAGAAGAAAGATCCTCTTTCATAGAGAATAAATGACCAAAATATGACTTATTCCAATCTTTTATCATCCTTTTAACATTGTTGAGTTTTCTAGCTACCCTGAACATAGCAGTGCCTTCCACATCTATACTCCACCAGCCCTTAATTCTCTCATGAAGGTCAGGGTAGAACGTCCACATTTTCTTGAAATGGAAGGGAGGAGGTCTACAGGGGTCAAAAGGGACAATCGAGAGGGAGATGGGGGAGTGGTCGGACCCAATTCTAGGCAAAAGAGCTAATTTGCAAGAAGAGGATTGCAGCCAATCAAGAGAAATGAGGGCTCTATCTAGTCTAACTTGAATACACTCCTTGCCTAAGAATTTATTGGACCAAGTAAAGTCACCACACATAAGGTCCAAATCCAGAAAAGCCAAATCATTAATGAAGTTAGAAAGATCATGCTTGCTATCCTAGTCCTGAGGTAGACCACCCTTCTTTCCCTTATCCAGAAGAGGGGTATTGAAATCTCCCAAAATGATACCTTTTTTTAGGTTACTATTCTTAACCAGCCCTTCTGTTCTAGACCAGTAGGATTTACTTTCTCTCTTGTTATTGGGGGCATAAATGTTGAGAAAGAACCAAAATTCATTGGAATGAATATTGAACATTTTACAAAACAGAAAGTTACCTACATTGGAAATTGATTCCACCCTAAAAAGATTTGACTTGTATAAAGTTAGTAGGTCCCCAGAGGCTCTATCAGAGTCTAAAGCCTCACCGCTCATCATGTTATTAAACTCTATGTTTCTCAAAGAATCCTTTTTCATTTTTGTTTCTTGGATCATCAAAATATCTGGTCTCTGGTCTCTAATCAAATTCCTAATGATTTTTTTTTTATGGGTGCCATTTAGACCCCTAATATTCCATGAGATGATCTTAATTTTTTACTCTTGGAAAAGTCCTTTAGGGTGCTTTGGCACCCATTTGCCAAACACCTTTTGGTCTCCTCTTCTCTGGACTCCCTTTCTGATTTCCTGCCTGCTTTGGTTGTAGAGCCCACATCTGGTTTGCAACTGCTCCTCGTTGCCACCAAAGAAGCCTTGGACGGATCTCTGATTTGGTTTTTCCTAAGTATCTCTCCCTTCTTTTTGAACTTCAAAGATCTAGAAGCCTTATTAGCATTCCTTGGGGTGATATGAAGATCAACCCTTTGGTCCTAATCTTTCACCAAGTCCTCCTTATTTCCTATTCTGGTCGCTACATCTCTGGTGGAGACCAAGTTTTCCTCTGGTTCCTGGAAGATGATAATTTCCTTATTTTCTCTTTTTTTGATCTCTTCTATGGAGCCCAAAACTGTCTGTTCCTCAGTGGGGAGATGGTCCAAACCAGCCTACTAAAGACCTTTTTGCAAGACATCCTTAACTTCCTCTTCTCCAAGCTTGAGGGTCCTTTCCTTGACCTAATCAACCCCTAACAGCTGGGGTTTAGTTAAAGGTAGAGAGGAACTAGGTCCAGACTTGAGTAGTTCTCCTTCTTTACTTGTCTTTCCCTAAAGTTCTGGGTTTGTCCTCTTTGGGGATTCTACTGCATACTGGGTCTCTGAAGATAGGTCCTTCTGGCCTTATGCAGAGGTCTTCTTTTTCCAAACTTTCTTCATCCTCAGTTGAGAAGAAGAAGGGGGATTCTTCTTTCTAGTCAACTTAGATTTTGGGCATTGAAATGCCTTGTGACCAATTTTTAGACAATGAAAATGTAGACACCTAAATTTGATTACACCACTTTGGTAATCCTATTTAGTTATCTCTAAAGACATCATTAATTAAATTCCTATTTATATAATCCTTTGCCATCCCCTAGCTAATTAATTTAATTAATTATCTATAGTCCTAATTGATAAATCAAATAACCTATTATTTATCAATTAATTCTATTCTTCTATCTATTTCAAAAATCCTCATTTATTAAATAAATCTATTTGATAAATAAAGCCCTCAAATCTAATAACCCCTAAACTATCCTAAATCCCCTTTTTAGCCTAATCCACCCCATCCACCCTACTAACCAAGCTTAGCCACTAACTCACCCACCCTCATGAATGCCATCCACTTGCATATCACTAACATCCCTAATCTAATCCTAAAACCAAGCCTAATCCACCCCCTAATGTTGTCACATTCCCTAAGTAAGCTTAAGACTTTCCTAAGCCAAGGAAAGTCAACAATCTCAACTCCCTCCAAAATATCTCAACCACCAAGCCTTCAATGCTCTTACAAAGGCAATAAAGACTCTTACAAGCTCTTACAAGCCATAATGAAGGGTCTTTTTGAAGATATTATTACTTGAGCCTCCTTTGTTGACTCATCCATCCCCTTGCTTCCATCCACTCACCTTGTGACATGTGTCACTCCCTGGTTGGTACTAAACAAGCACAATCCATGTGCTCCCCTTTGAGTGCATCCTAGCCCTCCTTAAGCTTTCATTTTTCTTTCCATCTTAGCCCTCCATCGCTCAAGCCCTTAGCCTATAAATTGAATCCCCTCCCAATCCATTTCATCACAACTTTTGAGCTAAAGTTATAATGCCATTTTAAGACCAAGTTTTATACCAATCTCATACATCCACACCAAAAATTCCAAAAATCTCCATTGAAGCTAGTTTGAAGCTTGAGCATACATCCCATAATCCTACCAAACTAATCCATTAGACTCATCCATACATAAAGAGAATAATCTCATTGAGAGAGCCATTCCATGGCTCATATTCTCATTTGAGGGTTTCTCTTTTGGTCTCTCTTATATGTTATGGTTTTTATGCTAGTTAATGCTTTTGTTCTTTTAATAGATTATTATTACTTGCTAACATATTTCTCATATACATTTTGGCACACTTGGTGGGGCAACCTTCTTGCTAAAACATCTTTCTCATATTTCTCATATCTCTAAGTCTAGTCTCTCCTCTTCTTATCTGAGATTGGGGCAACCTTGTTGCTAAAACATCTTCCTCGTGTTGTCTTCATTTGAACTTCTTTGAAATAGTGTTGTCTCAACACTATGTCAAAGAGAGGCAAAATTTAGACACTTAAATTTGATTACACCGCTTTGGTAATCCTATTTAGTTATCTCTAAAGGCATCATTAATTAAATTCCTATTTAATTAATCCTTTGCCATCCCCTAGCAGATTAATTTTATTAATCATCTATAGTCCTAATTGATAAATCAAATAACCTATTATTTATCAATTAATCCTATTCTTCTATTTGTTTCCAAAATCCTAATTTATTAAATAAATCTATTTTATAAATAAAGCCCTCAAATCTAATAACCCCTAAACTATCCTAAATCCCCTTTTTATCCTAATCCACCCCATCCACCCATACTAACCAAGCTTAGCCACTAACTCACCCACCCTCATGAATGCCATCCACTTGCAAATCTCTAACAAGCCTAATCTAATCCTAAACCATCTCTAATCCACCCCCTAAACTTGTCACATTCCCTAAGTAAGCTTAAGACTTTCCTAAGCCAAGGAAAGTCAACAATCTCAACTCCCTCCAAAATATCCCAACCACCCAACAATGAATGCTCTTACAAAGGCAATAAAGACTCTTAAAAGCTCTTACAAGCCATAATGAAGGGTCTTTATGAAGATATTATCCCTTGAGCCTCCTTTGTTGACTCATCCATCCCCTTGCCTCCATCCACTCACCCTGTGACATGTGTCACTTCCTGATTGGTGCTGAACAAGCACAATCCATGTGCTCCCCTTTGAGTGCATCCTAGCCCTCCTTAAGCTTTTATCTCTCCTTGCATCTTAACCCTCCATCCCTCAAGCCCTTAGCCTATAAATTGAATCCCCTCCCAAGCCATTTCATCACAACTTTTGAGATAAAGTTATAATGCCATTTTAAGACCAAGTTTTATACCAATCTCATACATCCACACCAAAAATTCCAAAAATCTCCATTGAAGCTAGTTTGAAGCTTGAGCATACATCCCATAACCCTACCAAACTAATCCATTAGACTCATCCATACATCAAGAGAATAATCTCATTGAGAGAGCCATTCCATGGCTCATATTCTCATTTGAGAGTTTCTCTTTTGGTCTCTCTTATATGTTATGGTTTTTATGCTAGTTAATGCTTTTGTTCTTTTAATAGATTAGTATTACTTGCTAAAATATTTCTCATATACATTTTGGCACACTTGGTGGGGAAATCTTCTTGCTAAAACATCTTTCTCATATTTCTCATATCTCTAAGTCTAGTCTTTCCTCTTCTTATCTGAGACTGGGGCAACCTTGTTGCTAAAACATCTTCCTCATGTTGTCTTCATTTTAACTTCTTTGAAATAGTGTTGTCTCAACACTATGTCAAAGAGGGGAAAAATGTAGACACTTAAATTTGATTACACCGCTTTGGTAATCCTATTTAGTTATCTCTAAAGGCATCATTAATTAAATTCTTATTTAATTAATCCTTTGCCATCCCCTAGCTAATTAATTTAATTAATCATCTATAGTCCTAATTGATAAATCAAATAACCTATTATTTATCAATTAATCCTATTCTTCTGTCTGTTTCCAAAATCCTCATTTATTGAATAAATCTATTTGATAAATAAAGCCCTCAAATCTAATAACCCCTAAACTATCCTAAATCCCCTTTTTATCCTAATCCACCCCATCCACCCATACTAACCAAGCTTAGCCACTAACTCACCCACCCTCATGAATGCCATCCACTTGCAAATCTCTAACAAGCCTAATCTAATCCTAAACCATCTCTAATCCACCCCCTAAACTTGTCACATTCCCTAAGTAAGCTTAAGACTTTCCTAAGCCAAGGAAAATCAACAATCTCAACTCCCTCAAAAATATCCCAACCACCCAACAATGAATGCTCTTACAAAGGCAATAAAGACTCTTACAAGCTCTTACAAGCCATAATGAAGGGTCTTTATGAAGATATTATCCCTTGAGCCTCCTTTTTTGACTCATCCATCCCCTTGCCTCCATCCACTCACCCTGTGACATGTGTCACTTCCTGATTGGTGCTGAACAAGCACAATCCATGTGCTCCCCTTTGAGTGCATCCTAGCCCTCCTTAAGCTTTTATCTCTCCTTGCATCTTAACCCTCCATCCCTCAAGCCCTTAGCCTATAAATTGAATCCCCTCCCAAGCCATTTCATCACAACTTTTGAGCTAAAGTTATAATGCCATTTTAAGACCAAGTTTTATACCAATCTCATACATCCACACCAAAAATTCCAAAAATCTCCATTGAAGCTAGTTTGAAGCTTGAGCATACATCCCATAATCCTACCAAACTAATCCATTAGACTCATCCATACATCAAGAGAATAATCTCATTGAGAGAGTCATTCCATGGCTCATATTCTCATTTGAGGGTTTCTCTTTTGGTCTCTCTTATATGTTATGGTTTTTATGCTAGTTAATGCTTTTTTTCTTTTAATAGATTAGTATTACTTGCTAACATATTTCTCATATACATTTTGGCACGCCCAGTGGGGAAACCTTCTTGCTAAAACATCTTTTTCATATTTCTCATATCTCTAAGTCTAGTCTCTCCTCTTCTTATCCGAGACTGGGGCAACCTTGTTGCTAAAACATCTTCCTCGTGTTGTCTTCATTCGAACTTCTTTGAAATAGTGTTGTCTTAACACTATGTCAAAGAGGGGAAAAATGTAGACACCTAAATTTGATTACACCGCTTTGGTAATCCTATTTAGTTATCTCTAAAGGCATTATTAATTAAATTCTTATTTAATTAATCCTTTGCCATCCCCTAGCTGATTAATTTAATTAATCATCTATAGTCCTAATTGATAAATCAAATAACCTATTATTTATCAATTAATCCTATTCTTCTGTTTGTTTCCAAAATCCTCATTTATTAAATAAATCTATTTGATAAATAAAGCCCTCAAATCTAATAACCCCTAAACTATCCTAAATCCCCTTTTTATCCTAATCCACCCCATCCACCCATACTAACCAAGCTTAGCCACTAACTCACCCACCCTCATGAATGCCATCCACTTGCAAATCTCTAACAAGCCTAATCTAATCCTAAACCATCTCTAATCCACCCCCTAAACTTTTCACATTCCCTAAGTAAGCTTAAGACTTTCCTAAGCCAAGGAAAGTCAACAATCTCAACTCCCTCCAAAATATCCCAACCACCCAACAATGAATGCTCTTACAAAGGCAATAAAGACTCTTAAAAGCTCTTACAAGCCATAATGAAGGGTCTTTATGAAGATATTATTCCTTGAGACTCTTTTGTTGACTCATCCATCCTCTTGCCTCCATCCACTCACCCTGTGACATGTGTCACTCCCTGATTGGTGCTAAATAAGCACAATCCATGTGCTCCCCTTTGAGTGCATCCTAGCCCTCCTTAAGCTTTTATCTCTCCTTGCATCTTAACCCTCCATCCCTCAAGCCCTTAGCCTATAAATTGAATCCCCTCCCAAGCCATTTCATCACAACTTTTGAGCTAAAGTTATAATGCCATTTTAAGACCAAATTTTATACCAATCTCATACATCCACACCAAAAATTCCAAAAATCTCCATTGAAGCTAGTTTGAAGCTTGAGCATAAATCCCATAATCCTACCAAAATAATCCATTAGACTCATCCATACATCAAGAGAATAATCTCATTAAGAGGGCCATTCCATGGCTCATATTCTCATTTGAGGGTTTCTCTTTTGATCTCTCTTATATGTTATGGTTTTTATGCTAGTTAATGCTTTTTTTCTTTTAATAGATTAGTATTACTTGCTAACATATTTCTCATATACAGAAAACACCCAAAAGGAACACTTTCAAAGTCCAGCTGTTGGATATGGGTGCCAAGTTTGGACTAAAAACAAACCACTTTGGGCATATCCTCCCCTTCCCGCACTCCAATGTAGATCCTCGCATAAGTTAGCCTACTCTTTGAAGCAGTGATTGGGTCAATGGAGAGAAGCTTTTCGAAAGAGCTGGCCACTCCCTTGAAGACATCCTCATTCCAGAATTCCAATGGTAGCTCCGAGAGTCTGACCCATACCGGAGCTTGCTGGAGGAAAGATTCGTTTAAGTCCAATTGGGACAACCATCTCTGAAGCATGAGGGTGGCCCTTTCAAAGCTCCAGGGACTTTTACATAGGATGTCAGCCATGTCCTCTTGATAGGTGAACTCAAAAGAGAGAAAACCCTTAGCCATTGCTATGACACTAACTTGACCTTTCAAGGTTAATTTTTTTAAAGTGTAGGCCCAGACCACATCAATGTTTGGTCTTGGGCCAATAAAATTTCCAACGAGCATTGAGGACATGGAGGAAATGCTATGATCAACAATCTTGTCTGGAATAGTGATTGTGCAAGATCCCTTTTCCAGACTTGACACAACCTTAACCGAAGGGAAAGAGGATTTACCTGATGGCTTGAATCCAAAGAGTGAGGCCCAATGCTTTGGGAGATTCCCTGGTATGTCCTCACGTGGGTCCCCATCTCCTGACTCCTCCCCGATGCCTACCTAGATCCCCTCCTGCATACTTGGTGATCGAGGTCCGCCTCCCTGTGAATTCCCACCTGTCTCCAGATTTGAATTTTGGACTTACGCTCCCACTCCCATGTCTCCCATATTTACTCTTTAGTATTATTATGTTGTAGGTTTACCATTTGAATTCTTAAGAGTTCTTTGTGGAGAACTTCTATTTCTTGTCTACATTCTCTCATCCATGGCATTTTTAGCATATAGCATTTTAACATAGTTACATGTTAATATAGTTTCTTTACAATAGCTTAGCTCACATAGTAATTAGTTGGATTTGTAACACTTGAATATTTCTTAGAATAGTTGCACTTTATATTCTCATTTCTAGCTTAGCTCCCATCTAGCATTTCATCATTAAGGAACTCCTTGTAGAAATTTGCACTCTTGCATCTTGTCTTTGAAACCTCCCATTGCATGGTTTACTAGCAAGAAGAGTATTCCTAAGGCTTAGCTAAAAGCTCTTGTACTTGAAACACACTCTCTTCCACTTTGTGGATAGGGAGCTCCATGCCGGCATCCAAGCATTCAAAATTCAATGCAATCCCTTGGATAGAAGGGTTTGGAGTGGGACACTTTCTTAGTGTACAATGAGAAGTTACATAATTTTTCAATTTGAAGAGTGAGTGTTAGAATATTGGAGTGTATGCATTGTTACATGTTTCTTGTAGACCTTGGGAAGATATTAGTATGTATTTTTTTCTTGGATCACTGAAGACATACGGAGGTAATGATTCTATATTTTTTATGGTGGATAGATATGTGAAGATGTCATAGTTCATCCTTGTAAGAAAATGATAGATGAAATTCATCTAGAAGAGCTTTTTTTTTAAGGAAATTTTTTGATTGCATGGGTTACTGAAGAGTCTAATAGAGATAGTAGGTTTGCTAATTATTTTTGGAAAACACTTTAGAAGAAGCTGGGTTTATATTTGAAGTTTACTTCTACTTCTCACCCACAAGTTAATGGATGGAAAGAGGTTGTGAACAAAGATTTAGGAAACCTTCTACGATGTTTAGTTGGAGATAAATTATGTACTTGGGATTTGCTGTTAGCATAAGAAGAGTTTGCATATAATAATTTAGTGAATAGAAATATAGGGAAAAATTAACTTCAAATCATTACTAGGCTACATCCTAACATAATATCATATTTGAGGATACTTAGTTTAGAGGAAAAAAGGAGTGTTAAAGGTGAGAATTGTGTAGATTTCATGAAGATTTTACATGATGAAGTAAATCTTAGTTTAGAGAAGGCCAATTAGAAGTAGAAGGAGATAGTAGATAGGTCAAGAAGACATAAGTTACTTGAAGCTAGGGATGAAGTAATAGTTCACCTGAAGAAAGGTAGATTTCCTATTGGTACTTATAGAAAGTTGTGTATGAAAAAGTTTGGCCCTTGTAAGGTCTTGAAGAAGTTTGATAATGGAAACACTTATGAGATTGAGTTATTAGATGACATGGATATTTCAGCTATCTTTAACATTTTGGATTGGCACAAGTATCATGAGAGAGGTGACAAAGTTAATGTTAAGTTTGATTATCTTAAGAATCATTCTAAATGAATTGAGTAGATTATTGATGCCATAGTTGGAAGAGGTACAATAGGAAGAGATTGTTGATCTCTAAGCCTTGTTGCCTATTAGTGTCCAAAATTTAGTCATTTCTAGGTAGCATTGGTCATTCATCATTGAGAGTGAGCCACCTAATGAAGGTTGAGCTACATGGACTTGTTTATATTTTCATTACAAGTTGAGAAAGTCTAAGGTTTTCAAGAACTCTAGTATATATTGAGTCACAATATATGTCAAGTAAACAATAGGAAAAGCTGAGAACTATGAATATAGTTTATGTCGAGTGAGTCAGTAATTGTTGAGCATATAGAAGTTGAGGGACAACATGAATATCAGTTATGATCAAGCATCAAGATATTCAAGTGCCAAGTAAACTAGTTTTGGCATATGTATTTTTAATGGCACAAACACTTATGTAAATCATTTTGGCCTACTTTAATGCAATATTTATGGATTATAGAGATAGTTAAGGAGATAATTACATGTTTTGTCAGAGGACATAAATTCCTAGGAAGGAAGAGTAAGGAATTAGAAAATTAGAATGATTAAGTAGCAAATGGGAGAATTCTAGATTGTTGATCTTGATCTAGAACCTACTCTAGATGTCTATTTAAGAAGGGTTCAAACCCTAAATCATAGAGAATGCAATGACAGATGATCATGTATGCACAAGAAGAGAAGGTCAAGGACAGAGTGAAGGAAGGCCAAGTTTGATAATCAGAGATAGATATTAGACTGAGAAACCTAGAAGTGAAAGAAAAAATAGAGTTTATTAGATTAGGAGATCAATATTGACAAGGATAGAGGAGATCTATCATCTAGCATAAAATTCTATTGTAAGGATTAGGTACTAAGACATTCTAACAAGTAGAATGGGGTAAATCTCTTAACGGAGTGGTTTTATTGGACCTAACTAAATCTCCTAACATAATGGTTACTTAGTTGTAAGTTTAAATACTTTAATCAAGGTAGACCTATCAATATTTTAAAGCTCCTAACATGGAAAATATCTCACAAGGTAGATCACTAGAAGTTATAAAACATTGTAGCCTCAATAGGCACACTTTATTGATACAGTAGTGAAGATTTGTGGGTGTCATCCCCACCCTAGTTTTATCTTCACCTTGGAGGGTTTCTAGGTAACCAAATCTTTGTGTTATGTGTTTACATTTCTTTTCATGTTGATGGATGTGATGCATAGTTAGTGTTAGAAATAGATAATACTAAGAGGGTAGGGGGGTGAATCAATATTCTACAAACTTTTCCCCATAATCAAATATTATTAATTACTTTATAACTTACATATGAAAGTAAACCAACAATGTTGAATAGTAAATATAACCATGCACATAGAGAACTCATAACACCATTATTTTTTACTAGGAAAACCTTGGCCAAGGGAAACCCTGTGGGGATGATACTCACTAGATGATTAACTAAACAATAGGATCATATTAAGGATATTGACCTTGTTAGGAGTTTGTGAAGTAAATATAGTGTCTCAAGTCCTTATTAGAGGACTAATCCTTGTTAGAGTCCTCAACCTTATTAGGAGTTTCTTCTACCCTATTTTGAGTTGATAGAAAAAATAAAATGTATGCAAGAAGAGCCCACTACCCTAATATGCAATTATATAATTTAGTTCTTCACAAGAATAGATATACATACAATACTTTCTCACTATTCTACTTGACACTTCTCATCGTACATTAGAACTCAATTCACATAAGGCTCATAGATAGTTCTCACAATATTTTGCATGTCATATACATGTCACATATGACACACACAACTTCTTCTAACTATGCAAGATAAGATTTTTAATTATACCTTGCATATTTACAGAACTCTAGTTAGTTGGCTTTCATTTCTTCACATGCTTGACATAATAAAAAATAACTTATGGAATAATATCAACATATGTAATGGGCACCCTGGTTATAACTTCGTGAAAAAATTTGCAAGAAAGCTCTGATACCACTGTAATGGACACCCAGGAATGCCCAAAAGCTGAACCAACTACTAAAATTATATTAATTCTAAAAAATGCTGCAATCAAGTACAAAGAGATGTATTCAAAAGGCCAAACCCTAAGGGAATGACATCTAGAATGTTACAACAGAGAATGAATGTCCCCTATTGCCAAAAAAAAGAGTGTGATTCACACATCCAAGCTCTTATCAAATGCAAGTTATAATCATCTGATACTCAGCAATGAGACTTTCAGCCCTATTTATCCTTTTCTTAATCCTTTTGGAAGGAACTAAAACATTAATTAATTGCTAAGAAGCCTCCTCCTTCCAATAATTAATGCATACCCTAGAAATTTCTCCCTGGCAATAATTAATTAAATCATGAGAGGCTTCCATCCTTCCAATAATTAATACAAACCCTAGAAGCTATTAATACAAAGTCACCTTTTAATTTTAATTGAATGACTTTAATTTTTTTATCCTCCACTTAGACTTTGGAGAACGTGAGAGCTAAAATTGGGATCATTACAAATCCGCCCTCCTTGAAATTGCTTGTCCTCAAGCAATCTGGCAATACAATGAACTCCAACCTCCACCCGGATCCCAATTGAAGTAGTATGTGACATCCTTGTGGACATTAAACTAACTACAAATTAGCATGATCAGGACCAACCACATGTCGTGCAACCTAGCACCCAATACTTGTGCTGATGGTGAAGAAGCCAAAATGTCACCAAAAGGTAACTCCATATAAGATCTATGAAATCTCTTCTTCCCAACTATTGCAACAGAAAATTGAATCTTTGTAGATGGTGAAAACTCATAATCATCAACCATTGCATTTATACCATTAAAATCCTCATTGGATGGTTCAACTGACACAGAAGTGGTTGCTGATATGACAGTTCCCTTGCATTCTCCTAGTTCCACTATTGCTACATCATCATCCCCTGGCAAGGCTTCATATGTGGTCTCCTAACTTTGCGCACATGTTTCTACTGATTTCACTAAAACACCCATATCACCAACATCATAACTAGCCATCTCTATATGTGTCTCGATCCCATCTGAGAAATCGACTACCTTCTGCTTTGGAGCAACATACAAATCATCAATGTTGATGCCCATCTGTCTAGCCATAAGTTGCAACATCATATCCATTCACCAATTCTGCTCCTATTGCATCGTATTCTTCTCATGTTGCATACATTTTCCCTTCTCTAATGTACGCAATAACTATCTGAACATCACATCTTGATCTGGACTAATATAAATCTTTATCTGGCTATCAATATGATCTCCATAGGATGGTAGGACTTATAGCTCTGATACCACTGTAATGATTACCCTAGAAATAGCTTTGATACCACTGTAATGGGCACCCTGGTTATAACTTCGTGAAAGACTTTGCAAGAAATCTCTAATACCACTATAATGGACACCCAGGAATGCCCAAAAGCTGAACCAACTACTGAAATTATATTAATTCTAAAAAATGTTGCAATCAAGTACAAAGAGATGTATTCCAAAGGCAAAACCCTAAGGGAATGATGTCTAGAATGTTACAATAGAGAATGAACATCCCCTATTGCCAAAAAAAAGAGTGTGATTCACACATCCAAGCTCTTATCAAATGCAAGTTATAGTCATCCGATGCTCAGCAATGAGACTTTTAGCCCTATTTATCCTTTTCTTCATCCTTCTGGAAGGAACTAAAACATTAATTAATTGCTAAGAAGCTTCCTCCTTCCAATAATTAATGCATACCCTAGATATTCTTCCCTAGAAATAATTAATTAAATCATGAGAGGTTTCCGTCCTTCCAATAATTAATACAAACCCTAGAAGCTATTAATACAAAGTCACCTTTTAATTTTAATTGAATGATTTTAATTTTCTTATCCTCCACTTAGACTTTGGAGAACATGAAGGCTAAAACATGGGAACATTAGAACATAATTAGCTCATCATAGCCTAGTAATTATTTTGTAACCAAAATAATTCCTAAGTTCATACAATCCAATTCTCTACTATGCTTCATTTTGCACTATTAAATACCCACATTGGTATAATTAATCATAACGCATGTCATACTATTTGTACACAACTACACACTGGCACATGTGATCATGATATTGCCATGAATATTTTGTCAATTTCACATAAGATAACTCTCAATGAGTCTTTTGTACACTTAACATATGTTCTCTGTATTGCTATAAACTATTTAACACTTAGACAATTTTCTAACTCTAAATGTAGAAATGAAATGTTGAATGTAAGTTAGCATAAATGAAAATCATCAAGACATCTATCTAACCATATTGCCAATAGTTAGATCTATTTTAGAGTTTATGATTATATTTTATATGATCTAAGATATGAGATGGATTAGGAGTGAATGTATTTAATCTATTATTTTATTTCAAGGAGTTAAAAATTTTGTAGATCTTGATTCACCCCCCACCCTTCCTCTCAATATCTTGCATCCCAATTAGAATTCCAATAATTGGTATTAGAGCCTAGCTTAGATCTTGGAGATGGAGGATTACAAATTGGGAAAGACTATTTAGAATCATATGCTTAACATCTAGATCATACTACAACAACTTGAAATAGTAAGAGAGGAGTTAAGGATATCCTTAAAGAAAAGAAAAGATATGACCATTTAACAAAATGATACACTCTACCAAGAAGTAGACACCAAATAACTATTTGAAAGTGGGAATTTTAGTGAAAGTGATGTAGAAATAGTAGACCAATTAGAAAAGAACAATATTTTGAATTAAGAAGTCAAAGGATTGAAGAGAGAACTTGAAATCCAATCAAGGGGACTATGTCAAGTGATTGAAAGCTAAAGAAAATAAAGTCATTGCTAAAGAAGACAAGAGACAAATGGCTACCAGACTTGAATAAATGTCATCTAATGTATAGAAGCTTATAAAAAATCAGTTGGACATGATAAATTAATTTTGACTTTCTAATCAAGCGCTAAATAGAAAGGACATAGAGATTGCATATCTGACGAATGAACTTAGATCTGACAAGGAAGTAATAGAGAGAATGAATAATCCTAGTGAAACTATAAGATACTTTGATGAACTAATGAGATCACCAAGGCTAATCAGTGACACCTCTAGTTTAGGACATATCAAGCACTCTTCATCTACTAAAGAAGGAGAATCATCCAATAGTGGAGAGCAAAGAAATGAAAAACCAAAATGATAACCTACATCCTATCACTGTGGCAAACTAGGATACACAAAAAAACATTTGTAGAAGCAAGATTGGTAAGAAGAGTCCTAAGCCTAAGTTTACTGGTAACTATTCTTATTACAATAAAGAAGGAAACCAAGCACATGGATGCAAATGAAAGGAAAGTGATATACCTATTGCATCTAGATTTGATGATCATTTCTACAACTATCACAAATATGGACACAGAACTTAAGAATGTAGATTCAAGAAAAAATCTAACCAGACATCTAAGAAGAAAGCACATGCACCTAAGCAAGGTAATTCTTACAATTGGGATTATAACACAATACATGATTGTCATTATTGTATATAATAAGGTCACATTCCAAAAAAGTTGCATTAAGACACATTTTAGAGGCAATTACAAGAAATGGTTAAATGGAAGCTTAGTTTGTTTTAGTTGTAACAAGATTTGACATGTCAGTAAGAATTGTAGGACTTGAGCATTAATACCAAATAATAAACACATCAAAGGAAAAGGAAAAGTTAACATAGAACAAAAAAAGAAAGAGATGGATCAAATCTAGAGAAAGAAAGTAGAAGCTGGAAGTAGTGGATCAAGTGAAGTCGAGATCACCCAATCGAATGGATTAGGTAATCACACCAATTCCAACTAAGAAAATAAATTATGATAGGACATATTCACTTGAATGACAAATTGTATACCAACTCCTAATGAGAGATGTGATCAAAAGTCCATATCTGCATGAACCAAGATACACTAGGAAAAATTTGAGACAATAATTGAGAAAAATATTCATATGCATAGTAGATGTCAAGTATTAGTGTTATTGTCTATAGTGATCAAGTAATACCATATAAGCCAAGTGTTTATACATAACCAAGTTGATGTGTTGACTAGGATAAGAATGTAAAGGCAATGAAGACCAAGTGATGGAAGGAAAGTAGTGTGGACAAAATTTTATGTGAAGGAAGAGACAATTTTAATGCACCTAATATAGTACAACACATTTATTGCAAACCTAATTCGACATATTAAAGCTATATATGCAATTTTTTTGAAGTTAATTTGCATTTACCAAGAAATTTAGACAACGTAGGTGATTCCAAAGTAATTCAAAGGTGATTTCAGTGAAAGTGTGAGTGAATCTCAGTGTGTCATCAAAAAAATTATAGAACCAAGTAAGACTTGAAATGTTTAGTTTAGTTTTTTTTGAAGTTATTGAAGTTAAGTTGATAAACCCTATTTTTTAAATGGAATCTTCCATGTCTACATCTAGAAAAGAAACATTGAAGGAAAGCAATGCACAAATTGTGAGGAATGATCAGTGTCCTCCACCAAAATTTGAGGCATAGCTTGATATTTTGATGAATGAAGATGCATCAAGTACCCTATCATTGATTCCACCCAGAGTTTTGATAGTTCATGATGTTTGATCATATTACATATGTAAGGTTGGAGAGATTAGAGATTATGAGTTGTAAGCTTCTTATGATTAACTATGTGACAATGGAATCCTAAATGACAACTACAATCTTGATTGTTGTTGAAAAAGTGCTTACTTGTGCCCTAGAATTTACAAAGGTATTTAAAGTGTAATGGATAAGTATTGTATTGAGATGAGTATAGTACATGAAATTGTGGTTATAAGGTGGACCGATCAAGATTAACAAAGCAATAATCCACTGAGTTATATGTTATCCAACTCTAGATAGGGTAAAGAGAATGAGATGTGTCACGAAGAACATCATTGAAGATCATACAAAGGCCAAGTGGAATGGTCATGGAATGTCAATTGATAGAATTAAGGATCATGTTGTTTAATTTGAAGTATGTGTAATTGCACACAAGCTATATCAGTTGAGTTGACTGAATAGTGTTCCACACATTGTAGTTGAGCTAGGTTATAAAATTGTCAAGAAGGACCACAGCTATGACCTAGTCGAGCTATAATTGCAAAAACTATCTAAAAATATTGGAGCAATTAGGAAAGTCAAGAATACATCTTGTAAGTTTGGATCTTTGTTAGTTTATATATTTTCTATTTACAAAATTCATTTCCTACTTGTTAGTTCATGGTTTTTCAGAGTCACCATTTTTATTCTTAATTTTTGGTTCACTCTTGTTTTCAAATGTTTATGTTGAACCATCAATTCTACCAAGAGTCAAATGTAATTTTAGGTATGATAACATTTCAATCATTCATGTGTGAACCTTTTCCTTTCAATTCCTTCTCCCTCCAAGCCTATTGTTAACCATGTCCAACCCCTGGGTTTCCTTTGCAAACAATTTGGTTAAGGAAATTATTAATTTGATATATTTTTCTTTGATATTTCTTGAACCTCTTCTACCATTTGTACAATTTGAACTAAGTTCAAAAGGTTCAATTGGTTCATTGCCCCAAACTATTTATGATCTTCATGCAATATGGTTGGTGGTCCTATCTTTTTACACCATGGAGTTTGATTCTTAGAAGATGTGCTACAGTTCGATGCCTTTTTTGGTCTAATATAGACAAAGTATGATGTCATCAATCATGGATGGTTAATAAACCAAAGTAAGGTAATTATGAAATATCATGTTGAGAGTTATTTTTAAATGGTGAAAGAGAAATTTGGTACATGCGGAGGAAACATATCATTTAAATTACTTACTTCACATTTATTGTCACATGCCACCTTGTCACATCCTCCTTTTCCTATGGTATGTGTAATTAATTATGTCCTTCCCATGATTAATGCCCTAATTTTGCGATGAATTCTATATGAGTGAAATTTCCCTTCTTTTAAGATATGATTTTCTTTAGTTGATTAAATATTGACTACAGGAGTCTGAAGAAGCGAAATCATCTTTCCTAGTCATGATAATTTATGCTATTTAGGTGATTCTTGAACCCTTTAATCCTTTTTCTTTCTCCTGTTAGCAAAAGAAATTGTGTTTTCTTCTTTAAACTTCAATCAACGGGAGAGAATTTTAAACCATGAAGTCTACTCTACACTTTTTTTTGGGAATACCCATAGTTTGTGTAGTATATATCCTATTGTATCAGCCATAGATCTTTTAAGGGTTGATTTAGGCAGGATAACAAAGAGGTTGTGTGAGAAACTAGCACAACCCTTCTCTACTAAAGTCTTGGACACTAACTTTCTTATAACCTCCACTTTACAAAAAAACTACCCATGTCCAAAGTTTATTCAAGAATGCATTCAGAGATATGATATACCTAATGGAAATATTTTGAAGAAAGATAAAAGCATATTGTTGAATATCTCTAGGGAAACCATGTCTAAGTTGTTCCATCTTGAAGAGAAAGAATTCTTAGATTTGAATCCTACTTATTGTAGGATGGATTTCTTGATAAAGTCAATGCTTATAGAAATGTCATTACAAAGAGTTGGAGTATAACTCCTTATAAAGGTGGCTCTAGGTTTCCCAAGATTCTCAAGAAAGTTTAGATGACTTCTCAAGTCCACGATGCAATAGTCTTGTTGTACCAAATTTGTGGTTCCCCAGATGTGTCTTCTTTTAAAGAATGGATGTATTTTTATATTCAAATTATTTTGAAAGGATCTCAATTTTTAGACTAGGCCTAATTGATTGCTAGTTCTCTAAGAAGTCAGCTCAGAGGAGCATTAAGAATGAAGAAAGATTTTTATATGTCTTCCTATTTGACATATATCTTGGCTAGTACACAAGATTTTCAGTATCTACCTAATGATCCCTAGGCATAAAATATCACAATCTATAACTATTACCCTATGTTACATAGAGATGAAGTTTTGGAAAGCTTCAGGAAAGTTCATGAATTTTTTTAGGGAAGCTGTGTTTCAAAATAAAAGGTTCTCCTCATTTTAGATTTTCTTTTGAATCTCTAAAATTTGTAACAATCTTTGGTAGCATTTATATCTAATTCCCCAATTTTACCTATGCGAGGATAGTTGGTTTTGATGAAGAACCTTTGAGACTCCCTAGGTTTGACCTTGATTGTTTCTATTGGTGTAAATAAGTATTTACTATTTACACTTAAGTTTACTTAGGTTAATGCATTATTTTATTATTTTGCATTATTTTATTATTTATTTAGGTGAGACACTTAGGAGTTTGTGTTCTCTCACAGAAGTACACAACTCTAATTATGCACATGGTGTCTACAACATAGGATTTTGCATCATTCACTAAGTTTTCATGTTGACAACACAATTATTTGCACTCCTTATTTAGCATATGTTGTCTACACCACTGCTTTGTGTGCTACACCGTTGTAGGCTTATCCTCACATCATCACACTTAATTTCATGCTTAATGAAGCATAACCCACATCTAGTGGACATGTGCCTAGTTGTATGACTTATCATGATAATGACTTCTATGCATTCTAGAAGCTCTCCAGAGGCCTTTATATATAGGAACTCCTAGTGTACTCTTGTAATGGTTGTATGGCATATTGAATGAATCTATCATCATTCTGATCATACTCTCTCTATTTGATATACTATTGTGTTTGTGTTTCAGTTCCTTGGTCTTGGGTGAATTCTAGCCTAAGCCAAATTCTTACATGGTATCAAAGCTAAGGGAGAACTCTATACATAGTCATTCAAGACAATTCATGCTTTAGCACCTCAACCTGAATCCAGAGCATCTAGACCTAGATCTAAACCTCACCATTGTGTCTAAAGCATCGATTCAGTGAAGATCAACTATAAATTTGCCTATGCTAGGTGAAAGTTGATCGTGAGGTAAAAAAAAATTGTAAATCACAACCTAGAGGCCACGAATTGTAGTTTAGGTACGTAATTAAATCTGAGTTAAACAAACCCATGGGCTGAACTCCACATATTCAGGGCCGAACTAGTGTAATCCAGCATTCTCTCCCAAAAATCCACTGAGAATTCCCTAAACCAACCAACGCACTCATCAGCATGCATCAAAAATTTTGGGTGTTGTTATTTGTGTAATGTGGATTGCAATTTTTAAATAGCACCTATTTTTCTCTACCCACAAATGTGGGACAAAAATTGAGAAAATCTAGCATTGACAGATGGGTTCATGACAACTAAATAATAATCTGATGTGGGAGATAATATACAATTCAGCACTAAAATCATTACCTCCAATGAAGATCCCATGCACATGAGTTGGAAATCCGCTAGTCGGTATTCAAACAATCTGGCACCACAAAGTTAAAAATCCAGCTCGCCTAAATCCCTTTGACCCTGCCAAGTTTTTTTGGTATCCACAGAGTAATTTTTCAACCATAATTTAAGCACCATGTGGTGCTCAAACAAAGAAACACATGGTGAAATATAATTTTCCCACACAATCTCCAAACATGCCACACAACATTCATGTCTGCCAGGTCTATAGACACATGGCACGATTTCATTCACCCACATGGCCGATTACCAAATCAGCCACCAACTTAGTGACTTAAAAATGAATCTTCTGCCACCATGTGGCTAGTAACCACACCAAATCTATATGACACATGTAGCCTAGTCAATAGGAAAATGGATGCCATGTACCCTACCCTATCAAATTTTTATATACAGTCCATAAGGTTCGCACAACAATCATACCATGCTGACATTATCAATATACTATCTTAAAATTGATGGTCATCTGAATGTCATTCTAGGCCAAAATTAAACTACTAAAATGGTTGTATGACCATAAAATTTAACCTCATCTTTTCCTGATATAACCCCTCTTCAGATTGATTTTGGATTTTGCAGTCCAACTTTGGGAGGACATAACTTGGACATCTAGAATCCAAATTAGGTGTGATTTCTTTTGAAATTGGGTAGATTTCTTTAAAAAATTAGTGGTACAGCTTTTTTTTGGTTTTGGTGCATGGATTTGTTAGAATTTGCATTTTTTGGTGACTATACCTCCATAATCCTGCATTTTGTAACTTCAAATGCTCTGTATGGGTACATCTAGAGTCAACAATAGGTTCAACTTTTTTTGAAAGTGTGTTATTTTTCGTCTTCTTTCTAGATTTGCTATCAGATTATAGGGTTGTTTGGACAAAAGTGTCACTTTCAGCAATAGGGCCTTTCTTTGCTTTGTATTGCTTCAAAATTGTAGCACATTGTAAAGTTCTAGATTTGTAATCCATTAAGAAGTTGTAACAAGTAAAATCAAAAGTTCACAAAGGCCAAAATTGGCAAGTGGCCCATTGTAATTGCACTACTGATAAAGAACCCAAAGCATCTATTTTGGGGGGGTTTCTTGATTTAGTGAAAAGGGGGGGTGTTCTTGGTGTTGTGTTCTCTCTTTTTTGCACTTTTCTTTCATTTTTTGCATTATGGTAAATTTTAAGTTTCCTAAATTAACTCCTCATAACTATGCTACAAGGTCCATTAAAATGTGGTATCACTTAATGCATAATGGAGTTTCACAATATGTAGAAGGTATTCTTCCTAAACCAGTAGGTGATAAAGTATCAGCAAGTGATATTTCAGCTTGGGTAGCAATGGATAGGAAAGCCCTAGGTGATATATGTTTGGGGGTAGATGATAAGATCATGTATCAAATAAAGAAGTGTTCTACATACAAGGAAGCTTGGGATACCCTCAAAAACCTTTATGGTAAAGTGTCTGAAGAGGATGTTTTCAAAATCGAAGATGAGCTTGTCTCCTTAGATCCTAAGTCATATGATTCAATATAGGATTTCATCATCAAGGTGAATGAACTAAGGACAAAGCTTACTGATTGTGGAAGTTCTATCAAAGATGACAGATTGATCTATTTCATACATAACAAGTTGCCATCAGAGTATTCCACATTTGTATATTCTTTAAACACCTCAAAGACTACCTTAGGGTCTACCTATAAGAAAGTTACTTTTGATGAATATGCTAATCTAATGAATACTGAAGAAAAGAAGTTGAAATCAATGGGGATTCTCAAATCACCTTAGTCTAAAGCATTGGTGGCCAATAATGAGGGTTCTCACAATTCAACTAGTCAATCTTCAAGTAAAGGAAAGGGTAAGAAGAAATGGAAGAACAAATCACATGATGCAGAGAAGACAACACCACAATCCAATCAACAAGGCAAGTCCTTAAATTCCCACAAGAAGGGGGACAATAATAAGGAGAAGAACAAGTGATGGGGACACAACCCAAGCACAAAATGGACATAACAGGAAAGGGAAATTTTTATTAACTGTGAAAATATGCTAGTACACTTAGTGTAGAGAAACAAACTCCAAAACATGCCCTAGGGGCTTACAATAGCATAAATCTGGAGATAAATTCTTCTCCTAGTACCTCCTCTCAAACTCCACTCCTAACTGCCTTTTACAATGCCATAAATGTTCTTAAATAGACCCTGGAGGCTTAAGGATTAGGAATACATTCTAGAAAGTGCTAGTTGGCATCCACCAACCAAATAGAAGGCTCTAGAAGTCACATTAGAAGTCGGCACAAAATTAGAAGAATCCAGAAATGGTAACCGAACTTCTGGGAGGCATAACTTTTGAACCATAGCTCTGATTGACAAACCGTTTACATTTTTGGAAAACTCTCAAAGTACTCTATAGCCCTATGGATGAGCTTTTCTCCTCCCCAATTTTTCAGCCCTATTCAAGGTCATTTAATGCCCCTAAACCTAACTTTGAAGCATTCTTAGGATGTCTCCAGAAATCGAAAAAATTGCAATAACTTTCAAACCATGGGGCCTTTTGACCTGATTATTTTTTTGGAATGCTCTAAATGACAATGATAATAATTTGACCAATTTACACCTTCTAGTTCACCAACATGATGGCTCAATTACATACTCCTTTTTTTTTGGCATTTACATGTATCCCAAGGTGATTAAAAACTCTAACCCAGAACACTAATAGTGGAACTATGATAGTTGTAACCTTTATTTGACCCAAATGGGTATCCAGAAATGAAAACACATGAAAGAGAAACTAATTCTAAGTACATTTTTTTGGGTGACACAGGATTGCCCTTATACCTCTAGATGCTCCTGCATCAAAAAGTGTGCCTATTGCAAGAAATTGAGTCATGAAGAACATGAGTGTTATCTTAACAAGATTGATGAGTTGACCAACATCATGAAGAGACATAATGTTCCATTTCCTAATGCTTATAAGGAAAAATGTTCTTCTTTAGATTCCAAGGGAAAAGGGCAAGCACTCATGGCAAATTCAAACTCTTCGAAGGAATTGATATTTGACTCAGGTGCCTCATATCGTATGGGTTCTTCAAAGGAGGATTTTTCTTCAATGAAGCAGTCCAAGGTACCACACATCTTCATGGGAGATGATATCAAAATGGAATTTGAAGGGAAAGGAAATGTGGAGATGGAAAATGGAGAGTTTCAAGATGTTCTCTATTTTCCAAACCTAAGTTCAAATCTCCTATCAATCTACCAAATCACTCATCTTGGAGATGGACATAGAGTTGAGTTCCTTCTAGACTCAGTAAAGGTGCATAGTCTTAAAGATGAATCATTGGTTACAATGGAAAAAGTGAATCATAACAAAAGGTTGTACTCGTTCTCTCATTTTTTGCCTAAGTCTCCTTTAAAGGCCTTGTTATCTCAATCAAATTCAAACATGAAATTATGGCATGAGCAGTATGGTCATCTTGACTTCTGTTACCTACAAGAACTTTGCAAAAACCAAAGGGTCAAAGGTCTACCTCGAATCAACCTTTCTAAGGGTGAATGTTCAATAGATTCAATGGATATGCATCTAGAAGGGAATTTATAGAGAGGGAAGTCTTCAAGAGCACCAGGTGTTCCATAGATGGTTCACAAGGTATTAGCAAGTCCTTTTGCATTCAGCCAGGGTTGCTACATACTTACCTTAGTTGATGACTTTTCAAGATACACTTGGGTGTATTTTCTTCATAATAAGAATGAAGTGTTGGACAATTTTATAGCCTTCAAGACTCATGTAAAACAAAAATCTAGGAAAGCCATCAAAATTCTCTAAATGGACAATGGAAGCATGTATGTGGACATAAGACTTATGGACTTTTTCAGATGTGAGGGAATTGATCATAAGACTCTATCAGCATTTAGTGCACATAAGATAGATGTTGCAGCAATCTCAAGTGCCACTCACATTCTTCATCGATCTCCTCATCCAACCTTAGATGGCAAGACTCCTTTTGAGGCATGGTGTGGTAGAAAACCAATTGTGACGCACTTTAGAGTCTTTGATTGTCCTACATGGGAAAACATATCTTCCAAGGGATGTAAGGCACAGTCACCTCAACCTTTTTCTTTTGTTGATTATGAAGATGGTGTGAAGGCATATAGACTTCTAGATCCTGAGACACATTAGATTTTTGTAGAGAAGGATGTTCACTTTGAGGAAAGTTCACCAAGCTTTTCCTCTACTCCTCTCCACACATCATATCAAGTGGAAAATGATAGTGACACCAATGATAGTGCTTCAACATATTCAAACATGTGGGGTTCTATCGATAGTTACAGTGAGAGGTCACTTAATCAGTTCAGTCTGCATGCATACATCACCATAGTGATAGGTCTAGCACAGTAGGGTACATCCAGTCTTCTAGATAGAGGTTTAGTGACAAATTTGGAGGACAATATTGATGATCTACCTCTTCTTCTTGATGCAAAAGTACCTTCTTTAGTTGTCACAAGGGCGCCATCCGACTATCTTGTTCATTCTCTACATGATCAATTGTTACAGGTTGCAGTGATTGTGGATACTTATGATCAACAGTTATAGAGGGGTTCTTCATCAATTGCAGAGATGGATAGTTCTTTGAGGTAGGTTCTTTAGCCAGTTGAGAAAGTTTTAGAGACATCACTTATCCATGGGATTCTTTCCAAACATAGCGAAAGCATCTCATTTGTACCCTTGGCATTATTTCTTCCTAAGGGGAGGAACATCATTCTGCAGTCTTGGATCAGCTTCTTCATCAGAGTAGTCACTAGAAAGCATTCTTCTTTGGGGGGGGGAGCCTATCTTGTCTCTCATCCTCTTCTCATCATTATCTTATGTATATACTAGATGTATGTCATAATGGAAGGGGGGGGGTGTCTTGATTACTCCATCCATCCATACATCATTTTATCTCTCTTTTTGAGGGAGGGTTTTTCCCGTGAAGTTTTCCCTCTTTCTCCACTTTATGAGGGATTTCATTTTCATTATGTACATGGCTACCTAACATGGTCTAGTAGCCAAGATCCATCCTACATTGCATCCTAGATTTCATAAACTTAAGGGAATTCCCCTAAGTTGCACTTAAGGGGGGGTGTTGGTGTAAATAAGTATTTACTATTTACACTTACTCAAGTTTACTTAGGTTAATGCATTATTTTATTATTTTTCATTATTTTATTATTCATTTAGGTGAGACACTTAGGAGTTTGTGTACTCTCATAGAAGTACACAACTCTAATAATGCACATGGTGTCTACAACACAAGAGTTCACATCATTCACCGAGTTGTCATGTTGAAAACACAGTTATTTGCACTCCTTATTTAGCACATGTCTACACAACTTATTGGCATGCTACACCATTGTATGTTAGGATAAACCATGGACAGAAATAAAAACTACATGCAAATATAACCAATAACAGAAAAATAATAGAACACACACAAAAATGAACACAAGGCACCAAGATTTAACGTGGTTCACCCAATCCCTGGGCTACGTCCACCAAACAGCAAGTCCAATCTTATTACAATCCAGTGATTACAACTTGATCAGTCACCACAATCTAACAATCTCCCACTTGGAGACTGATCAGGCTCCACACTAAACAACAATCTCCCACTTGGAGACTGATCCTGTAGCAATACAACTATCGTATGGGGCTCCCACTGGATCAAACCACCCTGGACTTTGTTGTTCTTTTATTCTCATTTAGTCTAAAAGACCAACTGAAGCTGAAGAGGAGTTTAGCTTCTCCCTTGTTACAACCTTTGTCAACATATCTGCTGGATTTTCGTTGGTATGTATCTTCTCTAGCTTTAACTGTCCATCCTCCAAAACTGACCGAATGAAATGGTACCGCAACTGTATGTGTTTGGTCTTAGAATGCAGAGCTGAATTCTTAGCAAGATGAATGGCACTCTGACTATCTGTGAACAAATAATTATCCTTCTGAGGATGTCCCAATTCTTCCAAGAAGAACTGAAGCCATATCATCTCTTTGGCTGCCTCTGTAGCAGCAACATACTCTGCCTCGGTAGTGGAGAGAGCATTAATCTTCTGTAGCCTAGAGACCCAGCTCACGGCTGCCCCACCAACAATAAAGACATAACCTGTAGTACTCCACCTGGTATCAATATCCCCAGCCAAATTTGAGTCAACATAGCCCTGTAAATCAATAGTAGAGCCCCCAAAGTGTAAACACTTATTGGATGTTCCTCTCAAATATCTGAGAATCCACTTGACAGCATTCCAATGCTCAAATCCTGGATGACTCATATACCTGCTAATGACTCCCACTGCATGTGCAATATATGGCCTAGTGCATACCATAGCATACATCAAACTTCCTACAGCTGAAGCATAGGGTACCTTGGACATCTTATCCTCCTCTTCCTGTGTCTTGGGACACATCTCCTTAGTCAATTTCAAATGACCAGGTAAAGGTGTGCTGACAGCTTTAGCATTCTCCATAGAGAAACGTTGCAACACCTTCTCAACATAATCAGCTTGAGATAGCGTCAATGTTCTGTTCTTCCTATCTCTTCAAATCTTCATACCAAGGATTTGTTTTGCAGCCCCCAAATCCTTCATAGCAAATGCATGTGCTAATTGGCATTTCAGCCCCTTAATATGATCCATGTTAGACCCAGCTATAAGCATATCATCAACATATAAACATAAAATAATGTAGCTATCATCATCCAACCTCTTAAAATAAACACAGTAATCTGAATGACACCTATTATATCCATGCTCATGCATAAAACTGTCAAATTTCAGATACCATTGTCGAGGTGCTTGCTTCAAGCCATATAAACTTTTCTTCAATTTGCACACTAAGTTCTCCTTACCTTTGACCTCAAAACCCTGTGGCTGAGCCATATATATTTCTTCATCCAAATCACCATGAAGAAAGGCTGTTTTAACATCCATCTGCTCTAAATGCAAATCTTCAGTAGCCACAAGACTTAAAACAGTATGAATAGAAGTCATTTTAACAACAGGAGAAAATATCTCATCAAAATCAATTCCCTTTTTCTGTGCAAATCCTTTTACAACTAACCTGGCCTTAAATCTTTTCTTACCTCCTTCCTCTTCTTTCAACCTGTAAACCCATTTATTCTTTAAAGCCTTTTTACCTACATGCAACTTGCACAAATCCCATGTCTTATTTTTCAGCAAAGAGTCCATTTCATCTTTCATGGCAGACTCCCACTGAATCTTAGTATCCACCTGCACAGCTTCATCATAACTTTCAGGTTCACCAGCATCAGTAAGTAAAATAGAATACAAAGAGGGAGAAAACCTTTGTGGAGGTCTAATTGGCCTTTATGACCATCTAACATTCACTGGTGTGTGTGGTATTTTTTGTTGCAGTTGTTGCACATCATGAGGAATGGCTGGAGCATCAACTTTTGGAGTATCATCCAGCACTACATAATCATCTTCTTTCTTCTCATGTTGCTGCAACAGATCTTTGTACAACACTTTTTCATTGAATATGACATCCCGGCTTCTTATAATTTTATGATTTTCAAAATCCCAAAGCCTATAGCCAAATTCATTAATGCCATATCCAACAAAAACACATTTCTTTGATTTAGCTTCTAGCTTGGTTCTATTTTCAGAGTCTATATGAGCAAAAGCTTCACAACCGAAGGTCTTGAGAAAAGAATAACTCACCTTCTTACCAGTCCATGCTTCCTCTGGAATACCACAGCCCAAAGGAGTAGAGGGACCTCTATTAATCAAATATATTGTAGTATTGACAGCCTCTGCCCACATGTGTAAGGGCAACCCAACATGCAACCTCATGCTCCTTGCGCGCTCCATTATAGTCCTGTTCATGCGTTCAGCCACTCCATTTTCCTATGGAGTCCTTGGAACAATTTTTTGTCTATGAATACCATTAGTGGAGCAATAATCTTCAAATTCATGACTGCAATACTCACCACCATTATCAGATCTGAGACATTTTAATTTTTTACTAGTCTCATTTTCAACCAAGCATTTCCATTTCTTAAAAGTTTGAAATACATCATATTTCTGTCTAAGGAAATAAACCCATACTTTTCTAGTTGCGTCATCAATAAATGTAACATAATAATGAGAGCCACCAAGGGAAGATACCTGAGCCGGTCCCCATACATCTGTATGCACAAGCTCTAATTTCTCCTTTTTGTTTTCCTTCCCTGTCTTTACAAAACTCACTCTCTTTTGTTTTCCATACACACATCTTTCACAGAAATCCATATTCGCACATTTTAGACCTGGTAAAACTTTTCTTGAATGAAGTGCTTTCATACCTTTCTCACTCATGTGCCCAAGTCTATTGTGCCACAGCGCTGTATCAGAATCTACAGCAGCTATTTGTTCTCCCTGCTCAACTGCAGTAATTGTTCCTGAATATTCATTTTTCTCTGAAACAATCAAAGTAGAAGGAACAATATGACCTGTACAAAGATATAAGGTGCCTACTTTCACACCTTTTGCTACTACAAGGGAACCTTTTGAAACCTTCCAATTTTTATCATTAAAAGTAACTACACAACCCTCATCACTGAGTTGCCCTGCTGAAATTAAATTTCTACTTAGTTTTGGAACATGTCTTACCTCATGTAGTAGCCAATGATTTCCATTTTGCAACTTAATCTTAATTTTTCCCTTTCCAACAATCTGACGGGGTTCATTATCCCCCAAATAAACAAGCCCAAAATCCCCTTGGACATAATCAATGAAATAACCTCTATGAGGTGTAGCATGAAAAGAAGCACCAGAATCTAAAACCCATGAATCATCAACACTCTCTAAAGATAGAAGCAAAGCATCCTCTTCGAATTTGTTACTTACCACATTTGCCTCTTTGTCTCCATCTGATTTATCTCCTTCATTTTTCTTTCGATTCCAACAATCTTTCTTTTTGTGCCCTGGTTTCCCACACTACCAGCAATCATTTGGTCCTCTCGATTGAGACCTCCTCCCCTTTGACTTTCCTCTTCATTTCCCACGATTTCCAGAGTTACTTCCTCTTTCAGTCGTTCTGCCCCTGCTTTGTGCATTTAAAGCACTTCCTGATATAGATCCACCTGAGGATTTTCTATGAGTTTCCTTACTTAAAATAACGCTGATCACATCATCATATTTTAGGGTACTAGATCCAGGAACAGAATTACTCACCGCCATTACCAAGCCATTCCAGCTTTCAGGCAAAGAACACAAAATCAAGAGAGCCCTAATTTCTTCATCAAAATTGATACCCATAGAAGATAATTGACTAGTAATAGTATTAAACTCATTTAAATGATCTGCAACAGATCCACCTTCTGCCATTTTCATATTAAATAAACGCTTCATAAGAAATACCTTATTTGAAGCGGAGGGCTTTTCATACAGTGTCGCTAGGGTTTTCATCAAATCTTCTGTCGTCTTTGCTTTTGTAATATTAAATGCCACCGATGGTGCCAAGCATAACCGAATGCTTCCGAGTGCCTTTCTGTCCAAAAGATCCCATTCAGCCTCTAACATAGTTCCCTGATTCTTGGCTTTTCCTTCCAACGGCTTCCATAAATCCTTCTGATATAAATAGTCTTCCATTTGCATCTTCCATAACTGAAAGTTCTGCCCATTAAACCTATCAACCCTCAACTTACCCTCATCTGCCATCGCTCCCACTCAACTATGAGACTCCCACTTAACCGTGAGACTTTCCTGCAGAGGATAACTGAAAGACAACCTTGCTCTGATACCACTTGTTAGGATAAACCACGGACAGAAATAAAAACTACATGCAAATATAACCAATAACAGAAAAATAATAGAACACACACAAAAATGAACACAAGGCACCAAGATTTAATGTGGTTCACCTAATCCCTGGGCTATGTCCACCAAACAGCAAGTCCGATCTTATTACAATCCAGTGATTACAACCTGATTACAATCTGTAATCCCTTACAGCTCAATACCGCCGCAAGAACCAATTTCGTATCACCACATATAAAAAATACCCAACCCTAAGCCCTTTTTATACAAGTATTAAACCGCTTTAGGGTTATAACATGTCGGCCATATGTCGGCCATAATATGTCGGCTACCATGTCGGTTACTTCCCAAAAAAAAAAAAAATTCGGGGCGATGCCCCAAACCCCACTATTTATGAAGTATGTACAGTACTTTCCTGATCAGTCACCACAATCTAACAATTTCCCACTTGGGGACTGATCAGGCTCCACACTAAACAACATTGTAGGCTTATCCTCACATCATCGCACTTAATTTTGTGCTTAATGGAGGATAACCCATATCTAGTGAACATGTGCCTGGTTGTATGACTTGTCATGATGTTGACTTCTATACATTCTAGAAGCTCTCCAGAGGCCTTTATATACAAGCACTCCTAGTGTACTCTTGTAATGGTTGTATGGCATATTGAATGAATCTATCGTCATTCTAATCATACTCTCTCTATTGAGTCTACTATTGAGCTTGTGTTTGAGTTCCTTGGTCTTGGGTGAATTCTAGCCTAAGCCAAATTCTTATAGTTTCATATTAGCTAAAGTATCAGCAACTTGTCCTAGCCTTAAATAAAATTTTAACTGATGAAACTTCTAATGTCATTTTTCTACTCAAGCTAGGTAAGCTAACCTGTAAGAGTGTGGAGGATGCTATGTGCGTAAGTTTAGATTTAATCAATTTCCATCTTGGCTTCTATCATGCTAGATAGAACTTTGATAGCAAAGGAATAACTTTTAGCCTATTTAATTCTTGTGTGAAGTTTTTGCATGACCCTAATGTTAAAGACTATTAGGAAGATTGTGTAGATGAGCTAGAAGTTTGGAGGAGAGAATATAGCAAGCTTATCATTCCCTACATTAGACTTTTCCATTTAAATGTGGATATTGATGTCTCTAGTATAAAAGAAGATAAAGCATATTTAACAAGCACTCAAATAATAGAATCTTTAATTTTTAGCAAATCAAATATAAATTGGGAGTCTAAAGAAGAGGACAATAGTCTTGAGAGAACAAAGTCAGTGTTTGAGAGAACCAATTCTTGGTTAATAATGAAAAAGACACAACATGTTGAATAATCATATAATTCTTGTTCTAATATTCATTTCAAATCTACAAGTAGTAGGAGATTTGCATGGATTAAAAAGGTGCAAAGCAATAATCCCTCTCTAGTGAAAAAGGCCCATTCTAAAAGAATAAGCAATATAGAAACACCTGTTGAGTTAGGTTAAGCTATTCAGGTTGATAGTGAGCCTGACAAGGTTTCTGGTGCCTGATTGATAACCTTTATTAGGTTTAGATGATAGTAGGAACATCTCCATAGAGGATGGAGAACTTGAAAACTCTAGTTAAATACTAGGAACCTCAAAAGGCCTCAGATTTTGCATCACATTGGCTAGTGGCCTCAATTAATAAGAAAAAGAGATTAGTCCATGTTTTCTTCCTTGTCGATGACATCGTGAGTAAATACATTGCTAAAGCCCTAAAATCTAAAAGGACTAAAAGCTCAGCCAAGATAGTGTTTGACCAAGACACGGGTAAGAACATTGCTAAGGTGGAAACTATAACCCAAAATATGATACTAGTACATTAGACCTAAGTAAACTTGAGATTATTCATACCATTTTGGGGGTCATTAACTAAGAAACAAAGGAGCATTGAGTGGAATCATCCACAAAACAAATTATTTTTCAATCATAAAAGGATGGTGTTGAGAAGAAGAGACTAAAGGCAAAAATCCATATGATGGCAGAGTACATTAGATCATTAAAAGGGCAAAGTGTTGCAACTAATAGTTCATCTCGGCTCACATTTGGTCCCAGTTCGCCTAAAAATCAATAGCTAATGGATGATTTGAGGAAGGGGAAGGCCATAATCTCTATCATTCATAATTGGATTGATTGTATGATAAATATGGTTACTAAGTGTGTACAAGACCTGCATAAGATATTTACTCTTGCTGAAGTAGTGATAGGTGAGGCTCATATTCAAATGATAGTACGGAAAGTGGAATCTATAAAGATTGTCTGCTATGGTTACGCAGCTAGTAGATGTGGAAGAGTATGGTCCTGATCAATTCCTAGAGGAAAATCTATTGTAGATGGTTGATGTGAGGCTGATCTATAATTGCAAAATAACATAGCTTGGTGGGTCTCTAATTATGGTTCATCCATTTCCCACATTCAATCTTTTGAGAAGCAATTCACAAAAATTTAAGATAGTGTGAACAAAGACTTATGGACCATCAATTCTGTTAATAAATTGAAATGTCCCTTTTCTAAATTTTTATGATATTTCAAGCCTCTAATCAGATTTTCAAAATCAAACAACCAATATTACAAAGATCTACCAATTTCTCAATAAACCCCAAATTGGGTATGCCGGAAATAGTGCCAAAAACTTCACAGCTTCACATATTATTAGTAAATCTGAAAGTGGAAATTTTTATAGAAATTTCAGTAGAATAAAAGCCTAAAAAATGACATTTTCAGATATATATAACATTTTCACAACAGCTCCCAAATGGAGGATAAAAACAATGCTCATCGGGCTCCCGAAAACAACATAGAATAGCTCGAAAACACCACAAAAACACTAATAATCTATCACAAAAGTATAATCATGAACAAATACATATATTTAGCTCTATTTTATCATCTAAAAGTCTGAAATACAGTAGCAACCCAAACTGATATTAAATACTCAATTGGAAACACCAAACTCTTACAAAAACACACCCGAAAAACCCACAAATCTGCACTGTTCAGCACAAAGGCAAATTCTACATGAGCATGCACATGGAATGGCTTCAAATTCCTATCCTTAGCCTTCCTAGAAACCTAAAAACTCCCATTCTTGGGTCTCCTTCTCCACACGTTTGGCAACCTCTGAAGAACAACAAAGAAATGAGCAAAAATCAAGTTCTGGAATCAGCCCAAAATGCCTCCAAACCCCTTAAAAGAGGGAATAACCCTAATTCAAATCCAAGAGGGGTTAATAAAATATAATTTAATAATAATTTTTATTTATTATTCCATTGCTTTCCAAATATTAGCCCCTTTTTCCGAAACTTCACCTTTTTGGAGCCTGCCTGCCTTAGCAATGTTTATTATTTTTAATTATTTGAAAAGGGGACATGAAAAGTCCTCCCCTCCTAAATATTTCTTGTCCTCAAGCAATGAAGTTTGGAATTCTCAAGAATATGTGCTCCTTCCCAAGTTGCATCCTCTAGTGGTAATCCTTTCCATTTGACCAAATGTTCTATGACACTCCTGTTTCTCAATCTTTTCTCTCTTGTATCAAAAATATCTTCTAGTATCAAAACTAATTTCCCTTCATCATCAAGAGGTGGTAATTTTGTAGATACTATGGTTTGCTGGCCTAGAACCTTCTTCAGGCAAGATACATGGAAAATATTGTGTATTTTTCTGTTTGGTGGGAGCTCCAATTCATAAGCTACCTTTCCTACCTTCTTGATGATCTTATAAGGCCCATAGAACCTTGGCTTGAGTTTCTTTGCCCCACTCCTCTTCAAGGTGCTTTGCTTATATGGCTGCAACCTAACAAATAGCAAATCTCCCACCTCAAAAGATCTTTCAATCCTTTTCCTATCAGCATATAACTTTTTTTGATTCTGTGCATGCTATAGATTATCCTTGAGGGACCTTATTATGTCTTGGCTTTGCTTGACGAAGTCACTTGCTGCAGGTACTCTACTATCGAAAAGTATTAGATCAACGAAGGAAAGGGCATCATAACCATAAAGAGAATGAAAAGGAGGCATACCAATAGACATGTGATGAGATGTATTGTAACAATACTCCCCTAGGTGTAACCATTTCACCCAAGCATGTTGTTGATTTGAAACATAGTTCCTCAAATATCCCTCTATCCATTTATTAACTATCTCTGTTTGTCCATCTGTTTGAGGGTGATAGCTAGTACTGGGAGTGAGTTCAGTTCCTGCCAAATGAAAGAGCTCCTTCCAAAAAGAGCTAAGGAATCTATTATCCCATTCACTAATAATGTTTCTAGGCAAGCCATGTAATCTAAAAATTTCCTTGAAGAACAATTCAGCCACTTGTGATGCCTTGAAATTAGATGTGATAGGAAAGAAATGTGCATACTTAGTTAGTCTATCTACCACCACATATATGCAATCCTTACCTTGAACCTTGGGCAACCCAGTGATGAAGTCCATGGAAATACTTTCCCATTTTTGTTCAGGAATAAGAAGTGGCTGCAACAACCCTGCAGGAAAATTTTGCTCACTCTTGCTTTATTGGCATACCATACATTCCTTAATGTGTTTAAGCATATCCTCCTTCGTACCCTTCCATGAAAACCGCTCTCGAATTTGCCTGTATGTCTTGAAGTATCCCTGATGACCAGCCAAAGGTGTGTCATGAAAGGCCCTTGTACCTGTTATCATCCACTAACTTATCCAAAATCTTGGTGGCAAAGGAATCTTTAGCATACTCTAGAATTATGGAGACTTTCCAATCAGTAGAGATAGATGTTAAGGAACACAAAGTGGGCTTTCTTGAGAGAGCATCAGAAACCACATTATTCTTTCCTTTCATGTACTCAATATCAAAATCATAAGCTTGCAATTTGCTTACCCATTTTTGTTGACAATCATTCAAATCCCTTTGGTTCAAGAAGAACCTGAGGCTATTATGGTCTGTCTTTACAATGAATCTCCCACATACCAAATATTGTCTAAACTTATGAAGTGCATGCATGATTGCCAACATTTCCTTATCATAGATGGAGTAACCTTTCTTTGATTGATTTAATTTTCTACTCTCAAATTCTATTGGATGTCCCCTTTGAGTTAGGACAGCCTCTATACCTTCTCTAGAAGCATCACATTCAACAACAAAAGGTAAAGAGAAATCTGAAATTGCAAGCATAGGGCATGAACTCATTACCTCCTTAAGCTTATCAAATATTTTTTTGTGCCTCTTCTGTCCAAACAAAAGCTCCTTTCTTTGTCAAATTAGTCAAGGGGGTAGCAAGCTAAGAAAATCCCTTGGCAAATCTCCTATAGTAGCTACACAACCTGAAGAAACCTCTCAACTGTGTGAGATTAGTGGGTGGAGGCCAATCCAAAATTGCCTGAATTTTTTGTTGATCAACCTGTACTCCTTTAGAACTTATAAAATGTCCCAAATATAGGATCTCTATCAAACCAAACTCACATTTAGATAGCTTAGCATAGAAGGATTGCTGCTCCAAGATTCTCTAAACAATTTCTATGTACTTTAGATGCTCTTCCCATGTTTTACTATAAATCAAGATATCGTCAAAAAATACCAAAACAATTTTTTGAAGATGCTAGCTGAATACCTTATTCATACAAGATTGGAATGTTGCAGGTGCATTAGTGAGGCCAAATGGCATAACAAGAAATTCAAAGTGCCCATAGTGACATCTAAAAGCAGTCTTTTCCACATCTTCACTCCTCATTCGGATTTGATGGTACCCTGATCTTAAGTCAGATTTTGAGAAGTATACAGCACCATGTAACTCATCAATGAGTTCATCTATGCATGGTATGGTATACCTATTTTTTATGGTCTTCTTTTTTAGATCCCTTTAGTCTATACACATTCTCATTCTACCATCTTTTTTCTTGACAAGTACCACAGATGATGCAAATAGACTAGAGCTAGGCCTTATGAATCCCATGTCTAAGAGTTCTTTAATAGTTTTTTCAATTTCTTCCTTATAACCTCTTGGATGGTGGTATGGGGTTGTTATAACTGGTTTGGCACCCTATTCTAACTCTATAACATGCTCAAAACCTCTATCTGGTGGTAATCTTGGAGGCAATTCATTGAAAACTATACTATGCCTATCAAGAATATTTTGAATTTCAAAATAGAAATTACCTTGATTCTTTGGAGAGCTTGTTGGATGGATTATGACTCTTGTTGCCCATGCTACTTGTCCTCTTTTCATGACAAATCCCTCATCAATAAAATTGTGAGTTTCCCCACTATCAAAAAGAACTGTCAACCTTTGCCCTGCTAGTACCCCTCAAATTTGAAAGGGATGGTATCTTGGGACTCCTGATAATGTTGTTAAAGTGCCATCTTTGCTGATTTATTTTTCTTTCTCTTCTTCTACCTCCTCCTTAGTGTCATGAAATTCATCATGCTCATCTAAATCAGATTCTGAAGCAACTTCAATATAGTGCACTTGACCTTTCCCCAAACATCTGTGTCCTAGAACCCATGGTTCTCTACAAGTAAAATAAAGCTTTTTCCTTCGTAATGCACTCCTAGTCTCTTCATCTACCTTCTTTTTTGCCACATTTACCACATCTTTTGGTGGTAGTGATGGGAAAGTCTTTTTCTGAAAATTTCCCTTATGTTGCCAAAGATTTGGGGGTTTTTGATTAGTGACTGGTTTCATAGGCACGCAAGTTTCAAGTTGCAAGCTTCTTTTGATCGCTTCCTGTAAGGTTGAGGGTGAGAAAGCCTTAACCAAACCCTTAACAGAATCTTCTAAACCATCAAGAAAAAGATAAACAATCCTCTTTTCACTCATATTAGGTACCATAATGGCCACTTTTTGAAACTCTTCTATATACTCATTAACTAATTTGGTTTGCTTCAACTTTGACAATTTTTTAAAGTACTCTTCATCATCCTTGAGGTCAAATCTATCTATCACTCTTTGACTGAAATCATCAAATGTAGTTACCTGATCATGACCTTGAGTAGTCATTCCATGATACCACCAATCATAGGCTGCATCTTCCAAGTGTAGACTTGCAAATTGAATAGCATCACTCTCCTTCATAAGGTTAAGTGTGAAGAAAGTCTATAATTTTTGTAGCCATGCTCTAGCTGAAATTTTATTTGTTCCATCAAAAGTAGGTGTTGTAAACTTGCTTATTTTATTTTTGAGCTCTCTTCCACTTATTTCATGCTCCCTCCTATTCTCTTTCTTGGGAATCAAAGTGTTCATCATATCCACATATTCTCTAAAAGGAACCAAACTGCGAAAGTCATCATCTAAGCCATTGTAAGTAGCTCTTAATGCAATCAAGTTACTTGTAACCTCTTCCACGGGATTAAGGGTTGGATTTGATAATGGTGGCTCATTTTTGGGCAAGAAAATAGTTTTGGTTGATTTAGGTGGTCTGGATTTCAGATTTCTTGGCTCCTCTAAAGCACTCCCTTTCTCATTAATAGATGCAACTCCTTGCAATTTTTCTGTCAATATTCGCAAAGCCTCTCTAGTTTTTGCCAAACTATCCACTGTTTGCTTCTAAGTATTTTGGATGTCTTGGAAGAATTTCTTTGCCATCTCATTTGGATCAGCCATACCTTTCCCTTCCTTAGGTTTTTTACTTTTACTGTCAACTAGAGGTTTGATCAAAATTTCTTTATTCTTTTCTCGTTGCAAATATATTTTTTCTCTTTCACTTAGTTTCATGCAACCATAAATTTTGACATGCAGCTAATTAGAAGCAACATGAAACCACCAAATTCATCAAGGGCTAACATGAAATTTATTAGAAGTAGCATGCAACAATAAATTTTGACATGCAGCTGATTAGAAGCAACATGCAACCATAAATTATGACATGCAAGATTTGGGTAGTTGTCAAAACTGACATGCAAATTTCTACAAACCCTCAGGCTAGCAAGATCATAGCTCTGATACCACTGAAATGTCCCTTTTCTGAATTTTTATGATATTTCAAGCCTCTAATCAGATTTTCAAAATCAAACAACCAATATTACAAAGATCTACCAATTTCTCAATAAACCCCAAATCGGGTATGCTAGAAATAGTGCCAAAAATTTCACAGCTTCACATATTATTAGTAAATCTGAAAGTGGAAATTTTTATAGAAATTTCAGCAGCATAACAGCCTACAAAATGACATTTTCATATCTACATAAAATTTACACAACAGCTCCCAAATGGAGGATAAAAAAAATGCTCATCGGGCTCCCGAAAACAACATAGAATAGCTCGAAAACACCACAAAAATTATAATAATCTATTACAGAAGTATAATCATGACCAAATACATATATTCAGCTCTATTTTAACATCTAAAATTTTGAAATACAGAAGCAACCCAAACTGATATGAAATACTCAACCGGAAACACCAAACTCTTACAAAAACACACCCAAAAAACCCACAAATCTGCACTATTCAGCACAAAGGCAAACTCTGCATAAGCATGCACATGGAATGGCTTCAAAATCCCATCTTTAGTCTTCCTAGAAACTTGCAAACTCCTATTCTTGGGTCTCCTTCTCCACAGGTTTGGCAGCCTCTGAAGAACAACAAAGAAATGAGCAAAAATCAAGTTCTGGAATCAGCCCAAAATGCCTCCAAACCCCTTAAAAGAGGGAACAACCCTAACTCACATCCAAGAGGGGTTAATAAAATATAATTTAATAATAATTTTTATTTATTAGTCCATTGGTTTCTAAAGATTAGCCCCTTTTGCCAAAACTTCACCTTTTTGGAGCCTGCCTGCCTTAGCAATGTTTATTATTTTTAATTATTTGAAAAGGGGACATGACATAAATAGATTTTTCCATTCAAAGAGAAATGTAGATAATGACTTGATATGCTTGAATTGGAGAAACAAAATGTACTAATAGTTGGATGAGTTATCATTGATTCATAACTCTCCTCTAAATTGAGAGGTACATCTCCTTCATGAAAGGATATTCAATGAATGTAAATGAAAACACATATCTTTACCCTGAAGACACAAAGGATTTCTAACATTTGTCCATCAACATGGATTGAATGTGATTACAAGGTTTACAATCTAGATAATGACAGAAAGATAAAGAAATGGCCATAGAATCACCTATTGAGTCTTTCACATTACTAGAAGAGAACAGAGAGAATCAAACATATCATTTTTCAATAGACAACAACACAAGACTGTATTTAAAATAGGATAGAAGAGAACATAGGATCTTGCTCTATTAGAAAATAAATATCCAAACCTCAATATCTAACATACAAATGTTCCCTTCCATTTCTAAAACATAACAAAATGACAATAGTATTATTTCATCCATGCCATTACAATCAGATGCAATAAACAAAAAGCAGTCAACTCTCTACATTCCCTGTTAAATTTAGAAAATATTCTTCTCTCTCCTCCTACAACTACAAAACTCTATAACCAAAAAAGAAGAGCCTATTACAAATGATTTTCCCCCATTAAATTATTTTTCAAAGAATTTTGGCAACCACTGCAACTTCTTACCGAACTCCCTTTGTCTTCTCTAATACTTTAATATAATAATTAATTGTTATAAAAGAATTAATTTTTTTTACATCCTTTTTCAACTTTAATCAATTGCCTAAGAGCTTTTACCTCTACAAACTTTCCCATAACTTCATGTCACAAAAATAATTATTTCTTTTTAAAGAATTAATTATTTCAAATTCTATTTTTTACATTTACCTTACCCCCACCAACTTGCCATTTATCATTTTTATTTTCATGATCACCTCAATAGTAATAATCAATTATTTTAGAATTAATTACATGAAAGAACATATTACCTTGAAAGTTTTGATATTTAATTATTTTGCAAATGTTAATATTTAATTATTTAAATAATTTAATACAATGCAAAATAATTTATAATGATTTATTTTGAAAGTATTTTAATTTTTTACTTTTCGAGAGGGGTAATACCTAGGGTTTCAGAACCCTAGGTAATTGTGGCTCTCTTTGGGGCTACATTTTGTGCCAAGATGCAAAGAACTTCTAGAATCTCTCGCTACTACTATTTAGTGTCTATCTATTAGCCTTAGAGTTGCTATTAATAAGCACTCCTTTGTAGTCTAGCTTGACCTTTTTGTCGAACAAGGGTAATACATGGGAATATTATGGAACTTGTGATGTGTTTCCAATTTCCATTAAGCATTAATAGAATCCCTTGATGTCATACCTAATGCAAATGAAGAATGAGCATCCTTCCACACCATGATATAACAATGTGTATGAAAGAAGAGACTATTTTTTCAACTTAAATTTGTTCACCATATGTTGACTCAATTATGCAAGCATCAAGGAAGAACTGCAAGCATCATTTAATGCACAAAGGTGATGATCTTCCTCACAGAAGAAACCAACAATACAAAATATATGTATCCCAACATGAACATTGTTACACCAAGGACATGTCTCACTTCATAAATCTAGAATTGGATACCGTTAACCTTTGCAGTCTCTTCATATCATGTCCAATCTTCAATTTCATGTGATTGTTTAGATCTACCAAATATCCACCTACAAATAACCACAACTATAGAAGATGGTTCTATATATACACTCCCTATTCATATGTCATCAAAAATTAATATTGGCAAGCCTTTATAATTTAGAACTTTCTTTGGACATATCATTCTCAATGTCACAAGCATCTACATTTCAAATATGCTAGTTGGTCAAATTGAGAAACACAAGGAGGTTACATTTGAAGTATGCATCACATATAAACTCTAACATGCTTTTACATACCCATGGTAGTGTCTAGATCAATATTAATCATTGGCCTTCATCTTTGTATATGTAAGCATGATGCAAGAGCCAATGTGAGTAGCTGTTTGCCAAAACATTTGTAGAGTTATATGAAATCTTTTCAATAGTAGCATTAATTGTTCATATTTGATAACTCTTCATACAAATGTCAATAAGATGCATGGATACCTACAAAACCCATCATAATTGGTGAATTGAAGATTAGTGAATGCTTAGGTTTCGATGATTTTTGGACTACCAAAGCCATAAAACTCTTATGTGGACCAATATTTTGATACCCCTCTAACTTGTGAGAAATCAAAATATTATTGGCAAAGCTGATGATTCAAAAACTATATTCATTTTCCATTGACTTGGGCTACATGAAAATCTTCATGGGCTAGATCCCATTGTATAGCACTATAACAGTCCCATTTATCTATCTGAATCTTGCCCAAATGCCAAATGAGAAATAAATCTATCAACAATTGAAAGTAAGTGCACCATGTGTGTGATACTACCCACCTTTACTTTGGCTATTGTAGAAAACACTGAGGGTTCAACTTTCTTGATCACATAGCTACAAGCTCAAATACAGGTTCCTCTTTCTTTGCAACTAGTTGATATGACATAAGCTTTTATACTAGGGTGAACCCAAACATCAGCAGCAAATGCAAAGGAGAAGAATGGTGGATCTCGTTGGTGAAAATTTTTGAAATTATGGATTTGGCATTACACTTGTTTGCTATCTCAATGATTTTGGCTTGTGTAGTTGCATACTTTTCTCATCCAATTGTGATAAAAATACAGGGGTTCTTCATGTTTTGTGTCCCTACCATCCTCTCAACAAATGTATTCTATGTTTAAATAGATAGTTTGACAAATATATTGCTAACCCTAGAATTATTCGAGTTCAACAAAACTCATTCATTCATTATGTTGGGACTCAAAATTGCCAAACTAATTTGAGTACCATTACAAGCTTTTAAGCCCTTGAAAGTTCTTTTAATGCAAGTTTACCCAATTGTTCATTTGAGGCATAAGAGGTATTTAATGTTTCTAACACCTTACACTTAGCATATCCACTCATTCCATGAAGATAAGTTTCCATTCTGAGTAATTTTGTGAAGTTCTGTTTTGAGCACTGTCCAAATCTGCATTTTTTGCCAAGTGTCAAACACTAATAGGAGGCCTAGATTGCAATTGGATATCTTATACCTAGTTATGTTTCATAACTCATCGCTTTGGGAGTGTTTAGTATGCATATTAAAGAACCTATATTTCAGATTTCAAGTCATTTTGACATGTTTTGACTAGGTTTTGAATACTTTAAATTCGGTTGTTTATTATTGTCGTGTTGATGTAAATTATTCAGAATTATGGGAGGCCTTGTTTGATCAATTATAATTTTGACCAAATTAACTAAAACGAGAAAATTCCTTTTGAATTGCACTCTAGAGGTCAAATACTTGTTATTTTCAATTTTGAGCTTATGACAAATCCATTCGATCAATTTTAAATGTGATTCCATATGCAATTTGTAAAGTTTTACTAGTGTCAATATGTATAGATTGATCGATATTCCTATTTGAGATGTCATAAATCTGAATCCGTGATAGGTGAGATCAAATGGATTGTACCGTTGAGTTCTAATCCAAAAAAAATTTAAGTGTGCTAGTTTGAAGCCTTGAAAAATCCATCTACACATTCCCAGATCCATTCTATTTGAGAAAATTATTTTTCTACCATTGTTCCTAATTTCTGCAAATCCAAGTAGCCCACTTTGATGACTTGCCAAATGCACCTTTTTATTCTTCATGAGTCCAAACCATAGATTTATACTCTCCTCATGATAGTGAACTAATGCCCCAGTTTTCACACCCTCAAGTGTCAGTTAGCCTTGTTTTCAAAGCCAAATCCAAATGTATTTTATGGTTTCCTAACATTTGCTTGCAGAAAATTTTGAGAAAGCAACTTTGATAGTCAATATCTTTTGACTGAGTGATCGTCATGAGACAAGATTCAACAGGGTAAGAGATTGTTGAACAAAGAATTAGTGTGTTAGAGCTTAGGGCCTAGTTACCTATTTCAGTTAGTTTTTAAGGCTCTTTAGAGGACCTCTTGGCACAAAATTCATCGCTTTAATAAATTTTTTAAATGAGTTTTAAGTTTTCAAGCAATAGTCTAATTTGAATTTGTTTAGTGCTAGTTGATTAATGGATCAGTCTAAGATGTTAGGTGTTTCAATTTTATTTTTTTGTTAGGTCCGCCTCTAGACCCAGCCTTTTTGTCAAAGTTGACTTGGCGGTAGGTATGCATCTAAAGCCTAATTTTCTAGATCTAGATTTCTTAAGAGATGGTAAGGTGCACACTATTTTAGGAATGGAAGCTTATGAAGTCATGACCAAATGAACTAGAAAATAATCAAATGTGATTATTTCACTCTCAAATTCATAGGGAATGCATGCAATCTTTTCTAGCACCAGTGGAATTTGAATCCAGTGTATGTCACGACTTCCTCAAATAAACCATGAACTTGCATAGTTTTCAAACCTAAAATGGCTTTTAGTTGCAAGAAATTGTCTTTAGAGTTTAAAAGGAATTGAAGGTTTATCAAAGCTCACTGTATTGAATGAAAGTCATAATGAACTTACATCCATGGATGAGGTTTCACTCCTTATAGACCTTCGGGCTCTCATCTTGAATGACAATGAGATTTATTCAATTTGTAGTTCAGATTGATATATTAATATCAATACTCTGGTGCTCTCATATAACCCTATTTGTGAGTTGGGAAAATCATTGGCAAAGGTATCATCAATCTCAAAACTATCCATATCGTATTATCAATTGCAAACAATTGGAACATGATTAAAGTGTTGTGTGGATTTGAAAGAGCTTTGTCTCTCATAATGAGCTAATGAATCTCTCGAAAGAATTGGAGCAAAATGGAAAGCTTCAAATCTTAGACTTGGGACATCTTCATCTCTGGTAAGAAATATAGGTTATCAATGTTCTCCATGAATTAAAAAACCTCAATTTACATGGGAATGGTGTATGTGAAGACAAGCAATATTAGTAGAAGATCAAAGAATTGTTTCCAAACTTGTAGATCCTTGACGAATGTCCTGTTGCTAGCATTCAAAAATACTAGAAGAAAAGGAAAAGATCATTAGAAGAGCCATGATCATGAGGATCTTACTGAGGATGCCAATGATATAAGTCCAAGTCCAACAACTCATAAGAGTAAGGGACACAATACAACTCGTAAAAAACATTCTTAAGAAAGTAAGAGTGAAAATAAAGCTCAATGTAGTGGGACTGTTAAGCTTCCTTGCTAAGCCATTATGTTGATAATAATGGGATTGTTGTAATGTGCAATGATTTAGAAAACTTGTGTAACAAAAGTCATTCAAAATCTAGTGCACGCACATGTAAGTGAAGTATGGCATTGACTATAGCAGAACATCCCTAATCTGTCGTCCTTTTTCAAATTGCCCCTCTATGGTTTTGATTCATTATGATATGTTGCATGGAATTATGTTTGAACGTTTTATTCATTTAATGATGTCTTTCAATGATAGTAAAGTAGGACTTTGTGGCAACAAAAAAATTTCACAATTTCAAAGGAATTGCAATTGTTCATGTAAAGGAGGTGGAAGCCCAACCAAAATAGTATGAGTTGAACCACATGCAAGATGAGTGGAAACGTAAATCAGTTTAGAGGCTTTGCAAATGCATCTTAAAGAATGAGAATTGCCTCAGGTGTATTTTGTGTCATCAAGTTTGGTTCAAACATGGTAGATTTCCTTCATGTAGAGAGGAGAATATGCAAAAGATGTGGGTTGAGAAGAAATGTGTTGGAAAAAACTCAAGGTTTTAATCCCACATCCATTGTGTTGAAGTATTTTTTAATGTTCAAACAGTAAATCACATAGTTGTAGTTGTCTTTGAGATGTGTGTTTTTTAAAAGGCAATACAAGGCTTGTATGGAGGTCCCACTTCATGGCTAGCTAGACAAGAAGAATGAAGAAATTTTGAGCAAACATTTTACCCAAGATGATGATGTCAGCTAATGATTTGGATATGTAGACCAACCAAATCATGATGTGTGGTGTCAGAAGGATGAGTTGTGGAATGACATGTGGCAGAGGACTCCAAATGTGGCATGCTTCCCAAGGTGATGACATTGTAGGAATCACATGTGGCACAAGGTCACTATGTCATGATGATGTGGCACTATTTTCAAGTGTCATAGTGACATGGTGACCAGCCAATAAGGTTGACATGGTGATGTGGCATGGTGATGAGGCAAATGATAGAGTGATGACATAGACAGAGGTGCCACATGTTGTGATGTCGCTATGTCACTATGACATGGCATTGTACTGAGGTATCATGTGATATAGTGACCCAATTAGAGCTTGCCACATGGTAGAGGGACCATAAAGACTTGGTAGAATAGGGACCAATCTAGTGGCACCACATGGCACCAGGATGGCAACTCACAGTTCAGAACTAACCAATCAGAGTGTAACATGTGTTGAGCTTAGTAAAACCTAGTTTGACACAAAGGAAATTTTGTAGGGAAAAATCAAAAAATGAAAAAATATATATTTTATTATCTTTTCCTTCTAAAATCATGTGAAGAAGTCTTTAAATAAACTGGATGATTTATCTAAAGTTTTGACTTTAGGTTAAAATTAAATATTTGCTAAATGTAGACCTATGGACTAGTCTAGGGACCTAAAATTCAAATTGAGATTCTAGGTGTTTCTGGTAAGCAGATATGGCACTATTATATATCATTGAAACTAAGAGAGAATGATCATTCCATTTTGGAGTTTTTTTTTTTGCACAGGAAGCCACTGGTTCAATTTATTCAAGGTTTTGTCTCAGGTATCCATTTTTCAATTTTATTTGGTTAAGATAGTTCAAATTGGATATTCAATTAAATGGTGAACTGGATGAATGCTAGATGCAGTAAAAATGTAGTTAGGGGCAGATTTTGTCATCTCTGAGTCAGTTTAGTTGATGGATTATCAACATTTTAGATGCATTTTAGATATTTTGGAAACACAAAGGTTTTCATCATTGAAGAAGAAATATTTCAAGTTTGTTACACAACAATGATGAGAATAATATCAGATTTTAGTTATAGAAAGATGAGAGATGTTTTACAACAATAAGGAATGAAGATTCAAGTGGACACATGTCACTTCCAAATCAAATCTGGGACTTCATTATTTTCCTATATATCTCTCTTTCTAATTCATTGTGGGGGTTCTAATCTTGAGTTTTCTCGATATTGTGAGACCAAGGTTCCAATTCTAGAGAAAATTTCCCATTGTTGTGATACCATATTGTTTCTAGTTTGTATGCAAGACCACATTGTTGGATCCAGAGCTATAATTCCACCATTCTCTTTAGCATATTTCTCTCTTGTGTGAACAACAATAGTTAAGCTAATATAGATAGTTCTAATCTATTTAGTAGTTCCATGAGTTGTTTGCATGCATATTGAATGTATAGTTGCAAAGAAATGAATATAGTGCACAAGAATCTTCTTAGTTTCATTATGATTCTCATCTCCTATCTCTATAATCTGTAATGTTTTGAGGTTTAGGAACAAAGAACTTAGACCCATTTACATCCTCGTAATGTTGTATGTCTAATATTTTTTGTTGTTAGAAAAAAGGGCCAATTAAATACTTGATGTATTTGACAAGGTTGTTGGTTATATGAGAAGGATACTTCATGAGAATGAGGTCTTTATGAACACCAATGTCTAATTCACAAAGTGATAAGATAGATATGATATCTTGATGTATGGAATATGTCAATGGTATCATAGATGTATGTGTGATTTATGGAATTTCCCAATAGATAATGCACTAATTAGCTACAAGATCAACGTGTTCTTACTATTGTATATTTGGGGATTTGTTGAAATCAACATTATATCATCCATTTCCCTTTCCATTTAAGAGTTGAAAGGATACCTTCACTTAGCTTATCAATTTCTTAGGTCATGTTATTAGATATTTTATGTCTATGATCTTTGCATAAGTACAAAAGATATAAGAGTTTTAATCTAGTTTGTTTTAGATTCAATTGTATGCTTTGAATACTAGTACCATGTGAAGAATCTCTAGGTCCACCTACCTAGGTTTTGCAAAGCCTAAAGTAGAAGAAGGGTCTAGCCCTATAGTTGGCCCAGTGTCTGAAAGGATATGTTGTAGATGGGAAGTAGCTTCCCCTAGATGTATTCTATTCTCATTGTAGTAATTTGAAACTGTGACATTTCAAAACACCAACATATTACTGCATTAATCTATGCTTCTTTACAGCATGTTATCGATAATCTTAGGAAATATCTCTCCCTATCTATGGAGTACAAAGGCTCTAGTGACTCCCATATTTACATTGAAGACATATAGAATGATCAATGCACCATAAGGCCAATTTCAAGTAATCATGTCCCAATACCTTGAAATCGATAATTTCTACCACCAAATGTCATTCATTTATCACTATATTGTCTATGCTTTTTCCACCGTTCATTTTAAATTTGTTTTGATGTTGCCAATATAGATACCAAATGTGCAATGGTCCCAATCTTGTGACCATTTTTGTAAAATGAAGCCATGCACATCATTATTTGAAAATATTCTTCAAAAAAATAGCTCATTCTCTGAAAAGAACTATCATAGCTACCCAATTGTATTTTTTTTGGAGTTTCTATTAAATCACATGTTAATATCCATTCTTAAAAGAAAATTCCACCTTTATCTAAGACTCTACTTGTCACTTGATGCCTTCAAATTAATGAAGAGGGCCCCCTTTCTTTTGAAATTTTTAGAATATGGGCTGAATTAAGGAAAGGAATAGGTTCAAAATGATGCAACTTTATTGGAGGGGAAACAACATTTAAAACAAAACCAAAACAAATCAAGACAAAATTTGCAAAAATGGGGCAATTATTTACAATGGAGAGGGGAAAACCCTAAAAAACCAAATGTGACCACTCATAGGCTAGAAAAAGTATGAGCCTTTCCAAATCAATTCTTGGTGATACGAAGGAAGAACAATAAGAAACAACACCAGTATGTTTTTTATTTCATGTACAGGAAATGTACATAAAGGGGGGAAATGAATACAGCTTCAAAATTTTCCTTGACATTATTCATATCAATACTTCCTTTCACAAATGTAGGTAAAATGTCAACAATTTTATCCATAACTTTTGTCTTTAGGTCTTTGGATTGCTCATGTGATTTTTCCACTATAAACTACTACATTTATGGCCATGAATCCTTTTCTTCTTCTTGATCCCTTAATTCCTCTTCAAGAGTGATTTCTTGTTAATGCATCACATCACCAATTTCTTTTTATTTACACATCTTTTCTTGTGTATGTTGATTCTTCATACCTTCCTGAACAACTTCATTTGATGAAATAACATTAACAGTCCCAAATATAAAAGAATTAAATTCTAAATTTTTAAAATATCCTAATAATTTTCCATTTGATCTTTCACCCTCCAAGCCTTATTCAATGGGAGCTATATCAAGGCCAATCATTGAGTCAATTGACTATGAGGTGTATTCCTCATCATAATCAACATGTTGATGGTAGGCTCCAACTACACAACAAGGAGTGCTTTCAATCATAGGAAGGATTAGGAAATCTTCATCATTGAAAACTGATAGATTTTGATAAAAAGAGGTAGGGGTGTTGATTTTACTACTTTGAGAATGAGCCTTTTCTATTTAGGTTTTACCTTTAGATAATTCTGCTATTCATAGAGATAAATTCCTACCTATACAATTTCTTACACTTCATTCTACTTAGAATCATGTCATCATCTAAAAAAATAGCCTCCCTTTGTAACAAGTTCAACTCCCCTAGCACCTTTCAAAGAGGTAGGTTCAGATGTAGAAACATTAGTTTAGTATGAAGAACCAATATATGTGATTAAAAATGGAACTTACTTGACCGTGGTAGACCTTACCAAGCTTGCTTAAGTTGAAACTATGATTATCATGTGCAGCCCATAGCTTCTAGAATACCTAGATAGTGTCACTAGAATGAAACAGGATAGAGGCACATGGAAGAACCACTTGCAGAGCATAAAGAGCCCAAACAAGAATGTCATATCAGAATTCATTGGTGCATACAGAGTCTGGAAATTGGCACAAGGACTTCCTACCCAAGATGACAATGAGGAAGAAGAAGAGATGTTGAAGAAGCATGGTGATGATTCTCTCTAGGGAATATTTACTTTATGCTCTTTTCATTTCAATTTTTAAATTAGTTGCTTCAAGGGTCTGCATACCCATTAAAGACTTGGTTATTTTAACTATTTTTAATCTATTTGAGAATTAGATTTTGATGGAGATTCTTGGACATCACTTTATTTAAGCTAGAAACGTAGTAGTGTAGAGGGTTGGTATTTTTGGATGGATATCATAATGTGAACTATTATATAAATTTTAATAGCTATGCAAATGTTTTAAGTTATCCAACATTGTATCCAAATAGGATTATTTTTTGGAATGGGAAAGATCTGATTATTCAAAGATTATATGCTTTGGATTGTTTGATTTGATTTAGTATTGAATCAATACTAAATTGTTAAGATTTCTTCCTAGTTTTGGATTATTACATTGTGTGTATGTTAGATAAGTATCTATTTTTTATATCTTTTGAGAAGTGATTGATAGAGAAACTATGTGTTCTCTCCATTTTATCCTTTCTTGTTTATTTAATTGTTGTTTATCTTATTACCCCTCTATCCAAGAATAGATGGGAAGCCATATTACTTTCTAGTTAAAAGTAATTCTCATTTAAAAAAATGTTTTGATTGAATATCTAACAAAGGAGCTAAACCTTACAAAAATTTAGAGAGGAATTAAAGAAGTTAAGATTCCTCAATTATTCAGAAATTGTATTTGTCTTATATAGTTGGGCATAGAAGTCCTTGATTATTTATTTTATTAAAAGACAAATTTGTACACCAATACTATTGTTTGCACTATTGTACGGGATAGAACCAAAACCATAACCAAGAAAATCAATGATTTCATTGAATAATTGGGTGAAAATTTTGAGAACATAATGGATGGTTACTTTGAGGAGTTTAAGGCTAAGATGAAGAATAGAATGAGGACACATATTTCATTTATGCACAAGCAGTGTTACCAAGAGTTGCATGCTTGAGACCTATGTAGTATAAAATAAATTTTGATGAAGTCAGTGCAGTAGTAACTAAACTATTATCTAAAGAAATTGACAATAATATTGATCCCTTCGATTATTATAAGTAAGCCAATATTAAAATGATGATGCAAACTAAAGTGCCCAAGATGAACAAGAAAAAGTAAAAGATGATAGTTGATCTTAAGGGAAAAATTGGTGGACCCCTCTAGATAAAAAAAGGCAAGGGTGAAGATGAGAAATTTGAAGAAGAAGAGGAGGAAGGGGAGAAAGAGTCAAAGGGTAAAGAGCTAGTTGTCAAGACCTAGGCAAATAAGAAGAAGAATATTATAATTTTTGATCCTAAGGTAAAGAGGGATCTAAAGAAGAGTGTGAAGAAAGTGGTTACCCCTCCTATACCTAAGCGTAATAGAATAATAATCATAAGATCCAAAGTAACATCACCCTCAGTTACTGAAACAAAGAAAAGTCTAGCAAAGAGAAAATATACCATAAAAGGGACCAAGAAGAGTCCATGAAAGAGACCAAGAAGGAAGTTGGTTGTTATGCCTAATGAGGAGGAGGATGAAGGAGAGAAAATAGAATATGATGATTTTAGAAAATTTCAAATTGTACCCAGATGACCTCCTATAATAATTGACCAAGTATGTGAAACAATCAGGAACTTAGCTGGCATAGCAGACTTCAAATATTTGAAATGTGATTCTTTAAATAAGGAAGGTTGGGAGAAAATTGAGAAGACCATGCTAGATATGATGGAAAATTTCAAATATACACTTGTAGAATTAGGCAACGGTATTCCTGAAGATTTATACAATAAATTAGATGCAAAATAAAAGTGAGAATTATCCATTAAAAGGAAAATAAGGGAAACCACACTGGCCCAAAAAATGCTTGACTTAGGGAAGAAACGTATGTTTATTGCCCTAAAAGAATTTACTAACAAATATGTGCCAAAAATAAGGGTATAAAAAATTTCAAAAATAAAGTAGAGGATGTAGTACAAGAGAGAATTTTAATATGGAAGAAAGCATTTGGGTTGTTACTTGAATTGGTAACAGAGTAGAAAGAAGAAGAAGGCATGGATTCTTTTGAACTTAAAAGTCAAGATGGCTATGATGAGAATAATGAACAAATAAGAAATATGGTAGAGGGGAGTGAAAAACAAGATGTCATTATAGAGGATACGTGATTCCTCACCTTTGAATTAGACTATCTTAACTAGGGAATATTTGAACAATGCATAAACAAACTCCTTAGACACCTCTCTCCCATGCACCAATCTAGTTTTACTAAAAATTTAATACTATCCATGGATTTATAGTGCATCAACTGATGGTTATCAAGTTACATCGATTGCATTTGTTGATTTATATATGTGTTTTATGTAGTAGGGTAAATGATGGGAAGCTTCTTCAACTAAGAGCTTTCTAGCTCTTCCTAGGATACGCTTAGCCCTCTATAGGGTTTTATCTCCTTACCCTAACCTAGAGGATCTTTATACAACCCCCTTTCTCCAAGAAACTCTCCCAACAATTAAAATCTCAATGTCATTCCACTAATTCACCTAAAATGTATCCTTTGTTTGAGATTGCCAAACTTCCCTAAATGCACCAAGTACCTCAAAAACAAGGTTAAACCTTCCTAATAAGGTTATTGACTCATTTCCCATAATTATGCACCATACTTTCAAGTTTCCTTCACACAAATCACCAAATTGACTAGTTAGGCCTTGTAGGCCTAAGATCCCCTATTAGCCCTTGTAGGCCTAAGAGCCCCTATTAGCCCTCCTAGAAACAAGTAAAGTGCTATAACTCACAAAACCCCTTAATAACACCCCTTGGTGTATACTAGTATTTTTTTTTCCATGTGACTAATCCTTGAAGATTTTTAAGGTCTTGGGTTCTGTTGTGGTCTCCACAAGACACACCTCATTCCTTACTAGGAATGGGGACCTCATACCTTTTTTTGACTCCCAGACTCATAGTTCAGGAGTCGGGAGAAGAAAACTCAGTTAAATAAGTTAGAATTTAAAAATCAAAAAAAAAATAATAATAAATTTTTTTTTTTTTTTAAAAAGAATAAAAATTAAAAAATAAATAATTTTTTGCGCTCATGCACTTAACAAGGTGCGTGCACTTTTGCAAAAGCAAGCAAAAAGGGAAGGGAGGTTATAAAACCCCCCTTCCCCCCTTTTTTTACCTCATTGTTTTGATGAAGAAGAGCTGAGGAGGGAAAGGTATGGAAACCTTTCCCCCTCCACCTCCATGCAGCCCTAGTGCTCGCACACGCACGCAACCAGAAGAGGAAGCGCGCATCACGGCACTGTGCATGCCCTTTTGGATGCCTGCACGCCACTGCAGTGCCCTTCTGGGCCGCGCGCGGTCACCACCACCATGCCCATTTGGTAAAATCTTGAGATTTTGACCTAGATACCAGAATTTCAATTTTGACACTTAGTAAAATTTTGAGATTCTGACCCAGTCGAGGTCTGCAGGTCCACAGATCCACAGCTCCGCAATTTAGAGGTGCACCGCCAATTGACTACCAGTTCCAAAAATAACACTTTCCATGCATTCGAAATGCGTTTTGATGGCAAGTTAACTCTGACAAACATCAAGTGAAGGGCCAGCTTCTATTTTTGGTGTCTCCATGCACTTCTACTTCGACTGATGGCTTCCTCCTACTTTCTCATTCGTGCTTTCATTATTTTTGACATGTAAAGGGCTCATGCATCCAATTAATGAATAAAATATGGATGGAGTCCCTCTAAGCACCAGTTAGATTATTAGTTTGTATATATTTAGTTTGTTTTAATGTTTTAAAAGCATTTTATTGCATCAAGATATCTCTCACTCTCAACACAAATTGAGGAGACAATTTCTTATAAATACCCCATTGTAAAATGTAAAAAGGGTCGTCGTTATTATGCAATAAAATAATGCTTTTGGTGCTAGCATTCAAAGTGTAGTTATTCTTGCCTGAATGTGTCATTGTTTTGTGGATTTTATTCATGAGATTGTGATTGAGCCAAAGGTTTATTGCATTGTTTCTGGTTGTGCGATCTTTTAGTTCTAGTGTTTGCTATAGATATATGAATTCTGTTGACGTAATGAGCTTGAGAAGAAATCACCCGATTGTGTCTACATAGCTTTTTGTCTCGCATGAGTGCACTTTTTGTGGCCTTGCGATTTGATGAAGAGTGAAACATCATTCAATTTGTTAAAGATTCTCACCGACAATTGCATCAGTGGATTCTAGGAAGCGTTGCTCCTATTTTCATTGGTTTCCTATCGATTTCTTCAAAGGTTTAACTCGCAGAGTGTTGTGTTTTGTAGCTTACATCCGTTTAGGAATTTCACTTTCAAGTTATTTTATTTCATGTTATTTGCTTTGCTAACCCCCTATTAGAATAGGACCTCATAGTAGTTGCATTGTTAGAGTTGCATTCATTAAAAAATAGAAAATACAAAAATATTGTTCTTTTGGTGTGATATTTTGAGACAGCAAATAGATTTTACTTTGATTCCAAGACCAAAGAGTTTTTTAGAACCAGCAAAGACTTCCTCATGAACATTTACATTTATCTTCTACTGAGTGGATTTTGGTACGTCACAAGACAAACACTAAACCTTGGAGTGGATCTTTAAAAAGATTTGCTTTTCAAGAGAGGAATTACACTATGGATTCCTGCCATTGACCTCGTGCAAAATGAATGCCCAACAGAAGTGGCACTAGAAGGAGGGCCAATACAAAGAACCTATTATTGGAAACAAGAAATATTTGATAAAGTTTCAAAAAATTTGCACCCTTGCAGTAATCTGCACTACGTAAAAAGTTTAGAAATCACTTCTGAAATTTTCAAAAATTCAGCTCCGCAGGTTTGTAGCTCCACAGATCCACAGCTCCACAGCTCCACAACTTCGTAAATCCACAAGTCTACAGCTCTGCAAAACTCTGTGGTGCACAAAATTCATAAGAAGTGAGGAAGTGTACTTCTACAGAGGTGCGCTTTTTCCAGAATTGATATAAGCTAGAAGATATTGATCTGAGATCCCCATTCCAGTGAGCGTTAAGATCTTCACCAAGTGCCCAAGAATTTTTAGAGCTTACTCATTTTTTTAAGCCACATAGTGACAGAGGAATACCCCAAATTCAACCACTTCCATTCAACATTTCATCATCTTCTTCTACTCCACCACCCATTCAACCACTACCTGGACCTCCACATATTCCAACACTCCCATCACCATTCCAGCCACCTTTAGGTCCACCAAATCAAACGATGGCCTTTTTTGCAAATGGAGTTGATTCACCCCTTAGCTTGAGAGGTGACCTCCATGACCTCCCTAAGAATCTCAAGAAATTTTGTCCAAGGTTTATTTATGGAGAAACAAGAACTGCCAAAGATTATGTCAAGATTTTTAAGGAAATTTGCAACCGGAAGCAAATTGCTAATGAAGATGTGGTTCTTCAATTATTCCCCTACTCTTTGGAGGAAATTGCCTTCAATTAGTATGTGAACCTACCACCAGGATGTATTGGAGACTGGGACACTTTCAAAAAATTGTTTTTGGAACAATTCAAAACATTCATCAATCCAGCAATGATACATCAACAATTCATATCAATAAAAAGGGACCCAACTGAAACAGTTTCACACTTCAATCATCATTTTCATATGGCCTACTGCAAGTTGGAAACACCGTACACAATTCTAGTTGAAGCTGCCATCCAAGTTTATTTCAATTCCATGGATCCTCTTACTGCAATTTTTCTTAGAAGACTTCCTGCAACAAATATTGACACATTGGACAAAGTCTTTGCAGAAGCAATCACGTTCACAAAGCAAGCTAATCCTAATGGAGGAGGAATGATGCTCCCTACGTAAATAGTCCCTACAATGCCAATGGTTCCTGTGGGAGCACCCACGGTACCTAGTCAATTCATACCTATGAACCCAGTTCCATTACAATAGGTACCCGCTCCACAAACTCAAGCGATAACATATCCAAGGTATGAGCCCCCGAAAATAGCCTTCTTTGAACAAAAGGCAATGGTTCCTATGGAAGCAGATAATAATTTCCTTTTAGAATTTGGTCAGATGAAGAAGACCATGTCACAAATGAACAATGAATTGACTCATCTTAGATTGTCTCAAGGAAAAAATAACAACTTCCAAAGAAATAATGTTGGCCCCTACAACAACAATTTTGGTTAGAATTACAATAGGAACTTCAACAATAACGGTAACAACAACACAGGAAACAATGGTGAAGGAAACAACTTCAATCCTCCTGATCACAACAATGGCTTCCAAAGACAAAACTGAAAATGGAACACTCGACCAAATAATGGAAGTATTCCTACTAATAACAACAAAATTCAGTATGATGATGGCCAAAATATGCCTAGCAATGATGGTGTGTACTATAATGGTAATCAGGATGTGAATCAAAACCCACAAGTGAATGATAATCCTCCTCCTATTCAATTCAATGCAATGCTATTAAAATCTTACGATTCTACATAGAATGTACAAGTGGAACAATAGGCAAATGAAGAATTCTCGTTCCCTTTCAGTCAAGAACCCGATCTTCAACGCGATGAGATGTTTGCCTTTCAAAATGATAATTGAAACACATATAATCTCATAAACAAAAAGGATCCCTTGACCGATGGAATTTCTCCTAGTTTGCAACCAACCCCACTTGATCCTAGAGCAAGCAACAATCCACCATCGATAAGGCCAGCCCAATGAGGACCACAGTATCAAAATCAAGTGAACATACCAACAATACTAAAGAACCCTATTTGGTCTACTAAAAAATATAATGTGGTTGAAGACCTGAAGAAAATGAAAGCCAATATGTCCATGTTTGACATGTTGCAGAATTGTCCACAACAACGAGAAGCACTCATGAAGACACTGGATAATACAAAGGTTTCCCATAATATGAATAATGTCCCTCAAAATATGGTGTTGCAACAAGTAAATGTTGCAGAAGCAATGCCCACTATGTTCAAGGACAAAGTTGAGGTATCCCTATTTTTGTTGAGCATAAGGATATATGGAAAGAATCTTCATAATTATCTTATTGATTCAGGAGCTTTGTGTAATGTGATGCCATTATCAATAGCTCAAAGGCTAGGAGTTAATCCTCAACCCTCTAACTGAGTGGTAATACAGTTGGATAAAACAAAGGTAAAAGTCATTGGAGTATTGAAAGATGTGCAGATATAGCTAACAGTTGATCCTCAGATCCAAGATATTGTTGATATACATGTGGTCGACATCCCAGAAACATACGGATTACTCCTAAGTAGAGAATGGACAAAATGTCTCAGAGGATTGTTCTCTACAAATTTCACTCAATTATGGTTGCCATAGAAAGGTTTGAACAATCAAATCAAGATAGATGTTGAGCCCAAACTGAAAACAATGATCACAAATTACAATGCCACGAATGAGGTAGCATTCTTACAATCTAACTTGGGTTCGTACAAAGTGATGGTATTGAATATGGTTCCAAACAAGACATCTCAAGATCAAAATGAAGAACCTAAGGCATCGGTACCCAAAAGTGAGACCATGACACAATTCATAAAAAGTATGGTGACTAATCTACATTGTTTAGGAGAGGAAGCTGACCCTAGTATCCTCCTCCTTCCAAGATTTTTCCAGTTACACAAAGTGAGTCATTCAAAGTTTGAATGTTTAGTATGCCAAGAAGCAGTAGCAAAGGTTTTGACACAAATAATAGAAAACAAGAGTACAAAGACATCAAGTGATGGAATTATTGAAATTCAAGATTCAGTGAATTCATCCAACCTTATTGAAAAAACTGAAGAGGAAAGTGAAGATCTAAATGTATCATACAACAATACCTCTTCAGATGGTGGAAGTTTATCTTCTCCTCCTCTCGGGATGATTAAAGTTTAGAGAAGAAGATGATATGTTAAAGGTAAAGGATGGACCTCAGTAGTCATTCATCCTGAGCCTAAAGTTGAACAAATTAGTGAGCTAATAGGGGAAATTTAAGAGAAGCAACAAAAACACACTCTTCCTCTATCCATGGGGTATGAAGGAGATTCATCAAGCCCTACATGAGAAAAGTTAGAATGGGTTCCCAAGAAACAGTTGTTCAAGACTCAAGTAAAAGCAAAGTTAAGGACAAATAAGCAAAAAGTCAAAAAACCCAAGGAAAATGCAGTTTGGATACTTTGCTTCGATGGTTCTAGATGCAAATCAAGAGCCAGTGTAGGTATTGAACTAATCAACCCAAAAGGTAGGTCTTTCTATGCCGCATATTGATTGCAATTTAGATGTACTAATAATGGTGAAGAATATGAAGCTTTCATCCGAGGGCTTCTCTTTGCATTGGAAAAAGGAGTTACTACTCTTATAATCGAAGGGGATTCTCAACTAGTGATAAGACAAGTAAAATCCATATACTCATGCAATGAAAAAAGATTAATTGCCTACAAGAAAAGGGTATAGGATATAATGGATGACTTTGAAGCTCTGAACATCAAATCCATTCCAAGAAGAAAAAATGTGGTACTAGATGCCCTTGCTATTTCAGCCAGCGCTTTGCAACTAGTAGAAAGAAAAAAGTTGAAAAGATTCTAAGTTGAATTAGTTTTCGTTCCTTCCATTCTCGACAATATCACAAACTTTCAATTCTTTCAAGATGATCAACATATACTCGAGTTTGTTATGTGCAGTTGCCATTTTCAAGGACAAGAGATTGATGATACACTTCAAGACAAGCTTGAAGATGATGAGCTTGAGGATGATGATAGAATCCTTAATTTGAAAACCAAAAACATTTTGAAAGGGATGGTTGAACTTGAACGCATCTTCGACCATGACGAATCAGCACTTAATAGAAGGGAAACTCAAGAGAAAGGAATCAAAGAATGTGACTCGTACAATTTAGGTACTGATGAAGAACCAAAAATGGTGCAAATAGGAAAAGCATGCAATCAAAAGGAAAGGGATGACATGCTCAAATTGCTTACCGAGTATAAATATGTTATTGCTTGGAGCTATGAAGAGTTAAAGACCTATGATCCTGAGATTATCACACATGACATCCCATTGAAACCAAATGCTAAACCTTTTCATCAAAGACAACAACCAGTAAATCTGATAATTGAACCACTGATTATGAAAGAAGTTAAGAAACTATTGGATGCTAAGATCATATTTCCTATTCTTCATTCCACTTGGGTAGCAAATTTGGTCCCTGTACGAGAAAAGATCAAAGAGATTCACCTTTGTGTTGACTTTCGTAACTTGAACTTGGCACGTCAGAAGGATAACTACCCTCTACCCTCATTAGATGAGGTGTTGCAAATAATTAATGGTTCAAAGATGATGTCATTATTGGACAGTTACTCAGGATATAACCAGGTGATGGTCAATGAAGAAGATAGGCTACAGAATGCTTTCATAGCCAAGTGGGGAACATTTACCTACAGAAGGATGCCTTTCAAGTTTATTAATGCGGGAGCTACATTTTAACAAGCAATGGATGAAGCTTTCAAAGGATTGATAAACAGGTGTATAGTCATCTACATGAATCACTTGACTATCTTTTCAAAAGATCAAAGTACTCATATTGCTGATCTGAGGTAGGTATTCAATAGATGTCGTAGGTACGGCATATCGCTCAATCCCAAGAAATGTTCATTCGATGTTACTAAAGGGAAGCTCCTGGGACATGTCATTTCTGAAGTTGGAATTTTCATTGATCCAGATAGAGTTGAGTGTATTTTGAAGTTAGTGCCTCCTCACAGTTGGAAGGAATTGAAATCTTTATTTGGAAAGATAAACTTTGTACGCAAATTCATAAGTGGTTTTGCAAAGATAGTCTGCCCCCTCAATGATTTACTCAAAAAGGGGGCTAAAATAGAATGGCTACCAGAGATAAAGAAATCCTTCCAAGATATTAAGGTTTCCATTTCCACAACCCAGGTTTTGGTAAGTAAGTCCAGATTACAAGTTACCATTCAAGATCTATTCCTTTGCTTCTGAACATTCTTGCACAGGGATCTTGATGCAAAAAAGAGAGAATGAGGATGAGTGACCCATTGCTTTCATGAGTTTTCCTCTAAAGAATGCTGAGTTGAAATATTCAAATCTTGATAAAAATTCCTTTGTGTTAATCAAGGCAGTAAAGAAGTTCCTTCACTACATACTTAGAAGTAAGGTGTATGCAATTGTACCTGACCTAGCAGTAAAGACATTTTTGATATAGAATGAACCTGGTGAAAGAAGAGGAAAGTGGATGGCAATACTTCAAGAATTTGATCTAGAGATTCAACCTATGCGATTAGTCAGAGGCCAAGGATTATCAAAAATGATCATTGACAACCAAGTACAAAATCAAAAGGAATTCAAATTTGATGATGAAATTGATGAAGATGATCAAAAGAAGATGGTTGTATAACAAGTTGATATCAATCAAGGTGTGGTGACAGATGTGTGGTACTAGGATATTGTCTATTATCTCCTACAAGATCAATGCCTCGAATGGATGAACAGTTCACAACGTAGGGGACTTAAGATGAAATGTGAGTCTTACAAGTTACTTGGTAGCAAGTTGTATAGAAGGAACTACGAAGGGATTTATTTGAAATACTTAGGATGTGAAGAAGCTAAGGATGTCGTGGAACATTTTCATGATAAGTATGGTACGGGACATAGTTTAGCAGAAGCAACAGCTCACATCATTTTAAGATCGGGTTATTTTTGGCCCTCAATATTCAAGGATACTTTTGAACATGTGAGTTCCTGTCATACATGTCAAACTAGTGCTAACAAAGAGAGGCACCCAGTAATGCCACTGCAACCAGTATACGAGGTGTATCCTTTCACAAAATGGGGACTGGATTTCATTGGCCCAGTAAACCCACCATCATCAATTAGACACGCATTCATCCTTACAGCTATGGATTACTACACACAATGGATGGAGGCAGAGATTTTCAAAAATTGCACTGCTAAGGTGGTGACAGACTTTTTGGAAGAACATATTGTTACTAGATTTGGAATGCCATTCGCTCTTGTATGCGACAATGGATATGTATTTGCATCTGCATTCTTGACACAATGGGCATTTGAAAACAAAGTCATCATCAGATTCTCCTCAAATTACTACCTGCAAGGAAATGGGGTAGGGGAGTCTACAAACAAGAATTTAATCACTATGATAAAATGATTGTTGAAGGAGAACCCTAGGGATTGGCATACACAATTGAAATATGCCTTGTGGACAGATCGGGTCAGAGTGAAAAAGGCCTTGGATACTTCTCCCTATCTACTTGTTTACAGGCAAGAACTGGTATTCCCGCTCAATCTCAAGATTTCTATTTTAAAATTCATGAGTGGGTATGTTGATGACACTAATAGAGTACAAATCTGACTGATGAATCTTCTAGAAATGGATGAGAAATGAACAACTGCATTAGAACACATGTCTAAACATCAAGTTGTTGTTAAGAGATGGTTCGACAAGAGGGCTACGATAAAATCCTTCAGGATTTCGGACCTAGTCCTACTTTGGGATAAGGCGAAAGAAAAGTCAGGAAGCCATACCAAGTTTCAACTCTTATGGACAGGCCCATATCAGATTGCAAAAATTATCGGAGAAAACACATTTAGGCTAAGTTCCTTACAGGGGGAGTTTCTACCTTTTCCCATAAATGGGCAATTTCTGAAACATTATTTTGAAGCCTTACAAAAAAATTATTTTAAAAAAATTAGTTAGGTTTCATTTCCACATATAGATTAAATTTTCATTTCTGCAAGAGTGTTTACTTCTGCAAGTGTGTTTCCTTTTTTCTAAGTTGTGTTTTTGCTTTCAGTCATGTGTTTTCTTTTAAAGTTAGGTTAGTCCTAGGGGGTAAGGTGTACTTGGGATTTTTTCTTGATATTTCACTAACCACTCTTGGGTCCCGATTTCAGGAGGAGGTATTTCTTTGTCAAAACATTTGGGCAATTAGGTGTTTTATACCAACCAAGCAATAGACATCTCTTGTGGAATTAAGGGACTTTCAGTCTGGAAATCAAAATCCTAGACCAACAAGCTCTCAACACTTTGCAAATTTAAAGATTTGATTGTGTTAGGTGTTGTTCGATTTCAAGTCAAAGATGACGAGAAATGATCCAAATTATGACTAGTTCAAACAGGAGGAGTCTCCTCGAAAGGTTGCTAAGATCATTGTTCAACATAAGAGTTTCCTAAAAAAAGTTCTAAAAGAGGAACACAAGGGATGTTCATAAGAGATCGAATCCAATAAATGACACCGATGTTCTGACTACACAATCTAAGCATAGTCAGGATACAAAAAAAAAAAAAAGCGACGGTGTTAAGTCAGAAGGATTCTACCAATCTGAAATGGCTAGAGATACATTACAAAACAAAGCGCCTTGTAGTCAAAAGTATTGTTTCATCAAAAATAACGTTTTAAATGATATGGAGAAATTATGCAAAAAGCCTAAAATTAAAAGAACGTGACATCTTGCCAAGAGCCCTCGAACTAATTCTCTTATTTGGTCAAGCAATTGATTAACAAAGAGGTGGGAGGGGTGGAAAATTATTTTGAGTTGATAGAGGACTTTGATTGATGACATCCTGATACGTTAAAGAGAATGAATACACAATGTACACACTGAGTTTGAAGGTTTTGACTTCAAAAATTTAGATTGCAAGGTCATCTAAGATACACTCGAGGTGTTCAAAGTTCAGTTGGTGTTTGACACACAGTGGAAGAATGTTTGCTGATGAAAAAATGCCTTCGTCATTTCTTCCTTTTTTCAGGGCTATTTGTTGTGGTCTCCACAACACACACCCCATTCCTTACTAGGAATGGGAACCCCCTACCTTTTTTCGACTCCCAGACTCATAGTTTAGGACTCGAGAGAAGAAAACTCGGTTAAATAAGTTAGAATTTAAAAATAAATAATAAATAATAATAAATTTTTTTTTTTAAAAAAGAAGAAAATTTTTTAAAAATAAATAAATAAATAATTTTTTGCCTGCGCGCTCTTCGAGGCACGTGCGCTTTTGCAAAAGTAAGCAAAAAGGGAAGGGAGGTTATAAAACCCCCCTTCCCCCCTTTTTTTACCTCATTTGTTTTGATGAAGAAGAGCTTAGGAGGGGAAGGTATGGAAACCTTCCTCCCTCTACCTCCATGCAGCCCTAGCACTCACGCGCACATGCGACCAGAAGAGGAAGCACGCAATGCGGCTCTACCTGCGCCCTTTTGGATGTACATGCAATGTCGTTTTGCCCTTCTAGGCCATGCGTGGTGCGCCACTGTGCGTGCCCTCTGGGCTTCGTGCAATCTCTGCCACCACACCCATTTGGGCATGCAGTGCAGTGCCCATTTGGGCACGTAGCGCGACCGCTGCCGTCGTGCCCTTTCGGGGCGCGTGGCACAACGTTACCGACATGCCCTTTTGGATGTGCGATGTTGTTTTGCATGCACCCTCTGGGCCACATGTGGCGTGGTGCTATGCACTCCTTCTGTTCCACATGTGGCTGCCGTCGCGCACCCTCTAGGACGCACGCACGCACCCATTTTTTTTTTTTTAATTTAGCTTTCTTTTATAAAGTGAAAAAACCCCAAAAAAAAAAACACAACAAATTAAATAAGTTCTAGGAGATCCTTTTTTTTAAATGTTTTATATATATATATATATATATATATATCCAATAATTAATCATTCTTTTTCTCTTTGTGACGTGCAGGTAATATAATCAAATGGCGTACACATCCAGATCAACAGCAAAATCAATTGTGTACAAGTTCTAAGGTGTAACCCTGAAGTCATAGTTGCACGATGAACACTCTGAGATCAAAGACACAGAACTTAGACACATGGACTTGGGAGAGTTTTTCAGGGTTTGTAACAACCCAACTGAAAGATCTTCTTTGAGATCTGCCTTAATTTGGTCTGGATTGGTAAATGCAACATCACATCCTTGGACTATTCAATTAGCTAAATTGATTATGACCTTATCTCGACATTTTGTTCCTGAGGAAAGGGTGGTAAAGAGCGTCACTGGGGAAGTGGTCTTAGATCTATGACTTGATAATATCAAGAGGTTTTTTCACCTACCTAGAGCTGATTAGTTTATCAGGCTTTCATATGAAGTAGCTGAGAGGTGGCATATAGATCATTACCAGGAGGCCATCGACATCATATATTCATCATACTTCATTGAGAAGCCATCTCAGGGAAAGACAATCAGTAAAGTAGATATGACTCGAGGATACATGAAGGATGACATTGGATATTCAATCATTCTCTTGAGCAGAGTTATGGGATTGTTTGCAGCAGGTCATCTTGCTTCATTCATGGTTAACTTCATTGAGATCATCTGACATGCAAAGATGTCACTGGATTGGGCCACCACACTTAGTGAGAACTTGTGTGACCAATTGTGAATAGTAAAGGACAAAAAGAAGTTCTATATGACTTCTTATGTGGTATATCTACTTGCAATGAGAGCCACCGACTATCCTAGGTTGTACAAGAAGGTAGTATGCAGGATCCTAACACCTGGTCATATATAGTTTATCCTTAGCTAGTTAAGAAGAAGCTCTCGCCGCAAAGAAAAGAGTATAGGATTGTGAATGATGCCTTCATCTTTGCCATTAGTACAAGATTATGGAAAGAGATTGTCTGATGAGGTCAAGGCACAGATCACAGCTCTTGGTGCATATTTCACCCAATTTTAGACATTCACATACATTTAGGTTGGTGGTGCATCTATCCATCCAAAGAAGCTCCCAAGATACCCAAGTGACAAGTTAGTTCTAATGGAAATTTCTCGGCAGATTGAGTCAGCTTATGAGAGGATCAAGAAACAATGAAGGCCTTGTTGGAATTGGCCTTTTGTAATAGGAGCATACCAAGTAAAGAGAAAGAAGGATATCCCAACTTTCAAATGGGAATGGGAAAATTATCCTCTTGAAGAATATAACTCTCACTAGCCATTCTTTGACAATGTTGGTAAAGTGGAAAATCTGGTGGGAAAAGAGTTCTACCATGGAGACGCCATTGAAGATCATTGGATGAATGCCACAAATGACTATGATATTCGTATCAGGGACTATTCTACAATGACTTTGTATTTAGCAAAGAAGGCTCTCCATTTGACCATCCCAGATGAGATAAGGTTACAGGATTCACAGGAGCTACTGGATCCCTTATTCAATACAGATAAAGTTGGCGAAAAGCCCATCCTAAATGCAGAAATTGATAGAGAGGAAGGAGATGATATTAATCATCGAGCAAGACATGTCATCAAAATGACAAAGAGTTGGATCAAGAAACCCTTTCCACTTGATCCAATTCTAGACACAGTGATATTCCATGCACATGCTCACCCAGAAAGGGTAAAGGGGAGGAAAGTCACAGTCCTTATCTTTGCACTCCAGTCTCCTATCAGGCTAGAAACAATTTACCAACTTGATCATCCAGTGGGATACTACCATCCTTCAGAGAAGAAGAAAGAAAATAGGAAGAGAGCCTCTCCTTAGAGGATCCAGACAGAGCATGTTGAAGAATAGGCCCCTTTGCAGCAACAAGAATCTACTCCCCAGGACCCCCGAGACCCTAGAATTTCTCATATCTAGGTTGATTTTCCATTGCCTCTTGTTTTGTCAAGCCAACAAGAAGAGGGAGAGATTCTAGAGACATCTATTCATCTGATGCATGAAGAGCCCTCTTCTCCTATGGTTCCACAGAACCAAAAGAGGTTCAAGGTTAGAATGAACAAGAGGAAAAGAGTTTGTAACAAATTAGTGCCTAATCCATCTGTTCCTGAAACCATTCCCAAGGAAGAATTAGATGAGGATGAAACATAGTCAGATGGGGAGGAAGAGAAAGTGCCTCTACAAGGGAGAACCTGATTGGCCAAAGCCATAGAATTGGAAAGAAAGAAGAATGTCACAAATACCCCACCACCCACCCAAGTTGAAACGGTAGAACTCTCTTCTTTGGAAGATGAAGTACAATGATGGGTGAATGAGCAAAGGGAGCTAGGTGATGATATTCTCTCCATTCCATATTTTGATTTCATGCCAATGGGTACATAATTGGTTGGAGATAAGATTATAGATACTCCTACATGTGAATTTCAATAGCAAGATTGGATGCAGATGCCACCTAAGACACAAGGTCCTCATCCAACGCCCCCATCTTCACCTCAGGTTATAATGGTAGATAAGGTTTCAGTGACACTTCTACCTCTGATTTCAAAAGAACATGTTCAGAAGGAATTATCATTACAAGGAGAACTACAACCAAGGGTTATTGATGAGCCCTCAAAAGAGGCACAGGTAGTAGAATGTATACAACAACCTCCCCAGGAAGTTGAGGATCAAACTACGAGATCTACAAAAACTGAGACTACAGAAGAAGAACCCTCACAATAGGAGACTCTAAGTAAGAGAGAAAAAGGGAAGGAGGTAGTTGAACACATCCCTTCATCATCTAGAGCCAAGGTTACAGAAAGACATGTCCTAAGATGGTTCTTGAAGGAAATAATGAGAAGTACTAAGCATCAATTCCTTGCTTCAGAGGATGATATTTGTGACATTGCAGAGATTTTGAACAAGCTTGACTCTCCATTATAGGATGCAACACCATTTGCACTCATTACTACTACTCAAAACCAAGACTTATTTGCATAGGTGGCTCACCCTTTTGAAAGGTACAGATGAAGAAGCTGTCAGCCTTCAGGACTATGAAGTGAAGGATATCATGTTAGGAAATCCTACACGGGATACTTCTCGAAAAATGATGACTATGGGAGTCAAGGAGGTTCTTAACCATATGGAACATGATGAGATTGAAATCAGAGCACTTCAAAGGCAAGTTGAGATCTTCAAAGGATATTAGCTGAAATTATTGGTCCTCTTGATTCTGAAAGCCCTGAGGAGACTTTGACTACCATTCTTAAAGAAGAGGAAGGTGTACAGCTTAGTCCATTTTCAAGAGCTTGTCATGATTGGTGAGACAACCTTGAGGATAGGGGTGTCACTATAATTATAGGAAGTCTGAAGTTATTACATACAACATAAGAGAATGTTGATAAGATCATGGAAATTTTGAGAAAGGACTTCAGTATTATGGATGAGGTATGAGTTTGGAGCAAGGATTTGTAAACTCTACAAGCCATAAAAGGAAAAAGGTATCACATTTTGATTGATGTATATATTGAAGAAGAGTTAGACATGATAGATGATTGGATAGAAAAGATTGCGGAGGGAAATAAAGTGATGGAAACATTGCATGATGAGATACATAGGCTCAAGGACCAAGCCTGAGAGCAAATTTTGGAAGCAGAAAAGTTGTACAGTGATGCATGCTTGGATATTTTTAAACATGAAGAATGAGAGAAGCTTTTACCAATTGAGGTAGTTGTGGAGAACTTTAGAAAGACTTTAGAGGAAGCATCCAGTGATGAAGACATCAGACAAGCCTTCAAGACAGAAGAAGCATTGTTAGAGTTGGATACCAAACTAAGAGATTTTGCAAAAACTCGAATTGAGCTGGACAACTACAGATAGAAGGTCAAAGATAAGTATGAGGCTTTGGATCTTCCCGATGTTACTAAGATTACTGAGATTATAGAGAAATTCAAGGGGAAACATCCAAACATATCTTTGGAATAGAGATGAGAAAAACCTAGATGCTAGAATTTCAATTTTGACACTTTGTAAAATTTTGAGATTTTGACCCAGTCGAGGTCTGCAGCTCTACAGATCCACAGCTCCACAATTCAGAGGTGCACCAACAGTTGACTGCCAGTTCCAAAAATAGCACTTTCCATGCATTGGAAATGCATTTTGATGGCAAGTTAACTCTGACACACATCAAATGAAGGGCTAGCTTCTATTTTTGGTGTATCCATGCACTTCTACTTCGACTGATGGCTTCCTCCTACTTTCTCTCTCATGCTTTCATTGTTTTTGACATGTAAAGGGCTCATGCATCCAATTAATGAATAAAATATGGATGGAGTCCCTCTAAGCACCAGTTAGATTATCAATTTGTACATATTTAGTTTGTTTTAATATTTTAAAAGCATTTTATTTCATCAAGATATCTCTCACTCTCAACACAAATTGAGGAGATGATTTCTTATAAATACCCCATTGTAAAATGCAAAAAGGGCCACTGTTATTATGCAATAAAATTATGCTTTTGGTGCTAGCATTCAAAGTGTAGTTATTCTTGCTTGAATGTGTCATTGTTTTGTGGGTTTTATTCATGAGATTTTTATTGAGCCAAAGGTTTATTGCATTGTTTCTGGTTGTGTGATCTTTTAGTTCTGGTGTTTGCTACAAGTATATGAATTTTGTTGATCTAACGAGCTTGAGAAGAAATCATGCGATTGTGTCTACATATCTTTTTGTCTCGCATGAGTGCACTTTTTGTGGCCTTGCAATTTGATGAAGAGTGAAACATCATTCGATTTGTTAAAGATTCTCACCGATGATTGCATCAGTGGATTCTAGGAAGCGTTGGTCCTGTTTTCATTGGTTTCCTACCAATTTCTTCAAAGGTTTAATTTGTAGCATGTTGTGTTCTATAGCTTATGTCCGTTTAGGAATTTCACTTTCAAGTTATTTGATTTCATGTTATTTTCTTTCAATTTCGTTATTTTCTTTGCTAACCCCCTATTAGAATAGGACCTCATAGTAGTTGCATTGTTAGAGTTGCATTCATAAAAAAATAGAAAATACAAAAATATTGTTCTTTTGGTGTGATATTTTGAGACAGCAAACAGATTTTACTTCGATTACAAGACAAAAGAGTTTTTTAGAACTAGCAAATGCCTCATCGTGAACATTCACATTGATCTTCTACTAAGCGGATTTTGGTACGTCGCAAGACAAACACTAAAACCTTGGAGTGGATCCTTAAAAAGATTTTCTTTTCAAGAGAGGAATTACACTATAGATTCCTACCATTGACCTCATGCAAAAAAAATGCCCAACAGGTTCCAACAATGTCTATACTATATGGATTCATACCGTACTTTTAAGGACTTTAAAGGCAATGTTAATGTTTCTTCCTCCACAAGTGTCAAACTCCATTCCAAATCTCCTCCTTTGATTTTTTCTCCCTTAATATATTTATCCTACACTACCAACTCAATACTGACCCATGTCAATCCTCTGTTCATTCCAAAATCCCTTTACAAGAATTTCCTTGCACCTTGCCAAGCTTGTCTCCTTACCTAGGAATCACTTGTAAAAATAGAATTTGGCCTTTCAAAAAATACACAAACCATATTTAAACTATTTATAGAGGCTATTTCTTGGTCTCCAAGATCTATCATGATTAGACCAAGAACACTCAAGCTATAGCCCATTCCATACTTGGTACACAAAAACTAGACAGCGGGATTACTAGAAATAAATAATTTTATAAACCCTATCAAATGATTATTTGAAAGCAAAAAAATTGCACATAGATTAAAGGCATAAACACGTGATGATATTCCAATTATTTAATCCAAAAACTCCAATCAACCTCCAAAACTACACTTCAAATGCATAAAACTATTCTGTTATAGGTATTGTCCGTTCAAGCAACTATCCAACCCTTGGAAATGAGTTGGAAAAGTATTAAATAGAATTCATGCTCCATATTAGCCTATAGTTCAAATCATAACTTCCTAATTTGTTGGTTTTGCAAAAACTGCCTAAAAGTTGTCAAGCAATTTTGAACAAATTGCAAAGTTGTCAATGCAACTTTTTGACAACTTTTGCAATTTTTCTCCTAGACTCTTCAAACTTGCATAGGATGTTATCAAACCTTCTAGGATAACCTTATAACTTATAAGGAGCATATTTACACATTTTTTTCCTCCTTTTATGGAAATTCATCTTATTTTGCCTCTTAGAGAAACTTTTGGAATTTTCCCCTTATCAGGAACTAAGTGACAAAATTAGACTCCTAATCCAAAATCTATCAACTCAACCTCCTAAACAAATCTTAGGAATTTATCACTAGTCCTTATTACCCCAATGGTTTTTTAGACCATCTACAAACCAAAAATCAATATTAGGGCTTTAACTTACCCTAGGTGCTCCTGCACCATTCTACCCCTACATGAAGAAGTCTAAGGTACTACTGGATATAGGTACTACTGGATATAGGAACTCCTTGCTAATGCCTAGCTTCTTGAAGTCACCTTTAGCCATCCAAGTTTCCTCAGCCTTGGGTAAATCAATCCATTTCACCAAATTTTCCTTATAGACCTTGTTTCTTGTGCTCTTCTCCACCCTAAAATCCAATATCTTCTCAACCTATGGTTACTTCTTTTCATGTACCTTTAGGTCTAATACATCCTTGTTCAACTCTTCCTAATATTTTGTGTCATCTATCTTAGGACCTTTGTATGGTACTAGGTCTTTCACATTGAAAATTGGAGAGAGTGACATGTCCTTTCGTAGATCTATCTTCTAAGCATTGCATCCATACTTCTCAAGCATTTTTCATGGCCTAAACCTTCTCATTCATAACTTGCTAGGGATTCCTTTTTGTAACCTAGACTTGTTGAGATACACCACAACCAAGTCTCCCACTTGAAACTGCAACTCTCTCCTCCCCTCATCCTTCTTCTCCTTTAACTTTTAATTGGCTTCCATCAAGGTTTGCTTCACTTGATCATGGACCTCCTTCATTGATTTCACAAAGTCATCATCTTGTCCACTGATTTTTTCATATGAAGGTAGGTCCCTCAACTCCATTATTCCTTTTGGGTGAGTTCCATACACCACTTGGAAAGGACTTAACCCTATTGTCCTATTCTTGCTATCATTGTATGCAAATTTAGCTTGGGGAGTGACTTTATCCCAACTTTGTCCATACTCTTTGGTTAGGCACCTTAATAGGTTGCCCAATACCATGTTTATTGCCTCGATTTGACCATCAATTTGAGGATGGTAGATAGAGCTATGTGCTAGGTTTTTTCCAAGCATCTTCCATGGTTTCTTCCAAAAATGTCCCATAAATATGACATCCTTGTCATCCAATGCTCCTTAGGAAGCCATGTATCCTTACCACCTCCTTGAAGCATTGCTTGGCAACATTACTTGTATCATGTGTAGTCTTGCATGGTATGAAGTGGCTCATCTTGTTTAACGTATCTACTACCACAAAGACACTATTCATCCCTATCCTAGTCCATGGTAATCCCACTATAAAGTCCATGTTGAAACATTCCCAAGGTCTACTAGGAATGGGGAGAGGTTGGTATATCCCTTCATTTAATGAAGCTCCCTTTTCCTTTTGACATATGTTGCATTGCTCCACATACCTCTTAATATATCTTTGCATTTTGGGCCAATAATAGAATCTTTCCAAAAGATCCAAGGTTTTGTTTAGACCAAAGTGCCAACTCATGCTCCCATTGTGCTTCTCTTATATGAGATTCTCTCTCATGGATCCCCTTGGGATACACAACTATTGACCTTTGAACAATAGTCCATTCTATAAGGTTTATTCAAAAAAATCACTATGGAATTGATTAGCAAAATTAGTACATACCTTGTAAGCCTCTATAGAAATCAATGTCCTCCTCATATAGATTTTTGAAACCCTCCAATCCAATGCTCTACAACTTGACATCTTGCACTATCAACAATCTCTAGCTCAAATCATCTACCACCTTATTCTTTCCCCCCTTCTTATGCTTGATAGTAAAAGTATAGGATTGTAAGAACTCCATCTATTTGATGTGTCTCATACTTAATTTCTCCTACGAGTGAATGAAACTCAAACCTTGGTTATTTGTGAAGAAAAATAACTCCTTAGGAAACAAGTAGTGCCTCCACTTCTTGAGATCTTGGACAAGTGCATAGAGCTCTAGGTCATATGTTGAATACCTTGTCTTGGCTTCATTAACCCTTTCACTAGAAAATGCCACTGGTATGCCCTCCTAGCTCAAAACTACTCCAACTACTATATTGTTAGCATCACACTCCACCACAAATGGTCTCTCAAAACTAGGTAGAACCAAGATAGGTTGGGTTGCTAACTCCGTCTTCAATCTCTCAAAACTCTAATCTACAGACTTAGTCCACACAAATTTGGTCCTCATGTCCCCTTTGATTGTATCAAATAATAGAGAAGAATATTGAGTCACTGAAGACTCTAGTGAGTTTAAATGAGGTCATTACACTACCCAAGTATGACCCTGATAATATGGCAGTAGAACAAATGTAGATTCTACAAGTATTGTGAGTTGTAAGACAAAGCAAGAATAACTCAGAAGGGAGTTTAAGTAGATATAGGTACTCCATGATATAAAAGACATTTTTGTAAATGTATTTGATATTCATGATGTGAATGAGAAATAACCAATTTTGGAATAATTAGCTCATATAGGTGAGAAGGTAAATAATGAGGACATAGAGACCAATGAGAAATTGATTGATGGTCTAAGAAAAAGTTTATGCATAAATTTTGGTAGAAAGTCTCCATAGAGATTACAATAAAATAGGTTGAGTTTTCAAACATTGTAAATAGTTTGGAAGGGATTTTGTAAATTATTCATTCTTTGTATATAAAAATTTGTGATGTTGAATTATTTAGTGTGGAGAACCAACATTCAATTGATCAATTACAAAAATATTTGAAGGCTATTTCCAATTCTTTGAGCAAGAATGCAAGTTCAAGCTCTCATTTATTTAATAAACTGGCATTTGTTTGAGGAAGATTAGTTGAGTTGATGGTTAAAAGTAGTAACAAAAGAACCAAATTGATTTCTATTCAAACCATGTTGCTACCTCATATAGAGCTAATGTAGAAGGTTATATTAGTTGCAATAGACTTAGTAAAGAGAGATCCACATCTCATCATTGCAGATAGTTTAGTAGATCTAGCTACCTAGCTAGAAATCTAGATTTGGGTACTAGAATCAACAATATCAAGATGGAATCATGGATTATAGGTGTTTTTACTAAATCAAAAAATATTTTTGGATAATACTAGTTGACCCCTACAAACCCCAAGCCATAAGTGTCAAAAACAAGGAGGAACAATGTTAATCATGACTCAATAAAGGGGGAAATAATAATCATGACACAACCATAAGGGAGAAATTAGAATCAAAATTAGGAATTAGAATTTATACCACAAGAGGAAAATCAGAATCACATATTATACCACAAGGGGAATTAGATGTATGAAATGAAATATTTGATATCACAGATCATAGGTATGAAGAGACATGCACATATATTGTATATAGTGAAGTCAAGTCTTTTTGGAGATTGAATCACAATCTAAGGGGGAGTGTTATTTTTGTTATTTCTTAAATTTGAAAGGATTTCTAAGTCATGAAAAACTGTTTTTGCTACTAATGTCAAATGGGGGTATTGTTGATCTCTAAGCCTTGTTGGCTATTAATGTCCAACACTTAGTCATTTTCTGAGTAGCATTGGTCAATAATCACTATGACCAAGCCACCTAATGAAGGCCAATTTACATGATTTATATTTTCATTACATGCCAAGAAAATCTAAGGTTTTTGAGCACTCCAGTATAGACCGCGTCACAGTATATATCAAGTAAAGGATAAGAAAAGCTAAGAAATGTGAAGATAGTTTATACTAAGTGAGTTTGTAACTACTGAGAATATAGAAGTTGAGGGATAACATAAATATTAGTTATGACCAAGCATCAGGATATTCAAGTGTTGAGTAAACTAGTTTTGGCATATGTGTTTGTAATAGCACAAACACTTATGTAAATCATTTTGGTTGACTTCTATTTGATATTTATGATTTGCAGAGATAATTAAGGAGATAATTATGCATTTTTAGAGGACATCAATTCCTAGGAAGGCAGAGTAAATAATCAAAAAATTAGAAGGATTAAGTGGAAAAAGGGAGAATTATGGATTGTTGAACTTGATCTAGAATTTGTTCTAGTTATTTATTTAAGAAGGGTTCAAACCCTAAATCATATTAAATGCAACAAAGGATGATTGTGTATGTAGGAAAAGATCAACAACTAATTGAAGGAAGTCTAAGTTTGATAATCAGAGAAAGAGATCAAATAGAGCAACCTATTAGTGAAGGATAGAATAAAGTTTATCAAATTAGATGATCAATATAGACAAGGATGGAGGAGATTCCTAATCTAGCATAAAGTGCTAACTGAAGGATCAAGTACTAAGACATTCTAAGAAGTGGATCAAGGTAAATTTTATTACCCTCATCTTGCATTCTTGAATAACGATTTTTTGATGGGCATGGCTAGAGTTAATGAGGCAATGAATTTTAGGAGAGCCCTAATATTGTAGATTTTTTCTATTAACTAACTCTATTTACTTAAGCTAAAATTTAGGCATAGATTAATTTATTCTTTTATTAATTATTATCATTCAACCTAGGTTTTATTGTAATGTTCCCATTATAAAATAAATCATTAATCAAACTATTGTTAATGGGTTGATGGATTTAATATATCTCAAACCCATTTTTGTTTTGCTTTCATAGCTTGTGTCACCGTCGGCTATCTTTGTACACCCTTAGAAAGATTTCCCAATAGGTATTTAAGGATAATTTGTAGGTAGTCATTAGGCATGAAATTTGAATTATTTTCTTTGTACTACAAATTCTAGTTGGGATTCTCTATAGTTTACCATTTCAGAAGTGAAAGATTTTCCCTACTTGGCTATTTTTTATTTTGATGGGATTCAACCCTCACCCTATTCTGTCACCTATAATACTTCACTCAAATCTAGCAAATCAAAGCACCATATTTTGGAAAATATAATTGAAAGGTTTTGTGTTCTAATCTCCATTTTGATTCTATCTTATAAATTTGGGTCTCTATGTTATTGTATGTTTAAGCACTACTCCTCTATCTATACACCTTTTTTGATACAAAGTGCATCTCTCTATGTGACTACATTACCCTTTATGACCAACGTCCCAACTCCCTCATACCATCATTGTACAACCATTGGGCCTTTCCCTTCCTTCTACCATTCAACCAACAATGTACAGTTGCTTACTCCACACCATATGGCCAAGAGTACGGTTGATTGTTGGTCATCATACCTTATACAACACTTATATCCCCCACACCATATAGCCTCTTTTGTCACCATATGGCCTAAGCCACTCACCACACATCATTCTCCCACCCTCACCATATGGCTAATCCTATAGCCTAACACCATACCATACAATCTATATTGTATGGACTCCAATCTTTCCCATACTTTGGTCAATTTACCTAGTCATACTGCCCTCCTAAATAGTATACTTTCTCTATCAAATTGATATTGTGTAGGAGAAAGGATTTTCTAAAAGTAGTTGTAGGAACAGAACATTACAGTGGTATTTTTATCCTACCATCTTGTGGATAGTGAATGAGAGTTTATAGAAAAAAGAGAAGAAGAACCCATTCTATTGATAGAATGGGTGTTGAACTGGAACCCACAACTGTTGAACTTGTGGCACTATAGAGAGAAATTACAAGATATCAGGCATAGATCAATGATACTCAATGACTCATGGAAGAAACTCTCAAGAATTTGGTAGACAATAAAATATGTGCTAAAAAAAATGGTCATAGCACAGACTCGATGTCAGGGAAAGAAAACCCTCATCCAGCACACTTTTAAACTTCCATTTCATCTTTTTCACCATGAATGGAGGCACCACATGAAGGGAAACAACCAACCTTTGAAGAAATACAAGAACAACTAAAAGAATATTGGAAGAATGCAAATTTGAAGGAAGATATATCCTACAAAGATTATGTAGATCTAAGAATGAGATACTCGGGGAGGTAGAAACAAAGGATATTTTAATGATGATCTTAAGATGAAGTTGAGTAAAATAAATTTGTCTCCATTTGATGGATCCAGATCCATATCTACACAAGCATGGGTAATGAAGGATGATACTTACTTCCAGCTTAATCCCATGCCAAAAGAAGAAGCAATTAAATTTGTGGCATTGCACTTAGAGGGAGTTGTGCATGAATGGTGGAATCATGACACCATCAAACTAGGGCATAATCAATTAAATACTTATGTAGAATTCATCGAGATATTGATAGATCAATTTGATGGTAAAGATCTAGAACTCAATTTCAAAGATTTGGCTTGGCTGAGACAAACTAGATTAGTCAACCAACACATTGTGGAATTTCATAACCTCTCTATTTTGGTCACAAAAATTTCTAAAAGAAGATGGGTAGTGCTCTTCATGGATGAGCTGACAGAACCACTGAAAGGTTGGGTAAATGGGTTCAATCCTACCACCCTGTTGGAGGCCATTAAGAAGGTGTGGAGTATGGCATCATTATCAACATCATCCTCATGAAGTTACTCACATTCCAAACTATCAATTTTTCCAAGGAATAGAGATAATAAAACTTTTCCAAGATGTCATTGTTGGATAAAGCCACTAGATGGGAGCTCTGAAGGAAGAAACTGTGTTTTAATTACAAGGGACCTTGGGAACCTAGCCATAGATGTCTTGAAAAAGGGAAGATCCATTACATTGAGGTTGTGTCTGATGATGAGGATGAATAGGAATAAATACCTGTCAAAGATAACCAACATCATGATGACACCAACATGATTAGTTTGAACTACACAAAAAGAATTGCAACATTGGTATGCTGTAGGGGAACTATTGCTCTAGCTAGTAGCCCAAGGTGCATGGTTTTTTGTGTATGGGTAACCCTTCAAGGACAAAGAGTTATGGTAATGCTCAATACTAGAGCCACTCTAAACTTCATAAACTCTTCTTTGGTGAAATGAAGAGGCCTACCTATGGAGACACATGTAGGATTTCAAGTCAAGGTTTTTAGAGGGACTCTTTAGCCCTACACACACCTTATTCCTCAACTAAGTATCACAATGAAAAATTACATGGTAACCAAGGATTTCTTCATAGTGGACCTTGATGTCATGTAGGTTATTTTGGGCATATAGTGGATGGAGACACTTTATGAATACACTTAGAGCTTTGAACAAATGAATTTCACTTTTGTTGTCAATGGAAAGGAGGTTTTTCTCTATAGAATGGAAAATGAAGGTCCAAAGGAAGTTTTTGCAAGTCAAATGGAGGAAATTTTTTGGTGTAATGATGTTTCTTGGCCTACACATTGTTTTATCTTGAAAAAATCTATAAAAGGGCAATAGACACCTCCCTAGGATTATGATCTCTAGAATATTTTGAGTAAACATGATAAAGTTTTTATAGACATTCCTCCTGGCATACCACCTCATCACGGGTTTGAACATACTATCAAGTTGGAAGCAGGAGCAAAGCTAGTCATAACCACATCATACCACCATTCTAAAAATTTCAAAGATAAGATCAAAAAGATGATTTAGGAACTACTAGAGAAAGGATGGATCTATCCTAGTTCTAGTCCTTTTGTGTCATTGGTGGTATTGGTCAAAAAGAAGGACAGGACAATGGGCATGTTTGTAGACTACCATACATTAAACAAAATAATAATAAAGAATAGATATCCCATTCCAAGGATAGATGAGTTTCTAGATGAATTGCATGGCATAGTCTATTTTTCAAAAATAAAACTCCATTATGGATATCATTAGATCTGCATGAGGGAGGAAGATGTGGAAAAGATGGCCTTTCATTATCACTACAAGTAGTATGAGTTCCTAGTCATGTCACTCAAATTAATAAATGCACCTACTACATTCTAATCATGCATGAATCACATCTTTAGAAAACAATTGTGTAAGTACTTATTAGTATGATTTGATGATCTTCTTATTTATAGCAGGACATGGGAGGAGCACCTAAAGCATATAGATGAAGTCCTAAGGATCATGAAGGAGCAACCTTTGTTCACCAATAAATCTAAATGTGATTTTGATATGATAGAAATATTGTACTTGTGACATGTCAGTAAATATGGAATTCAAGTTCATTAGGAGAAGGTTTAGGCTATCCTTGATTGGCCTCCCCCAAAATCACTCACAGATTTACAAGGGTTTTTTAGACTGTGAAGTTATTACCAAAGGTTCATTAAAGGCTTCTCTCAACTCATTACACCCTTAATGGATCTAATAAGGAAGGGGTCTTTCTAGTGGATCGAAAAGGAACAACTCACTTTTGATAAGCTGAAAGAGACAATGAGCATTTGTCCTGTACTTGCATTACTTGATTTCACTCAACCATTTATTTTGGAGTGTGATACATCTGGAGAAGGCATTGGTACAATACTGATGCAAGATAGACACCCTGTAGCTTATGAGAGAAGGAAGCTTACACAAATAGAATGCTTATATTCCATCTACGACAAAGAGATGTTGGCCATTATACATGCACTAACTATGTTTCGACAGTATCTGGTGGGTGCCATGTTTGGCGTTTGTATGGATCAAAATAATTTGAGATATTTTTTGGAGTAATGAGACTTGAATGAGTGGCAACAAAAATGGGTAAGAAAATTTCAAGCTTTTGATTTTGACATTGAATATGTGAAAGGAATAAATAATGTGGTTGCAGATACCGTATCTAGGAAACCTACCATCTGCGCACTAAACCAAATTTTAGCTAACTAGAGGGCACATTTATTAGTAGAATATTCTAATAACACATTTTCCTATGAGATAATGGATGGTAACACTTAGGATGATCAGTACAAAATGTTGGATGACATCATTTACTATAAGAATCAAATATTTTTAGTGTCAGAATCCAAATTGAAGTAGAAAATCTTGAAGAAGGTATGTGACTCACCATGGGCAAGACACTTGGGCTTCTTCAAAACTTTTAGAAGTCTTAGGGAGAAGTTTTCATGGAAAGGACTTAAAGGAGATGTATTGTAGTATGTAAGAGAGTGTACGATCTGCCAACTAAACAAATCTAAACATACTCTACCTGTCAGGTTACTGCAACCTCTATAAATTCTAGAGCACAAGTGGGAAAGTATCTTGATGGATTTCATAACAGGACTTCCCAAGGTGAAAAAAAAAGATTATATCTTTTTGGTGGTTGATAGATTGAAAAAGTATGCACATTTCTTTGTCATCCCCTCATATTTTTAGGTTGTACAAGTTGTTGATCTATTTTTTATAGAAGTCTTTCATCTGCACGGGTTACCTCAAAACATTGTTATTGATCGAGATGGGCGATTCATCAATATTTTTTGGACAAAATTGTTTTGGTTGGTAAAGATAGAATTGTCACCAAGTACTAGTTACCACCCTCAGAGAGACAGAGAAATGGAGATTATGAACTAGTGGCCTAAAGGCTACCTTTAGAACTATGTTTTGGCACAACAATGGGCATGGGTCAAATGAATACACCTAGGGAATATTGTTACAATACCACATACCACATGTCCATTGGAATGGAACCATTAAAGATCTATAGGGTATGAACCTCTTTCCTTCATTGACATAGTCCTACATGACAGTCATGCACCGAGGGTGAGGGAATGGCTTTAGGAGGAATAGGGCATCCTTAGAGGCCTGAAGGAAAACTTACAATGGGCACAAAATCAATAGAAGATGTATGTCAGTAGACACAAAATGGAGAGGAGTTTTGACTTAGTAGACCTAGTTTATCTTAGTCTCCAACCATATCGACAATCCTCGTTAAAGAAAAAGGGAAAAGAAAAATTGAAGCCATGATTTTATGACCCTTATCATATAGTTTGTCACATTGGTGAAGTTACATACAAGTTTGAATTTCTAGAGGGGAGTCATATCCATTACGTCTTTCATGTTTCATGCGTAAAGGTCATAGGGAAAAATGTCATGGTAGCCACAAACCTTCCACCACTCAGTGAAGAAGAAAACCTCATTCTAGAACCAATCAAGATCATCAAACCACATGAGAAGACCCTATGGAGCCACATAGTGAAGGAATATTTGGTGTGTTGGAAATAGTTTCTGTTGGATGACACGACTTGGGAGGGTGAGCACATTCTTCAATACCTAGCATTGCAATTACTTGAGGACAAGAAAAGTTTGGAATGGGAGGACTATAATGTTCCTTTTATAAAATAAATCATTAATCAATATATTATTAATGGGCCAATTGATTTAATATATCTCAAACCCATTTTTGTTTTGATTTCATAGCTTGTGTCATCGTTGACTATCTTTGTACACCCTCAAAAAGATTTCCTGATGGGTATTTATGCATGGCCCATATTTATTCATTAGGCATGCAATTTTGATTATTTTCTTTGTACTATGAATTCTAGTTGGGATTCTCTATAGCTCACCATTTTGGAAGTGAAAGATCTTCCCTACTTGCCTATTTCTAATTTTGATGGGATTCGACTCTCACCCTATTCTGTCATTTATAATACTTCTCTTGGATCTAGAAAATTTGAGCACCATCTTTTGGAAAATATAATTGAAATTTTTTCTATTCTAATCTCCATTTTGATTCTATCTTATGAATTTGGGTCTCTGTGTTGTTATATGTCTGAGCGCTACTCCTCTATCCATACACCTCTTCTGATACAAAGTGCATCTCTCCATGTGACTACATTGCCTTGTACAACCACCATCCCAACTCCCTCATACCATCACCATACAACCATTGGGCCTTCTACTTCCTACTATTGTAAGACCAACACTAGTTACCCCACTATACGGTTTCCTACTCCGCACCAAAAATCTAGTTCTGAGTCCATCGTATTCATATAGGTAGTATTTTATTTTGATTCATTTTTTTATGAATCTTTTGCAATCAAAGACAAGGACTCTATTTTACACTCTAGGAGACATATCATGAGCATCTAATCTCTAGTTTGGAAATTATTTATATCATTGGAAAGGTCTTTCAAATTTCTTTCCTATGATGCTAGTTATTTTCTAGATTCCACTTTAAGCACATTCTATTCAATATTTTTCCTTTTGGTAGATATCTTGGTGGTTTCAGGTTGGTGGTTCAATTTTGTTGCTTCAGATGATTCATCATGGGTTGTACTATCTATTGTTTTAGCTTTATGTTTCTTCTGGTCTTTTTAGGCATCTACTCTATGTGTTCTTACAAACACACTAATATAAAGTGGCATATTTTATCTATATTTTTATTTTAGTTGTTTTTGTTTGTTTTTCATTCTGATTCAAGAAGCGTCATCTAAGGACACTCATAAATATTATTGTATTCTTGGGATTCACCATATCTTGTGCCATATTCTACATGCACTACTTTGATTAAAGTTTTATGGGGGGTTGATAGTTTGCCTTTGTTTTCCATATTCCTTTGTCAGTGAGTTTCCCTTTTGTGACATTAGCCTCATGACTTGTCTAATATTAATTACCTCAACATACACATATGTATTCTTTTATGCATCTTGATCATGATTCCTTGAAATGGAGTTCTTTTAGCCCACTTTTTTAGTTGCATGTCACCTCACTCTTGTCTACATTAGGGGGGTTTTTATGTTGTTTCTTGTGCTTCCTTAGTTTGATGGAATGAGCTCAACGATAACTTTAAGAAACCCCCCTTTGATAAAATATATAAAATCATAACGAATCCAACATTATTTTAGGAGAAAATTTTTAATTTGAATTAGCAATTTTATTTTTTTAAATAGGAAAAAATTTAATGTCATTGGTGATTTTTTTTTGTCATATGAAAATTTTATAAAACTGTGGTGAATATTAAATTATTTCAGAAAAATCATGACCAAAAGTAAAAATATATAAAAACCATAAATTTATATCATCAAAGATACAATAACCCTTTTTAATGACCATTAGATGATCCTAAATCAATGATCTAAATCCCATTTTGGACTAAAAAGTTAAAGTACAACAAGTTTTAGAGAAAGTTTTTGAAATAATGACACTTGTCCACACTATAATCTATTTTGGGCCAAATATTAGAAGGATAAAAAGTTCCTTAGAAATTCTTCGAAATAGAAACACTTGTAAAATATATGTAATTTACATATAACTTGACTTAAAGTTTTACCATAGATTGGCGAATGTGACCATCTATTACGACATGCCTCAAAAATTGTTGGCAAAAAAATTTAATTTACCACGTGGAAAGATTGGATTCCATTGGTGAAGTCATCATCAAATTAAAAATGATTGTATTAGTATTGGTGATTGGTTTGAGCATACGATCTAGTTTTCATAAATTGCGAGTGACATCGCCACCCCAAAAGTTCCAACAAAATTGCCAAATCCAAGGTTCTTGATGAGTGAGATTAATCATTTGGAAAGTATTCGCTACTAAAGTAAACCCTAAGTGAGCTATGTGTTCAATAATTTTTCCTATGTACTAGGAAGATGTAGTGGTTGGGTACCTATGCATTTTAGTGAGATGGATCATTTACCATATACACACTTTACTTTTTGTTCTTTCTTTGGATGCAATCTTCCATGTTCAATTAATTATCTCTTTAGGGTTTGGTATTTCATACCATCTTCATCTTCAAGTTCATTCATTTTCCTTTATGTTCCTACTTATTCGAGTTTTGTATTCTAAGAGAATTTAAGATAAATATATTCTCTAGTTGGTTAAATTCTATTTTAATGGAGGTTCTTCTAATTAGCAGTTATTTAAAGAGATTTGTAGCTTCTACATGGTTTGGTGGTCTTTTGCATGATCATCCTTTTGCTCCTATCTTTTGGGACATTCTCTAGTTTGGAGGCTTCTTCATGATAGTCATTAATTCTTTCAACATTCTTTCCATCTAGTGCAAGAGAACCTAGTGGAAAACTAGTGAGATAAGGTTAGGATAGTGTGTGTTTGTAATAAATACCTTTGAAACAAAATAAAAATAAAAATAGTCAGGGTGAGATTAAGGAGACACTAGAATAAGGTTGAAGCACTAGGAGATAACCAAATAGGTTATTTAGCCTTCTAGGGCTAGTTAGCTAGGAGATTCAATGTTGGTAAACACTTGGTCAATGGGTTGACTAGGGACTTGGAACACCATTTTTTATTGAAACCCACCAAAAAAATTTATTCAGAATCACTAGGTGAAGATTAGAAGATATTTTTGCAAAAGATGTAAAAGTTGCACAAAATGCAAGAAACATGCAAAGTTGCAACTTTGCAACTTTTACACAAAATATTGTCAACTTGCAATGGAGGATTGGTGCAATAGCACCAATAAAAAATGCACAATAAGAGGCTCCATAAGAATCAAAGGAATTTAATTACTGATCATGATCTTTTAAATGTGTTTGAATCTATTTGAGCCAATGTGTAAGGCTAAATAAAGCCATTTGTAATAGATTGACAAAGTTGTCTAGTATGGTTAAATTATATAAATAAACTCATGGAAGGGTAGAATGCCATAAATTTTCATGTATAGTCTATTTTGATATGTTAGTAGGGGTTTTATAAAGTGAAAGGGTCAAATATGGGAAAATACAAAAAAATTATAAATGTAATAAAATATTGTCACAAAAAATTGACAACGTGTAAAGTTGATGTAAGGAGGAAGGTCAAGAGTGTTAGGAGGTAGAAAATAGGTTAAAGAAGTGAAAAGACATTAAATTATCATGTATTGGTCATTATTTTCAGAATGTAATGGCTAAAGAAGCTGGAAGAAGAGGTGAAATAAAGAGAAATTTATTTTTGTGAATTTTATGATAAATTTCTAAGTTATTTTTCCAGATATTGGATTGTTGTTTTTGTTGGTATGTAGTGCCTCTCCCATTTTATTTATGTAAGTCATCCTAATGGATGCAACCTTGATGATCTTTCTTTGTGATTCATCATGATTGGGACCATAAGTGGTCTACACCCTCGAGGTGATTAGATTTATGTTACTATATTAATTGCTTTGATTATGCTTGTGATTGATTTATGAGATTATGATGTGTTAGATGGTTTTGTTGAGGCTTGTGCCAGTGGTTACCAAGATTGATGTGGTATCATGATGTTGTTTCATGATTAGCCTAAGATGTGTGCAGAGATTACACTATGTATTGCTATCCTACTACATTGGACTAGGTTCCTATAGTAGTGGGTAGTCATGTATTTGACCATGTTCACTAATATGTTTTTAAGTTCCTTTTTATCTTGTTTAATAAACCATTATTAAATGCTTAAATAATTAGAAATGAATTATCCCTGTTAGATTACTATGTTGTTTAGTTGATCATATCTACATGATGATGCCTTTTTTGAGATGACAATATGTTTTATGATGATATCTAGTTATCTGGTTTTAAGACATATCCTCTAATTACATTTATATGTTGAATTTTATGCGATGGTAGTTTACCTCATTTTTTCTTTGTGATGCTTTATGCAAAAGTGAGTGATGTAAATAGATTATTTCAATATAACTAAATAAATCGTTAAATTAACTCATTTAATGCATTTATTGCTTCGACTATGTTATTATATGCAATTGCACTTGATCATGTAGTTTAGTGTGCAAGATTTATGTCCCTGGCAGTGGCACATGGAGTTAGTGATTCAACTATTCATATCTAGTCAATTTTGTCTCTATATGATCGATGTATAATGCAAGAGCATCCTAGGTTGACTTGTTATCCTGTTCATTTGTGTTCATTCTACCAATTGTTATCGAGTTACAGTCATTGCTGAGTTGCAACAATTGTCAAGTGCCAGTAATTTTGCAATTTAAGTTGAGTTGAGGTTATCCCACGTCACATTAACACTCAAGTTAGTGTGTTATCTCATCTCACTCAACAATATATGTTGAGTTCCACAGTTTGTGCAGAGCTATTCTTCATGTGTCAACTGATCCTTCATGTGCTGAGTTTCAACATTTTGGACAAGTTTTTTGCATTTTTTATGCGAGCCAACTTGCAAAATTAATTCCAATTACAATGTTTATGATTAGATCTTGCCTTGGGATGTGTGCAAACTATTTCAGGGTTGACCTTTCTAATTTTTTAATGTTCTAGAATTTTCTGTAAGTCATTTTGGCAAGTATAAATAGGGTATTCAGGCTTAAAGTTAGAGTGATTTTTGGAGTAGATTGGTAGAGATTTCAGAGAACTATACAATTTTGATGCATATGTGTCTTGAAGTGCAAATGTAAAGTTGGATCTAGAATCTGGAATGTATTTTATTTTTGGCTATAACCCAAAAGGCCTTATAGCTAGGTATGTATGCTAATCATTTCATGAATTAATATAAGTATCTTGTTCTCTCTCTATGGCATTGTTCTCTTTATGTGTTTTCTTTCATTGTGTTTACTCTACAAGGTTGGTTTGAATTTCTAGGTGTGTCTTTCGCCCTAGTTATTCTTTCCCTCCTTATGTGAGGTGGTATCAAAACATAGTTATTCTTGAGTGTGCAAGCAGATCATTGAAGTATGAGGTAGTTTGTACCAAGACCTTTGATCGTGTAGAACCCTATTTCAGATTTGGTTGTAGGGTTGTAGATATATGGATTTAACCTATAACTTGTAGGGGGTTGCGATATTATAGGAACTAGATTTGTAAAGATGGTTCATGGTAGAGGAAATGTTGATAATGCCATATTAGATACATTGAGACAAATTGTAGCCAGATTAGGTGTTGTGGAGACAGCCAGAGGAGAGGAGCACATCTTGAGGATGTGAGTGATGATGAAGTGGTAGCACCAAACCCTAATATGGAACCAGAAGAAGAGCAAGATGAGGAATTATTTTTTAGAGTATTTGAAGCCTGTTGTAGAAGTTATTTCTTGTGATGGAAAGTTGGACACCAATGTTGTGTTGGATTGGAGCTTTGATATGGAGAAGTTCTTTGAGTATGAAAACACTCTTGATAATAGGAAGGTGAAACTTGTAGTTACTAGGTTGAAAGGTCATGCTTCACTATGGTGGGAGAATTTGCAAACTAATAGACAAAGGAGAGGAAAGGAGAAGATTAGAACTTCACTGAAAATGGTGAATAAGGTAAAGAACAAATTCCTTCCTGCTGATTATGAAGTTAGCTTGTTGTGAAAGATACGAAATTTGAGACAAAAAGACATGACTATGAAAGAGTATACTGAGGACTTCTATAGATTGGACATCAGATCTGGACATGTAGATAATGGTGTTCAAAAAATTGCAAGGTACATAAATGGATTGAGATATGGAATTCAAGATGAAATAAGTTTTGTGAAATTAGAAAGTGTGGAAGATGCATACCAATATGCCTTGAAAGTTGAGGAGATCTTGACAAAGAAGCGTGAACAAAGGCAAAGAGGTAGAGGTGGTAGATTCTAGAGAGGTAGAGGTGGATCTTATGGTGAAGGTGGTAGATCTGATAGTTCTATGTAAGATGAGTGCAAATTTGAATGGAAAAATAATGACAAAGACAAGACCGAAGAGAAATGTGGCAGTTCATACCAAAGAGTTACTAGTTCTTACCGAGGAAGAGGTAATTCTTATTCTAGAGGTGGTTTTTTTGGTAATTATTTCAAATGTGGTAAAGAAGGGCATAGATTTTTTTAATGTATGTCTTTTGAAAGTGGGAGAAATAATAGAAATACTATGATTCAAGAGGACATTGAGAGTTCACCAAGTGGACTTGAGGCTAAAGAAAATCTAATAGGGAGAAGAACCTTATGTAATAAGGGAAGTGATGAGGAACCTGTCCTTAGAAAAGGTCTTTTCAAGACCAGATGTAAGATGGCTAGAAAATGTTGCAACAAACTGCAACAAACTGTGAATCAGTGTTCTCTCTTACTCGATAAAATTTATTAAAAACCAAAACTTCACACACAGGTGTCGATCTCGACATATATAGGGAATCTACTCTTTATTACATAATAGAAAAGTAACTATCCTAAGTTAAGTCTGCAGGAGAGAATATAGGAGAACAACTGAAAGTGAAAAGGAAGGATAACAAAATTGAGGAGGGACCAATGAAGTCTCAGCATCTGATTGTTACAACGTAAATGTAGAGAAGGCAATGGCTCGTAAAAGCTCCTCCTTATTCGTTTCCATGTTTCCTGGAGTGGTTATAACTTCCTTTTCATGGTTGTTTCTTGATGCCTGTTTCTCCTTGAATGCTGTTGGCAACCAACTTCTGGATTCTTTCGCTCATCCTTTAATCCTTATCATCAGGTTAGTTATAATATAAGACATATTTGCAAATAAACATCCATCAAACTAAATTCAAGCATAAGAACGCACATTTGGATATTTATATGAAATACTGCATATTACATATAATTTAGGCAAAAGATGACATAGTTTTTCTACCCCATAAATCATCAAAGGTTTATCAAACATAGGCTTATAAGTGTTAAAACAAGGATAAACGGAGTATCACAAAGTATCTTAAACATAACAAAATAAAGGAATTTTTTAGACTCATCATCTGCCCCCTACTAAACTAATGCTTGTCCTCAAGCATTACACTTCTTTGTCAAAGATCTGAGCTCCCCAACTTCTATCTTTCCCTTTTTGCTGCTCTTGAAGGTGTAATAGAATCCTCTGGTCCTTTTCCATACTTCTTGCCTGTGGTCTTCCTGCAACTTACCAAGTTTGTTAGCATCAATATCATATAGGGGCCATAAAAGCATTGGAGGTTGCATGGTCAAAGGACACCATAGCTTTGACCTTAGTTTCTTTCCCAGTTCTAAATATTTTGGAACTCTATATAGCATTGCTTCCAAATTAATAGGACTTTGCGGCTCTGATTTCTTGAGAGAATCAGGTAACTGTGCCCATCTAATTCTTACTCTGGTCATAGCTCTCTAGAATGCAAAGTAGGGCAAGTTTTCATATTCGGCATACACTTTGGCTCTAGAAGCAAATACCTTCTTTCTAACTTCTGGATTACTCTTCCCATAGGTTAATGTAAACCAGTCTCGAAGCATTTCTTCTGGTTGTTTACTTTCTGCCCTCAAGGGTAAAGGTTTTGTTCTCTCCTCATCTCTATAATGAACCAGTTGTCTATCATAATTCGCCTCATTAGACATCCATGACATAAAAGCTTTCAAATGCACATCTCCTACATAGAGCAAAGGATTCCACTCAGTTTTTGCAGGAATGAAAAAATTATGAATATACAACTCACACAATAGATTTTGCTACCATGGTGGTAAGGTTTGATACATCCCATAAAACTCTTGTGCGGTTTTGAATTCTTTATTTACATTCCTGAGGGTTAACATCAACTAAAACAAAAGATATTGTTCTTTCAAAAAAAAAGCATATACTCGAGGAGGTGGTCTACAAGGAAGAGCTTGATCAACTAATTTAAGTGCATGTTCCATGCATTATTTTTGTCTTTCTAGCTATTCTTTCAATTCTTCAATCTCCTCATTTTGTGATGTTATGACCTTGCTCATTCTTTTCTTCTCCTCTTTCCATAATGCTTTAGCAAATAAATGTTGTCCATATAATTGGAAAAGGAGTTTTTGCAAGATGACGGCACTGTTATCCTCTTCATAATCCTTTTTCTTTTTCTGTTCCTGCCATAGATGTTCTGCCAAACTATTGATCCATGTTGACTTATATGGGACTATGGCAGTATTTGAATCATGACATTCAGGAAATACTTCATTCTCATGGCTTGAAACACTTGGTAAATCCATTAAGGTTTTGTTAATTTCTTGCTCACATGCTACAAGAGGATTACCAAAAGCTTCTGTCATCTCAGTTTGAAGGGGAGAATGGTCAGAAATTATCTGCACAGGAGACTCTGGAGGAGGTGCTTTAGACAATATAGGATCTTTAAAAAATTTCCCTCTCATTCTAGGGCTTTGCCGCAAAGGAGTCTCTTCTTGTACTACTGTCTTTTGCCTACTTTTCTGTTTCAATGTCACTGCTGCAAGATTAGTTGCTGCAGGAACCTTCTTTGTTTTCTTTTGTTGCTTAATTGCAGGACTAGGTTTTTGTTGAGCAGCGATTTCTTCTGGTGACTTCCATTTCTTTTTAGCTTTACTAGTAGTGGGTTTAGGGATGTCCTATTCAGGTGGAGGCACATTCTCTTGAATGGAAGCAAATTTTGGTTCAATCCCTTGTGCATTTTCTACTTTAGCTCCCTCAATATTTTGTTCTGCAAGCTCACTACTGGGAACTACGTTTTCCTCACCCTGTCGTTCACTAAGGTCAACTTGGGGTTGTAGGGTTTTAAATTTCACAAAGTCATCCCATGTCAAAGGGGATACATCCCTAAGAGACCTTTCTATTAACAACTTAATCAAGGCATGGTGAGTGATAGAATTATCTTTCCCTTTTTGAGTCTCTTCCGCACTAATACAGAGCATATTATACAGAAAATTTGGAAGATTCACAGCAATATTGTGCCTTATACAACTAAGCAACTTAAAATGATGTGCATGTAAGTGAGAAAATCTACCTTCACAAGTAAAATACCTGATGACATGCATTGCTAGCTCAGGGTATGGAGGCGGCAAAGATAATCTCTTGCACCCCTGCTTTGTAACATCCAATTGAGGGTCATGTGGGGTAGTGAACTGGGCCCTTTCTGACCTAGCATCATGCGAGCTCAAATAATGCTCTCCAATAGAAGGTAACCCTGTTACTTCTGCAATTCATTCTTCTGTTGCAATTACTGTCAAACTCCACACAAAAGCTTCACCTTCATCAAATGTCTTGGTGAATTCTACAGCTGCTTCTTCATCATATGATGTTAAATTCAAACAATAACCTAACCACCTGCATGCATTGAATCTTCTTACTGCTTCTACATTAGAGAGCAACAAAATGTGCTCAACCGGCTCTCTTCTTTGTAAACTTCCTCCCATTTCTTGATACTTCTTCTGCTACTCCATTTCTCTCTCCCTTTCTGAATGCAAACTTCAAGACTCTGCATTATTTCTCAGACGCTTCACCACTTCTTTTTGAGAACATTAATTGCCATAACCAATTGTTATGTGCCATAATTAAACTTTAGGTAAAACTAAATAATGAATTTGTATGCAAATCATCCAAAAACATGGTTCAAATGCAAAAATTTTAAAAATGGGTCACATCATGGCTTAGCACAAAAAATTTGGCACGAACAAGGAAAAAAAAATCATTCAAAAAGTGGAATTACAACACTTGACATGGCATATTTATGGCAAAAAGTTCTCATTAATAAGGGGTAATGCCAAGATTTTAGAAAATCATCACAGTTAATCAAGCATGTCATTAGATAGTACGACACTCCCCTGCCCCCTACTAATTTTATGACAAGTGTCCTCACTTGTCAGACTAGTATGGGTGAGGGACTGGAATACGCTGTAATTATATAGACTATGCAATATTATATATAATTAACAAAATCTGCAAACTTATAAATGAATAATAGTTTGAAAACGTTTATACCTGCCAAGTGGATTGTCACATGCTCCAAAAAAAAGGTGGCAAAAATAGTGTAAACAGCAACATCCATCAACATGTGCAGATTTGATTGAAAACACAAAAACTTAATTATGTAGAAAGTGAGTGGATGGAAGATTAAGAAATGGAGTGGGGTGGGTGGATGGAAGATTAAGATATGAATGGAAAGAAATATCATGAAAAGAAAATGGACTTTATGCGAACATAAAGTTATTATTATGGACATGCAAATTAGAATTACTGTTGAAGAGGAGCAGGTGGAAGGTTTTCACCTTCTGCCGTAGGAAGAGATACTTGAGTTGTTGTTGGATCCGGTTGTTCAAACTGTTGCATAAATTCAGCTTTTGTTTGAGGTTGTTTGTAAAGCTTAAGTCAATGACTGTTGATCAGCATTTTGAAAGGCACATCATCAATTTTGGTTAGTTGAACTATTCCATTGTCAAAGACATGGATGATTTGATATGGTCCTAACCATCGCGTCTGTAGCTTCCCTGGCATATCCTTAAAGTGGGAATCATACAATAATGCCCAATCACCAGCTTTGAACTATTTGTTGAGGATATGAGAATCATGCCAGTGTTTTCTCTATTTTTGCACCAATTCAGTGTGTTCTAAAGCGGTCTTGCGCATTTCATCCAAAGAATTAAGATGTAGGAGGCATTCTCTTTGTGTTGTAGGAAGATCAATATCTAAGGTCAAGGTTGTTCTTAAAGTCTTGTGTTCAAATTCAATTGGAAGCATTGCCACTTTCCCATACAAAAGCTCAAATGGTGTGAATCTGATAGTGGTTTTTCAAGTTGTTCTATAAGCCCAAACAGCTTCTTGAAATCTGCTGGTCCAATCCCGACAATGCAAATGGACTATTTTAGTTAGAATATTTTTCAGCTCACGATCGATAACTTTTGCTTGTCCATTGGCTTGTGGATGATAAGGACTGGATCTGTGATGCCTAATGTTGTACTATTTCATCAACTTTGAAATCAAGTTGGAAGTAAACTCTGTGCCTTGATCAGTAACCAATTCTTTAGGAACTCTATAGCATGTAAAAATCTCTTCATACAGGAATTCAGCAACTTTTTCATCACGGGCATGCTTCATAGCCTTAACCTCAACCCATTTGGTTAGGTAGTCAGTACAAACTAGAATATAAGACTTCCCATTGGATGGAAGATCAATAGGACCAATGAAGTCCATTCCCCATTTGTCAAATGGTGTTAACACCGCTTGAGGATTCAGAGGCATTTCATCTGTTTTGGTTGGGCGACCCATTCTTTGGCATTGGTCACACTTCCTTGTATAATTGATTGCATCTTTATGAAGGGTAGGCCAATACTAACCAGTGGCTAAGATTTTGAAAGCTGTTCTTTTGGCTACAAAATGTCCTCCGCAGGGCTCATTATGACATGCATGCAAAATGTCATATGTCTCATCTTCTCTTACACATCTGCACATAACTTGATCAGGTCCAGTATAGAATAGAAAATTGTCTATCCATGAGAAATGGAAGCTTTTCTATATGAGCAGCTTTCTCTCCTTATAAGAAAAATGCGCTGGTGTCTTATTAGCTACAATGTAGTTAGCAATATCTGCATACCATGGAACTTTTATAGCAATATGAAACAAATGTTCATCTAAAAATGCATCATCTACCAGAGTAGTATAAGTATCATGATGATTGATTCTTGACAAATAATTAGCTACGAAATTTTTTTTTCCAAGCTTATCCACTATGGTTATGTCAAATTCTTGTAGCAATAGTAACCATCTTGCTAACCTACCAGTTATAGCAGGTTTGTTCATGAGATATTTGATTGTTGCATGATCAGTATGAACATAGATAGGATAATCTGTGATGTAGTGCCAAAATTTATTTAGAGCATAGACTATTGCTAACAATTCTTTTTTAGTCACTGTGTAATTCAGTTATGGGCCATGAAGACTCTTACTGATATAATAAATGGCATTTTCAAGAATTGAGTGTTTCTATGCTAAAATTGCACCTATGGCATAATCAGAAGCATCTGTATATATGTGAAAAGGTAGGTTCCAATTAGGGCATTGTAAAATTGTGGCTGTGGTCAAAAGTTGCTTAAGCTGCAGGAAAGCTTTATCACACTCAGGTGTCCAATCGAATTCAGCTTTTTTGGTGAGCAACTTGTACAAGGGACTGGCTATTTTACTGAAGTCTTTTATAAAATGCCTGTAATATCCAGCATGTCCTAGAAAAGATCTAATATCTTTTAATTTAGTGGGTATGGGTAATGTTTGAATTACCTCAATTTTAGCTGGGTCTACTTGTATACCTGCAGTAGATATGAAATGATCGAGTACCAAACCCTCTTGCATGAGCATGAAACACTTTTCACTATTTAGTGCTAAATTATGTTCTTGACATCTTACCAAAACTTTTTCAAGATTTATCATTGCTTCTTCAAAAGTAATTCCAAATGTTGTAAAGTCATCCATATAGATTTCCGTACAATCATGTGATATATCAGCAAAAATACTAATTACAGCCTGTTGAAATGTTGTAGGAGTGTTACAAAGACCAAATGGTAAAATAGAGTATGCAAAAGTACCCCATGGATAGGTTGGTCTTCAGGAGAAATATTGATTTGATTATAGCCACTATATCCATCTAAAAAAGAGAAGTACTTCTTTCCAGCTAGTGTATCCAAAACTTGGTCTATGAAGGGTAAAGGAAAATGATCCTTTTTAGTAGCCTTATTCAACTCCCTATAATCTACACAAATTCTTCATTTTCCTCCTTTCTTAGGTACTATAACCAGTAGTGATACCCATTTACTATCAAATATAGGATAGATAAAGCCAGCATCAAGCAGTTCCTGCAATTCTATTTTGACTATTTCTCTAAGGCTTGGATTTATCCTCCTCTGAGGTTGATGAAGTGGTAGACAACCTTCATTAATGTATATCCTATGAGTACACAGTGTAGGGCTTAATCCTTTCATATCACCATAATCCCAAGCAAAAGTCTTCTCATGCTTCTGAAGCAATTCTTTTAATTGTTCCATCTGTACAGATGTCAATTTGGGGTTAACATGCAGTTTATGGCCTTTACTCAGTTCAACAGGAATAGTGGATTCTACCATAGCAATTTCAGAGATTGGGCTTCCTTCTAATTCACAAGGAAGTAGTGAACAAAGATTTTTAGGTTCCTTAAGTAAAGTACAACTTGTATCACACTCCTCATATGTAATCAATTCTAATACAGAGCTTTCAGACACATCTTTTCCTACCACACAAGTGTTGGTAAGGATGCTCTGGATTACTGAATCTTCTTCTTGCAACTTTAGAAAATATTGCCTATGTAACATCATAAGTTGTACTATGGAATTTATCTCTTCTTCTTCATCTCCTAAATCTGGCCAAAAAGATGTACTCAAATCTAGTAATGGTTGTGCAAGAGGATATAGATCAAATTGTTTGGTTGCTTGGCCATTTGATATGGTCATATTCCTTGATCTGCAATTTATGTTTGCATCAGCTGTGGCCAACCATGGTCTACCTAGAATGATAGGATAGCCAGATAGGTTTACTTTAGGGGACAAAATCATGAAGTCCATAGGATATTCTAGGGAATTTAAGGTCACAACAATATTTTCTATCATTCCATCAGGAATGACAGTGGAACTATCTGCAAGCTATAGAATAGTTGGTGTGGGCCTTAATCCTTCTATTTGTAAATTCTTCATGGTTTTTTTAGTCATCACATTTATAGCAGCTCCCAAATCTATTAAGGCATTTTTATCAAATTGACCATTTATGCTGACACTTACTACTAGACTCCCTGGGTCAAAATATTTTGGTGAAATCACTCTTCCTAACATGATATCAGCTAAGTGTCCAACAACATGAACTGTGGTAGGATCCTTCTTCTTCCTTCCAAGTTTCTTTAGAAAAGCTTCCCTTATAGCTTTTCCATAAGTAGGAATGTCCTTAATAGCTTGAAACAAAGGTATTTGGACATGCATATTCTTCAACTGATTAACAATGTCAAAGGGTTGTTCTTTTCTTTGTTCAGGTTCCTTTTGTATTAGTTGGTCTAGAAAAGGAGACTCTACTGCTGGTTGAACTGGTATTGGTATGGTAACATTAGTTGGGTCAACAGGTTCATCAACCAAAGGTTCTTATGCTATAGGAGAGTCTGATATTTCAGTTATAAGAAGTGGCTTTGGTGTTGGTAAGGTCGTTCCAGATCTCAAATGTATATCTGCAACATCTAGGGCATAAGAAGGGTACTGCTGGGTATCAACACTATACATGGGTTGCTGTGGTTGACTATTTGGATTTGGCTGAGGCTATGCAGGTAGCTGTGTTTGCTTTTGAGGTCCACTATTTTCAGGTGGTGGCATGAAAGTAGTTTGTTGAGCTGGAGGGGGTAATTGTGGAGCACCAGTATTTTGGTTAGGCCATTGTTGAGATCCCTTCCATTGGTTTGGAGATTTCCAATTCCCTTGGGGTGGTTGCCATTGGTTCTGCTGGTTCTGAGGCCATTGGTTATTCTGCTGGTTAGGCCAAGGTTGTTGGGAATTTTGAGACCATTGAGACTATTGTGGGTTATTTTTCCCAACATTATTCCAATTGGGTTGGTTTTGTGGAGGACCTTGGGTATTGCAATTTTGCTATTGATTACCATATGAATTTGAATTTTGCAAGGGGTCTTGAGGCATACCTTGACATTGAGCCCATGTCAGCATTGAGCAAAAAAGAATACTTTCTCATCATCCCCATCTATCTTTACATATCCAGTTGGAAGATGCTGATTCTCCATGCTTGCAACCAATTTACAATAGCAATCCTTGTTTTGCTTTCGGCAATGAGGACAGTACTCAGCTAGTTGTAACTCAGCCTCTACTTGCTTCTTCTTTGCAGTCATTGTATCCAACTGTGTAGCGACATCATTAATGTTGTCTTGTTTGAAATCTGACAGCAAATTGGATATTTCAAGTTTTGAAATGCCTTGACTAATTCCTTTCGTAACCATAGAATAGGGTCCTTGACCTTTCTTCATGGTTGACCTTGAGTAGTTCTGACATATCTTTTTGAGGTCATCCCATTGAGCTTGATATACATCTCCACTGGCCATCAGGTCCAATGCTTCCAAACAGTCTTCATTCACTCCTCTTAGAAAGACTAGTTTTTGGGAATCTTCAAACAATGTATGCTGAGGATTCTTTTGTAGTGTATATAAAAATTGAGAAACATAGTCTTCTAGTGTCTCTTCCTCTTTCTGTGATATCCTAAAGATATCATCTCCTCTTGTGCCAGATGCTTTGCAATATTTTTTATATTTTTTCAAAAACAAGGCTTGCATTTCATCCCAATTCGCAGCTGCATTGGCTCCTAAGCCCATGAACCATCGTAAAGATGATTCTTTCAATGTGGCTGGAAATAATTTAAGCTCATGGGCATCAGTGTTGTAGTCAAAACTATGACAAAGGATTTCAAACTCAAAAAAGAAGGTATCAGGGTCTTTAGTTGCAAGGCCATAGAACTTTGGAAGAGCAGTGGGAGGTATATTCTTGAGATTGGCATTGGTTATGAGACTTGGAAGTGGAAATGGAAAAGTGGGTTGTGCCATGACTGGTGGGACTAGATTATGAGGTTGCTACTGAAAAGGAATGTTAGGCACTGGATGATTAACAACTAGTGGATTCAAGGTAGTGTTATCAAGAAGACTGGTCAATGTTTCAGTGAAAGGTTGGAGACCATATATATCTAGGGATTCAGCTCTTGATGATGATACTGTCAAGAAAATAGGACTTGCGTCTTCAAAAGACAACTCAACTTCTTCTTCAACTTCTTCATTCAAATTAACAGATCCTTGTGGAAAAAATCTGCCATATTCATCTCGTCGTCTTCCTCTTTGATGCATGCAACTAAAATTTTCACACTAGTTAAAAGAACTTAATCTAAAAACTATGACTCAAAAATGCTCCTAGCTTGACACCATCCCCGACAACGGCGCCAAAAATGAACCGCCTCATAATAAGTGTTCCATAGTCATGCACTAGGCCTAGCTTAGGAATAATCTATTCAAGCTAAGGACTACTTTTCCCCTATCATGAGGTGCATTTAGATTGTCAACCCAAGGACGTATTCTTGAAATGGTTGGCACAGTATGTGCACTAGGTACCTTGATGAGTCATTATGCTTGTGCTGTAGGAAACTAAAAATGTAAAGGAAGGAAGCTACACTACTGTTGTGGAAAGGAAAATACTGAATCTATGAAAGTTGAAAACACAATGACAAGATAACAGAGATTTCATCTTGACTCATCCACTAGACTGTTCTCGCAGATGCTACAGGAACGTTCATGAAGTGTGATGCTACAGGAAGGAATTAACTAGCTACGCCTTACTTAAAATACTGCTAATGCTAGTAAAATGAATCTATTCTATCCTAATCTAATCCACCTTCCAAGTGGGCCCCCTTGGTTGGCTTCTCTAATCTACCAACGCAGGATAGAAGCTAAAGAGAACTAATTCATTTCATTAATCAGTCGTTACATGATTCAAAATTGTAAAACACAACTGCAACAAACTGTTAATCAGTGTTCTCTCTTACTCGATAAAACTTATTAAAAACCAAAACTTCACACACAGGAGTCGATCCTAACATATATAGGGAATCTACTCTTTATTACATAATAGAAAAGTAACTATCCTAAGTTAAGTCTGTAGGAGAGAATATAGGAGAACAATTGAAAGCGGAAAGGAAGGATAACGAAATTGAGGAGGGAGCAATGAAGTCTTAGCATCTGCTTGTTACAATGTAAATGTAGAGAAGGCAATGGCTTGTAAAAGCTACTCCTTATTCACTGCCATGTTTCCTGGAGTGGTTATAACTTCCTTTTCGTGGTTGTTCCTTGATGCTCATTTCTCCTTGAATGCTGTCGACAACCAACTTCTGGATTCTTCCGCTCATCCTTTAATCCTTATCATCAGGTTAGTTATGATATAAGACATATTTGCAAATAAACATCCATCAAACTAAATTCAAGCATAAGAACGCACATTTGGATATTTATATGAAATACTGCATATTACATATAATTTAGGCAAAAGATGACATAATTTTTCTACCCCATAAATCATCAAAGGTTTATCAAACATAGGCTTATAAGTGTTAAAACAAGGATAAACAGAGTATCACAAAGTATCTTAAACATAACAAAATAAAGGCATTTTTTAGACTCATCAATTACTTTGATGAAGTTATGTGTGATATTATGCCTATGGATTATTGTCATTTTTTTTGGGGTAGACCTTGGTAGTATGACATGTATGTTGTACATGATGGAAGATTGAATCAATATACTCTTTGAGTAAATGGGAAGAAGAAAATATTGTTGCTGTTGATTGAAATTTTGGATGAGGTTAATTGTACCACAATAAAATTTTGCATGGTTACTACAAAGCAATTTGGAAAAGAAGCTAAGAAGAATCGATTCTATTTTTTCATAGTTCCTAAAGGACCAAGTTTGGGTAGTAATGGTTGAGTGACAGTAGATAGTGGTAGCTAAGTACTAGAAGAAATTTTAGAATTATTGAATGAACATAAGGATATTGCTCTTGAGGATAACCCTAATGGTTTACCACCAATGAGAAGCATAAGTTAATGTATGGATCTGATTCATGAAGCTAGTTTTCCAAAAAAAGCACCATATAGATTGATACCTACAGAGAATGAAGAACTTAACAAACAAGTGCATGAATTTCTATAGAAGGAATTAATTAGAGAAAGTTTGAGTCCATGTGATTTACTTGCTATATTATCACCTAAGAAGAATGGAAAATAGAGAATGTATATTGATTCCAGAGCTATTAACAAGATGATAGTGAAATATAGGTTTCCTATGTCAAGGATGGATGACATAATGGATTGTTTGAGTGGAAAAAGGTATTTTACCAAGATTGATTTGAAGAGTGGCTATCATTAGATCAGAATTAGAGAAGGTAATGAATGGAAGACTACTTTCAAGACAAAAGATGGTTTGTATGAATGGTTGGTTATGCCTTTTGGTTTGACTAATGCACCTAGTACTTTCATGAGATTGATGAATGAAATTGTGAAAAAAAATTGGGTAAGTTTGTGATTGTTTATTTAGATGATATTTTGATATTCAGTAAGACTAAGGAATAACATCTTGAGCATGTTAGACAAGTATTGCAGAGATTGAAAGAGGAAAAGTTGATGATTAATCTTTAAAAGTGTTCCTTTATGCAAGAGAAGATTGTGTATTTGTATTTTTTATTTTAGTTGATGGTTTGAGAATGGATCTAAAGAAGGTTAAAGCAATTTTTGGAATGGCCTAGACCTAAGAATGTTGGTGAGGTAAGATCATTTCATGGTTTGGCTAGTTTTTATAAAAAGTTTATAAAGAATTTCAGTGTTGTTTGTAATGCTATGACTAAGACAATGAGAGGAGATAAAAAGGAATTCAATTGGACACATGGAGCTAATAAGATTTTTGATACTTTGAAACAAAAAGTTGTTGAATTAAACCTGTATTGGCTTTGTGTAATTTTAATAAGGTATTTCAAGTTGAATGTGATGCAAGTGGTAGTGCAATAGGAGTTGTGTTAAGTCAAGAAGGTAAACTTATTGCTTTCTTTAGTGAGAAGTTTAATTATACTAAAAAGAAGTATTCTATGTATGATCAAGAGTTTTATGTTATTGTTCAAGCATTGAAGAAGTTGAGATATTATTTGATTCCTAAGGAGTTTATGTTGTATACTGATCATAAAGCTTTACAGTACTTGGAAAGTCAATATAAATTGAATCAAAGAAATATGAAGTGGGTCAAGTATTTGTAAAGTTTTACATTTTTTATTAAGAATTAGAGTGGAGCTACTGATAGAGTTGTTGATGCATTGAGTAGTGTAGACACCTAAAAACCTTTAGAAAATAAAGTATTTTTATTTTTTGAAAAATTCCTGATGACATCATTATTTATTAATTTATTTTTATGCCATTAAATCCCTTTATCTTAATTAAAAATATTTAATTAAGGAATCCCTCCCAAAAATGTTTAAATCTTATTTAAACATTATTTCCTTATTTATTAATTATTTAATTAATAAATTGACCAAAAAACCCAAAATAAATAAAAAAATTATTTTTTGCCCAAAACTTGGCCAATTTCCTTAACACCACTAACCTCTTCCAAAATCTTCTAATCCTTCTTTAATTTTGATTAAAGGCTAATCCCATCATTTCCTACCCCTAATCCCAACTCAAAATATTTAATTAAGATTAAATATTAATCCTCATGTTTATTAAAAAAGTTTTAATAAATATCTCCTCAACCCAAACCCTTGAAATAAATAAAACTTTATTTATTTCCTAAAAATCTAATTTATCCTCATCCTAAGAAGTTCTAGACTCTTCTAAAAAGTCTTCATCCTCATCCTAGGAAATTCTAGACTATTCTAGAAATTCTTTATCCTCATCCAAAGTCTAGACTCTTCTAGAAAATGTCTTTAAACCTAATCCTAATCCCCTCCTAACCTTGTCACATTCTCTAAACATGGGTTAAGACTTACTAACCCAAGCCAAAGTTAACAAATATCTCCTCCTTCACCCACCCTCATTAAATGTCATCCACTTGCCTATCCCTAAGCTAATCCTAAACCATCCTAATCCATCCTCTAATCATTTGCACAAGCCTAAGCAAGTTTAAAACCCTCCTAATCAAGCCCAAGTCGAAATTGCTCTCATCTCCCTCAAAATATCTCAACCATAAAACTTTATGAAGCCCACAAGGTCATAAATGACTCTTCCAAGCCCTTTCATTGCTCTTACAAGCCATTATGAGGGTCTTTATGAAGATTTTATCCCTTGAGCCTCCTTTCTTGACTCATCCTTCCCCTTTACTCCATCCTCTCACCTTGTGACATGTGTCACTCCCTGATTGGCTATAAGAAAGCACAATCCATGTGCTCTCCTCTCATGCAATCTGAGCCCTCCATGAGCTTTTTTCCATCCTTGCATCTTAGCCCTCAATCCCTCAAGCCTCTTGCCTATAAATTGGATCCTTCCCCTTTGTAAAATAACACAATCCATGAAGTAAAGTCATAATACCATTTTAAGAAGCCATTTTACATCAAAACCATACACTCACACCCAAATTCCAACTCCATTTAAAGCCCTTTTTGAAGCATAAAGCTTGAGCATACATCCTATCTATTTAGACAAAGCTACTCAACAAGAGAGCTAAAAGTTTTCCATTCCTAAAATCTTCATACATCCTATCTTCAAATCTAAGCCTTCAAAAATTGTTGTCACCTTGCTAAAAGTTTGCTATTCCTAAAATCTTTCAAAACCACCAATCTCACCAAGGTTATCCCTTTGACAAAGCTTTGTCTAGGGTAATCTAGCTTTGCCACTTGTTATCCCTCATCACCTTGAGCTAAAGGTTGGGATCCACAAGTGGTCAATCTCATGTTCTTCCTAAAGGATCATCAGTCTATCCTTACGTTGACACAATCACCACCAAGCTTGCACATAGGAAAGCAGACCTTTTGTGCTTTGGCAACATATCTTTGAAGTTAGAATCCCCAACCCAATCCTCCTTAGGTTTTGTCATATAGCTTTGCCTCAACCTAGGAAATCATTTGCATAGAAAATCCTTCCTCCCTTTTGCATCCACCAGCATTTGTTGCATCTCATCCCTAGGAGCATTTTTCATGCCACCCGTCACTCGCTTAGCCAAGAAGAAAGAAACAATGGAGCCCTATCATTTGGATCAAACAGCCTCACCCCCCTTGAGCACTCAACCATCCTTCAGCCCAGAGAAAGCTATGCCATTATCTACTGACATTGAAGCTTTCATGAACCAACCAGGAAATGCAGTATTGGTAAATGCCATTATAGACAAGAACAAAGAGACAATCATGGCTAATTTTTGAAGGGACAATCTAGGAACCTTTGACTGCGGAAGACCCCCTCCATTATCAGATCCATCTCACCCATTGTTTGGGTAGCTGCCACCACCCATAGGCTCTTATGATCCAAATTATCCTCAATATATGCCAAAAGAAGAGCCTCCAGCCAATCCATATGATCCAATAGACCCAAACATACCATCATCCACCCAAGTTGAAATCTCCATGCCGCAAGCCAACCCAGCCACCACCACTCCATCCTTGGTTCATACCTCTCTTCTCCAAACCCCCTTTACCCAAAACACCTCACCGTTCATGCCCTTCACTATTGTTGCTACTGCTCCCCAACCTAGCCTTCCAAATCCACCCATCTCCCAAATCAGTGCTAGCATCTTTGGCCAACCTCAGCAATATACAATAGGGATGTTGTCCATGGGGCCAAGTAATCAACCTTTCATCACCCCCAGCTTGTTCACCACAGCCAAAAGCACAATCCCATCATTTCCATTAGGTCTTGGGAGCTTAGTGTCATCAGCCACAAATCCACAAGCTACTACCCTCACTCCACAAAGCTATCAAACCCCACAAGCTACTACCAATGTTCTGCCCAGCTCTCAAGTGACCCAAGCTCTCGCCACCACTCTACCAAGCTTCCTAATCTAGCCACCAAGCTATCAAACCCCATCAATTCCATTTCCTAGCTTTCAATTCCCACCACCTCCACCACCAACTAATCGATTACCTCCTATTACCAACTACTTTTCAATGCCACTTCTAGGAGGTAACCCACCAATCCAGCCAACCACCAATTATTTCCAGGTACCATCCCAAATGGGGGCGCAGCCCACATACCTTGGTCAAACCCCACAAGCCCCCTGATCCTTTCCCCAAGCTTCACAACCATCTTATACCTTACCTCCACAAAGCAATTCATTTATCCCACAGCTAGCTTATGTTCCTCAATCCCAACCTCAAATCCCATATCAACAGCAAGCCTCGCAGCACATGCAGCACTATGCGCCACCTCCCCCTTAGCAAACCGTCATCCACCATGCAGCTGCCCAAACAATGTACAATCCCTATCAGCAAATCCCTCACAGCCATCCATATTTAGCGGCCCCATCTAGTGCATACCTACCTCAAGGAACTCCTACATTAGGGGCACCCCAGCCATCACCCATTAATTCAGAATGGGAAGCCATGAAAATAGCTTTGAAGAACATCGAAGAGGGAAATGATCCAAAAACTTTCAAGTTTGAGAATGTGTACCCTTACCCATTTGACAGAGCCATTACCATGACACCATTCCCCAAGCATTTTGAGACACCCAAATTTGACAAATTTAGAGGAAAAGGAGACCCTGTCACACATATCAAAGAATTTACATGCACTTCCAAGAAGTGGCATACGATGACATCTTCGTCTTGCGTCTCTTTCCCAAAAGCTTGGCCGGACCAGCTCTTGAATGGTTTTATAGAATCCCCTATGGCACAGTTAAAAATTTTGCTGAATTATCTGAGGCATTTGTAGCCCAATATGCCCATCTTGTTGAAACAGAGCTATAAATAGTTGATCTTGTCCACACCAAGCAAAAAGGTGGAGAAAGCCTTCTTGAATATCTGCAAAGATGGCAAACCCTTACCACCCGCATATCTTGCACCTTGCCAGAGCGCCATTTGGTGAAAATGTTTATTGATAATGCCCATCCTAGCTTGGCTCACCACATGACCATGAACTGTTTGCAGACCTACAAAGATATCAAAGAGAAAGGAATGATCCTTGAGCAAGGACTCATTAAAGATGGTGTGGTCAAGATTTACAAGGAAGCCAACCAAAATCAATCACATTCCAATGAAAAGTCTAGGTATTGAAAAAAAACAAGCATGTTGCAACAGATGGCGTCACTGACACCAGACATGTGAATATTGTTGGTCCTTCTCACAACCAGTCCAACCCACCCTATCAACCAAACAATCAGCAAGCTATCAACTACCAACAGCACAATAACCATAGCTATCAAAACCACAATCCAAGACCAAACTTTCAAGGGTCTAGCAATCAAGCTAATGCCATCAATGTAGCTACAGGACAAAATCCCAGATTCCAACCTACACCTAGAAACTATACACCCCTTGGTGAGCCATTGGATGTCATTTTTGAGAAATTATTCAAGGAAAACCTCATCAAATTTCCTCCTACCTAGCAAATTGACCCAAGCCAATCCAAAGCTACATGGTATAAAGACAATGAGCACTGCAAATTTCATAGGGTAAAAGGTCACACTACCCTTAGATGCATGAAACTAAAAGACTATGTGCAGGACCTCATTGATCGGAAGGAAATCACTGTTGGTGCCCAAACCTCTCCCAATGTAGGCTTATAGATCTATCAAAATGCTTTTCCTCCTCACAATAATCAAAATCCTAGAAAAGCACCTATCCAAACCAACAACAACAACACCAACAACTGTCAGCCAAACCAACAAGTATGGGAAGAATAATGACCACACTTCATCCTATATAGACTATGGTAGCCTTATAGGTTGTATATCCGAGAAAGATCCTTTTGTTAATGTTATCAATATCCAAGGACCAAACAATGAGTGTGCAGTCACCAATCGAAGAGCCTGATTTAACATTGTAGGCCCACCTATTTCACCAGCACCATCAACTCCATCAAAAAGCCAGTACAATATCTTGGAACACCTTGGGAACATGCCAGCCCAAATCTCCATTTTAGACCTTCTTCACACTAGTCCTGTGTACAAGAACATCCTTGACAGTGCTCTCATAGAATCTCGAGTCCCTTCTAATATCAATGCTACTAATTTTTGTAATCTTGTTGGACGCCTTTCATCCTCATGTGACCTATCATTCAAACCCACCGACATACCTGTGGTTGAGCCAGATCACACCCTTTCGCCTTGTATAGCCATCATGATATCCAATTTTTTCGTGAAAAGAGTAATGATAGATAATGGATCAGCCTTGAATATTTGCACCCTAAAATTCATAAAACAAGCTGGGTATACTGAGGCAGATATCATCAGTGAGGTTATCACCATCAAAGCTTATGACAACTTGGAAAGAACCACAGAAGGAACTATTTTGCTGCCAATCAAGGTTGGGCCAATCATCCAAGAGACACTCTGCCATGTTATTGATCTAAACCTACCATTCAACATCCTCCTCAGTCGCCCATGGATTCATGCCATGAAAGCCATTCCATCCACTTACCATCAGTGCGTCAAATTTTTGCATCAAGGCACTAAGGTAACCATCCATGCCGATCCAGAACCCTTTGCTTACTGCAATCCTATTGAAGCTTCATTACAAACCATTGCCCTAGAATTGATATCGGCACATCCATCACCAGCTCATCCCACACTTGTAATGACCCAAAAACCATCCTCGCCTCTACCCTGTCTACTGTGAAGATCAATAACAAGGGCTGTGGAGAGTATAGTCTGTTGGATGCATTTGTTGTCAGGGCACTCCCACTTGATCCACATGCCCATGGATGACTGACATATCACAAAGCTAAGGAGATTCCACCTCCTTGATACAAATAGTTTGGCCCAACAACCTTTGTATCCTTGAAAATCCCTCTTCATGAGGAGCTCACTCCAGATATCAACAATTGGTTACATAAGGATGCACCTCAAAGGAATCAAGCACGCCTTGATCACTTCAGCCAGAAGTATCCCCAAGAACATAAGCTCATCACTGACAAATGGAACTATCAAGGTGGTGGTCTAGGACCAGAAGAAAGAGGCATGCAGTGCCCCATCAACACACACAAGTGGAAATCAAAGTCAGGTCTTGGCTTTGGCATACCCACAACTGAGGACACCAATACGGATGGTCACGCTTTTTTGAACATTCACCACGACCTTGTCAAAATTGAAGACATTCCTGAAGAAGTTGAAAAGAGAGCCTAAGATGATATCCTAGACCAAATCTCTCTCGGAGACTCTGTTCTCCAAGAACTATCCATCCACCTCATTGACCTACCACTCACCTATCCACAACTCATAGATTGGGACCAAGCAAGTGTCATACACATTCATGAGTTCACATTAGAGGAAGTGCTTCTGAGATTCATGGAAGCTGAAACACCTCACAAGAAAACAAAGCTAGATTATGCCTATATCTACAAGCTAGATCCCAAGGGGTATTTTGGAGAAAATCCCCAACCTAGTTCCGATACACCCAAAACTGGAACTAAGGTGAATCTGATACTAGCTAAGGCATCGAAGAGAACCCCTCAGCAAGAACATCCAGAGCTAGAAGCAGAACATGAGGATTTAGCATTACCTCCTCAAGATAATCGACCAGAGATATCTTCTATTCTAATTGAGGATGCTAGGGAAGTCAACATCGGTTCTTCAGAGATCCCTAGGCTTGTTGACATTGTTGCATCCCTATCACAAGACCAAGCTGATCTCCTCTTTGAGGTCTTAAGAGAGAACATTGGCCAATTTGCATGGTCATATCAGGACATGCAAGGGCTTGATCCAAAGCTTGTAGTTCATCATCTTGCAATCAATCCACAGATCAAGCCCGTCAAACAAAAGCTTAGAAAAATGCACCCCAAGGTGGCATTACTGGTCAAGGCTAAGTTAGAAAGAATGTTAGCTACTAAGGTTATTTGACCTATCGACTATTCAGAGTGGATCTCCAACATGGTCCCCATCACTAAGCCTTCTGGTGACATCAAAATCTACACTGATTTCAGAGATCTTAACAAAGCTTGTCCAAAAGATGATTTTCCCTTGCCCAACATAGATATGATTGTAGATCTTACAGCTAGACATGAAATTTTGTCCCTCATGGATAGATTTTTTGGGTATAATCAAATCAAGATTGCAGAAGAGGATTAGCATAAGACAGCATTCACTACCCCTTGGGGAACCGTTTGGTACAACATGATGCCTTTTGGCCTAAAGAATGTTGGAGCTACCTATCAAAGAGCTATGACAGCCATTTTTCATGATCTCATCCATAGCATTTTGGAGGATTATGTGGATGATATCTTGGTCAAGTCTCATACCTTCATGGATCATCTTGTTGACCTGGAGAAAGTCTTTGATAGGTTAGCCAAATATCATCTCATGCTTAATCCCAAGAAATATGTCTTTGGGGTCACATCTAGCAAGCTTCTAGGCTTTATAGTTTCTAAACAAGGTATAGAGATCGACCCCAAGAAGGTCAAGGCTATCTTAGACATGCCTCCTCCCTAGACACTGTGACAGGTTCGTTCTCTTTAGGAAAAGCTTCAATCTGTTCGGCGCTTCATCTCCCAACTTGCAGATAAGTGTACACCATTTTCACATTTACTGAAGAAGGATGAGAACTTCAAGTGGAATCCTTAATGTCAGTGCAGCTTCGACCATCTCAAGTAGTATCTCATCAATCCCCCTATCTTGGTTCCACTAGTTCTTGGTCGTCCCCTGATTTAAGCTTGTTTGGTAGTTGTTTTCTCAACTCAAAAGCTTCGCCATTACATGCTAAGTCATACCATCCAACTAGTCTCCAAGATTGACCCTCTCAAGTATATGCTCTCCAGAATAGCACTTACAGGCCGTTTGTCCAAATGGGTTATGCTCCTTAGCGAATTTGACATCCAGTATGTGGACAGAAAGGCAATCAAAGGGCAAGCTATAGTAGATCACCTATCTGATGTAGCTCTAATAGATGCTTATCCATTGATCATAGAATTTCTAGATGAGCATATCTTTCTAATTGAAGAACAACCCCCATGGAAACTTTATTTTGATGGCTCATACACATCTCATGGATCAAGGGTAGGAATAGTATTGGTCACACCTCAAGGACATTACATTCCAAAAGTCTTCAAGCTACAATTCTCTAGCACCAACAATATAGCTAAATATGAGGCCCTCATAGCAAGATTAAAGATAGCTGCAAAATGGAACATTGCTGAGCTACAAATCTTTGGTGATTCTCAGCTCATCATCAAGCAAGCCCTAAATGAATATCAAACCAAAGATGAAAAGCTATTAACCTACAAAGAGCTAGTTGATCAACTAACCCAGCATTTTACAAGGCTTTAGTTTAAACAAGTGCCTCAAATACAGAACAAAGCAGCAGATGCTATGGCTACTATAGGCTCGCTCTTGGAAATTCCCCAAGTAGATACACAGTATGAGTTTTTAGTGGAGCAGTTCCTCACACCAGCCTATGCGAATGAGGATTCAAACCGTGTTTGTATCTTGGTTGGTCCCCAATCCCCTTGGTACCATGAGATTCACGGTTACCTTCATGATGGTATCATATCCCCTCACCTCACACGTACCCAACGCCAGAACCTCATCCAAAAATCATCCCACTATGTTATCATAGCCAATACCCTATATCGTCGGGGTTATCATGATTTTCTCTCTTGATGTTTAGACCAAAATGAGGCCGCGATGGTGTTAAAGGAAGTACACTCTGGACTTTGCGATGCCCACACGAGTGGTATTGTCCTAGCGTGACCAATCCTTAGAGCAGGCTACTATTGGCCTACCATTGAAGAAGACTCCTGTGACTTTGTCAAAAAGTGTCTCCCATGTCAGCAGCATGAAAATCTTGTGCACGCTCTAGCACAGGATCTATAGCCTATTGCACCACCTTGGCCTTTCGCTTGTTGGGGCCTTGATCTAGTTGGAACTATCCTCATCTGATGGACATAAATGGATAATAATAGCTACAGACTATTTCACTAAATGGGTGGAAGCAGTTCCCCTAGTCTTAGCTACAGGAGTTTAGGTCTCCAAGTTCATCTTGTACCACATTGTTTGCCGCTTTGGCATCCCATCCACCATCTTCACTGACCACGGAGGTAAATTTGAAAACCTCAACATGGAAGAATTATGCACTTCCCTCTGCATCCATCATCGCTTTTCTAGCCCATATTTCCCACAAGGTAATGGCCAGGCAGAGGCAACTAACAAAACCCTCCTCAAAATCCTAAAGAAAGTTGTCAATGATTTCGGCCGTGATTGGCACCTACAAATAAATCCAGCCTTATGGGCCTATCAAACTTCCTTTTGTACATCCATAGGCACAACTCCATACTCCCTAGTCTATGGTGCCAAAGCGGTACTACCTATAGAGGTTGAACTTCCCTCCTTGCGCATATCTTTGCAAGGGAAAATATCAGATGAAGAATACAGAGTAGCTCGGCTCACGCAGCTAGATCTCTTAGACGAGAAGTGACAACAAGCCTATGATCATCTTACAGTCTATCAAACTCGTCTCAAAAGGAATTTCAACAAGAAGGTGCTCCCACGACACTTTCAGCTAGGTGACATGGTCCTCAAAGAAAACATGAAAGTTCAAGCAGATCAAGAAAAGAAAGGCAAGTTTGAACCTACATGGCTTTGTCCTTATGTTGTAACTGCTTCCTTTGGCTCTGAAGCCTATCAGCTATCTACACCAAAAGGAGAACTCTTGAATGATCCTACTAACATCATTCATCTCAAGAAGTTCTATGCTTGAAGATCCTTGGTATACCCAGCTTTTGAAAAATACAAAAAAAAATAGTAAAGAGAAATAAGCATCCAATGGTGAAAACTTGGCAATTCAAGCGCCTTGGATAGGTACCTTGGTGAAAACTTGGTAATTTAGGTGCCTTGTGTACTAAGACTAATCCATTATCTATCACTATCCTATCACTCATCCATTCACCCACCATCCCATAAAACACCTGCTTGTTCTCTTGGTGTTCCAACCAAATATCCAAAATCTAATGGAGCTTGTAAATAGCTCCTGTACAGCTTGTAAAATCTTGTACCTAAGCTTGTAAAATCTTGTACCAAAGCTTGTATTATACCTTGTAAATCTTGTACCATACCTTGTATATCCGAATCTTGTCCAAAGTTTGTACCATATTCCAGCCTATAAATAATCTTGTATCCTAGCTTGTATACTATCATGTGCACACACAAAACCCCATTTTCACTTAAGCTTTTCGCAAACCATCTACCTATCCACATATCACCTATTACAGACATCCCATCCTTCACAAACATTTCCATCTCACAAAAACCAAAACATGAACAAACTTGTACATTTGTAACATATCTTGGTCCATCAGCTTGTACATCCTCTTTAGGTTAGTACCATTGTATCTATCCAACGTTCGTATCAGTTCATCCTTGATCAGCATCTTGCACCCATCGCACATCTTGCTTAGCTATTCCAATGCATCCTTTAGCTAGATTTCCTATCACCAAAGTGTTATCTTTCTTAGTTCAACTTGCCAGATGCATCACTCATCCAAATCCACCAGCTTAGGTGCTCTCCAATAAGTCCTTGCAGGATATAGCTTTCCTCATGTCTGATCTTGGTCCGTTAGTACCTCGTCCTACCCATCTCGTTGGCAAACGGTTCTCTTTTGGATTTTAGCTTTCTTTTGATTTGGACTCTTCCCTGTTGGGTCTTGAAATATCTTTTCCAAGCAATCTCCTTGTTCCCTCCTCAAGGTTGCCATGATCTTGCATATCATGGTATACTGCGAATGGGGCAATCAGAGCATAAGGTCTTGATCATATCTTTTGCTTGTTTTCTTTTCTGCTTGTGGGTTACCCAGTGTCATTTCCACACTGCTTCTTCTGAGATTCATGTGTGATACTGGGGCAATCCTTGCGTGTTTGTTTTGAGTCAGTTCATCAGTCCTCTGGACAATTGGTGAAAAGGCCTTGATGTTCTTGGTAACCTTGGCAATTAACCAATATTCCTATAGCAAATCTAGTGCTCAACTACATGGTGGTACTTCTATTTGAAGTATCCCCCCGCTCTTAAAGCTTCAATGGTTTTCCCTTCATCTCCATTATCCCCCATCCATATCCAACATTCGTCTCTCCTACCCTAGCTTATGTATCAGTATCTCTTTGAATCACTCCTCACCTTTAACTTTAGGGATCCACAATCCTAGTCTTAGGGATCCACCAATCCAAATCAATCCACCAAGCCTCATCTTTCGAGATCCACAATCCTAATCCTAGGGATCTCTGAAACCCATCTTCTGCCAATTTGACTCTTTGAAATCTTGTTGCATCAGCTTTTTAATCCTCTCATCCATCTCCCCATCCTGGATTCCTTTTATAGTGCTCTGCTCCTTCATCCTCTGCAATCCCTGAGATCTTAAGCTTGCTTCCTCTTGTGCCTCTGATTCTCCCTTTATCATTCTCCCATAGTGAGAGTTTGAGCTAACTAAACCTCTTCTCTTAAGCCAATCTGAGTCTTCTTGCTCATCTCGGATTCTTGTACTTTTTAAAAAGTCATCGAGCCTCGCTTTCTCTCCCCGCCACCTTCTTGAGGGGGCATCTTGCAGTCCATTCGTTCCTCTTCTGCTCTAGCCTTGGGCATCTTATTTTCTTATCTTTGACGCCATGCCACTTGCGGCATCACATCAAAGAGGGGCAAAATGTAGACACCTAAAAACCTTTAAAAAATAAAGTATTTTTATTTTCTGAAAGATTCCTGATGAAATCATCATTAATTTATTTATTTATTTATTTTTATGCCATTAAATCCCTTTATCTTAATTAAAAATATTTAATTAAGGAATCCCTCCCAAAAATGTTTAAATCTTATTTAAACATTATTTCCTTATTTATTAATTATTTAATTAATAAATTGACCAAAAAACCCAAAATAAATAAAAAAATTATTTTTTGCCCAAAACCTTGCCAATTTCCTTAACACCACTAACCTCTTCCAAAAACTTCTAATCCTTCTTTAATTTTGATTAAAGGCTAATCCCATCATTTCCTACCCCTAATCCCAACTCAAAATATTTAATTAAGATTAAATATTAATCCTCATGTTTATTAAAAAAAATTTAATAAATATCTCCTCAACCCAAACCCTTGAAATAAATAAAACTTTATTTATTTCCTAAAAATCTAATTTATCCTCATCCTAAGAAGTTCTAGACTCTTCTAGAAAGCCTTCATCCTCATCCTAGGAAATTCTAGACTATTCTAGAAAGTCTTTATCCTCATCCAAAGTCTAGACTCTTCTAAAAAATGTCTTTAAACCTAATCCTAATCCCCTCCTAACCTTGTCACATTCTCTAAACATGGGTTAAGACTTACTAACCCAAGCCAAAGTTAAAAAATATCTCCGCCTTCACCCACCCTCATTAAATGCCATCCACTTGCCTATCCCTAAGCTAATCCTAATCCATCCTAATCCATCATCTAATCATTTGCACAAGCCTAAGCAAGCTTAAAACCCTCCTAATCAAGCCCAAGTCAAAATTGCTCTCATCTCCCTCAAAATATCTCAACCATAAAACTTTATGAAGCCCACAAGGTCATAAATGACTCTTCCAAGCCCTTTTATTGCTCTTACAAGCCATTATGAGGGTCTTTATGAAGATTTTATCCATTGAGCCTCCTTTGTTGACTCATCCTTCCCCTTTCCTCCATCCTCTCACCTTGTGACATGTGTCACTCCCTGATTGGCTGTAAGGAAGCACAATCCATGTGCTCTCCTCGCATGCAATCTGAGCCCTCCATGAGCTTTTTTCCATCCTTGCATCTTAGCCCTCAATCCCTCAAGCCTCTTGCCTATAAATTGGATCCTTCCCCTTTGCAAAATAACACAATCCATGAAGTAAAGTCATAATGCCATTTTAAGAAGCCATTTTACATCAAAACCATACACTCACACCCAAATTTCAACTCCATTTGAAGCCCTTTTTGAAGCATAAAGCTTGAGCATACATCCTATCTATTTAGACAAAGCTACTCAACAAGAGAGATTCTCATTGAGAGAGCCCATTAATGGCTCATATTCTCAATTGAGAGCTCATCTTAGTCTATCTTAAAGTTTATGAATTTTGTTTAGTTTGTAGAAGCTTTATTTAAATTTGGTTTCTATTAGCATACTAACATTGCTCATATACAAGTAGAAGATGTTCTTTGTTGACTAAAATGAGGGTTGAAGTTTTTAGTTTTGATGAAATGAAAGAGTTGTATGCTACTGATCCTGATTTTTCTAAGGTGTGGAAAGAGTGTAGAGCACCAAATCTGATAAATCACATCAGTAAGTATGATGAATATTTTATTAAAGAAGGTATGTTGTTCAAAGGTATTCATTTGTGTATCCCTAGAGGTTCTATGAGGTTGAATTTGATTAAGGAAAATCATACTAGTGGATTGGCTAGACATTTTGGAATTGATAAGACCTTGAGTTTGCTGAAAGAGAAGTATTATTAGCCATAGATGTATAAGGATGTTCAAAATTTTATGAAGAGTTGTGGAGTTTGTCAAGTTGAAAAATGAGTAAGTCAAAATAATGGATTGTATACACCTTTTTTTATTCCTAAGAAACCTTGGAGTGACATTAGTATGGATTTTCTTCTTGAATTTTCTAAAATACCAAAGGGATGTGATTCTATATTAATTTTTGTGGATACATTTTATAAAATGGTTCATTTTATACCATGTAAGAAGACATCAGATTCTAATCATGTTTCTAAACTTTTCTTCAAAGAGATTGTTAGATTACATGGATTACCAAGAAGTATTATTTCTAACAAAGATAATAAGTTTGTTGGTTATTTTTGGAAGACTTTATGGAAGAAGATGGGTACTGAGCTAAAGTTTAGTTCTACATTCCATCCACAAATTGATGGACAGAGAGAGATTGTGAATAGAAGCTTAGGTAATTTGTTAAGATGCTTAGTTGGAGATGAGACACATAATTGGGAGATGGTATTGGCACAAGCTAAGTTTGCATATAATAATTATGTGAAGAGGAGTATAGGGAAGACACCTTTTGAGATTATTACTAGAATGAAGCCTAAAGAAGTATCAGATTTAAGGGATGTTTTTGGTGAAGAGAAGTGAAGTTCTATAGGAGAATAATTTTTTGATTTTATGGAGTCTTTACATAAGGAAGTGAAGCTAAAGTTGGAACAAAGTAATTAGAAATACAAGGAGAATGCTAATAAGTCTAGAAGATATCGTGTTTTTGAAGTTGGTGATAAGGTGATGGTTCATTTAAAGAAAGGAAGATTTCTAGTTGGAACATATAATAAGCTAAAGATGAAATTTGGACCTTGTAAGATCTTGAAGTAGTTTGACATTGAAAATGCTTATGAAGTTGAGTTACCTAATGACATGGATATATCTCCTATATTCAATGTTTCTAATCTACATAAATATCATGAGTTAGATGATGAAATTATTTTATCTGATGATTACCCTAAGAAGCAAATTAAAGAGGTTGAATATATATTGGATCAAAGAATTGGTCAAAGCACAAGAAGAAAAGAATACTATGACTATTTGGTAAAGTGGAAGAACAAACTAGTTGAAGATGCTACATGGATTTCTCAAAATGAGTTAGATTAAACTCAGATTGTGACATCTCAATAATTCAAGAGAATCATTTCTTTTTGCCCTAGTTTTTTGATGTAGGAGCATCCCGAGTTGATGTATTATCCTACTCATTTGTGTTTATTCTACCAATTTTTGCCAAGTTAGAGTGATTATTGAGTTACAAAAATTACCAAGTACCAATAATTTTATAGTTCAAGCCAAGTTGAGGTTATCCCACGTCATGTTAATACTCGGGTTAGTGTGTTATCCCATCTCACTCTATATTGTGTGCCAAGTTCCACAATGTGTTCTAAGTTATTCTTCATGTGCCAAGTGATCTTTCATGTGTTGAGTAATCCTTCATGTGTTGATTTTTCCTATTGATGTCGAGTGTCAACATTTTGGACAAGTTTTTTGCATTTTTTATGTGAGCTGACTTGCAGGATTAATTTTAATCACAATGTTTATGATTAGATCTTGTCTTGAGATGTGTGTAGACTATTTTAGGGCTGGCCTTTCTATTTTGTAATGTTCTAAAAAAAAAATTAAGTCATTTTGGCAAGTATAAATAGGGTATTTAGGCTTAGAGTTAGAGCAATTTTTGGAGTAGATTGGTAGAGATTTTAGAGAACTATACAAGTTTGATGCATATGCATCTAGAAGTGAAAATGTAAAGTTGGATCTTGGATATGGAATATATTTTTCTTCTAGTCATAACCTAGAAGGCCTTATAGTTGGGCATGTATCTTGATCATTTTATGAATTAATATAAGTATCTTATTCTCTCTCGGTGGTGTTGCTCGCTTTATGTGTTTGCTTTCGTTGTGTTTACTCTGCAGGGTTGGTTTGGAATGCTAGGTGTGCCTTTGGCCCTAGTTGTTCTTTCCCTCCGTACATCAACGTATCCTATTTAATTATTTAAATTAAACCTTCAAGTGATTTAATAAATCCAGACTCATTTGCATAATTTGATTAGACCTGTGAGCATGTCTTTGCATTTAGAGGTTTGCAATTATCGCGAAAGTGATTAAGGAATTTTGTGAAATTGGTTTAAGAGAATTTTGGGCTTTATATTATTTTATTTTATTCTCAACAACTTTGTCATAGATGAATTCCAATTACTTGGAATAGCCTATTTTCATTTGGGTTGATTTAGGGTTTAATTAGGTGACCTAGTTATTTACCATAATCCTTTATTCACTCAAAAAGTGAATAAGTATCCAACAATAAATTTTATTCCTCACTTCTCACTTTTTGAAATGGAAATTTGAGAGAAAATTTGAAATCCTCTTCATGAGGAAATATTGTTATGTTCATTGTGGGAACTATGGGTGTGGGATCAACACGAGATCAATCTCGTTGGATCCTGCTCAACGAAACCTTGGATTACCATGACTTTTGGCATTATTTGCAAGGTTTTTATTATATTGCTCATGTTTTTTGTATTTTATCTTTTGGTTGTAGGGTAGGATTCTCCTATTTTATTATTTCAACTTAGTTTCTATTTCCATTTTTGGTAGGTGTTTGGTTGAGGTTGAGAACTAGTGGGGGCTCTCTCGTTTTATTATTTCAACTCAATTTTTGCTTCCATTTTTGGTAGATGTTTGGTTGATGTTGAGAACTAGTGTTCCCCTCTATTTATGTATGTTAGCTCTACCCATTTGGGTAGGTATGAGCATTTCTTTATTTTTTGGGATGGGGGTTTGGGGTTTTGGACTATTATGTTAGCCATTTTTGCATACAGAATCCAAACCTAAATTTTATTTGATATTTGTGGTTTTTGTACCCTAAGCTCATATGAGTTTTAATTTAAAAAATTTTGAGTTTTGAGGTTTTTACCTCGATTTTTGTGTCACCCAATTTTCTTGGATTTTCTTGGCATGATATTGGTCATGGACTTGGATTATCAGTAGGATTTCATTCAAACCACTATTGCACTTTTATGTTACGTTGGGTTGCATGTTGCATTTGTACTCTTATGCTTGTATTCAATTGAGTGTGATATTTTCTTGTGTTCTCATCCAGCTCTTGTTTTATGATCTTCGCAATGGTGGTGCACCACACATGAGCACATGCATGCACATTTGTTAGGTGCTTGTGAGGCCTGAACTCCCAGTTGTAATTCAGTGAAGTTATGTTCATTTGGGATTGAGTTGGGAATATGCATACTTATGAGCACTCATCATGTGATGAATATGGGTATTTAGGGTAGCATGGAGGGGGCTTCTCTCTTGCAACCTAGTGACTATTTTCCCATAGGGTTGAAATGAATACATTCTAATTAAGTGATAACTAAATTAATTAACTTAGTAATAAATTTAAGATAATAAAATGTTAAGTGAGCACCCGATTTAGTTTGGGGAAACTTGTTATATGAGCACCCAATTAAGTCAGAGGACATAGGATTGTGCTCCTCCCTAGGGGAGTTAGAGCTATCATTACTAGCTTGGGCTACCTGATGCCAAGCTACTTACCCTCTAGTGAGCCCCTACATAGTGACCCATAGAGTATCTGACCAAGACCTAATCCACTTGCATTGTCTCATGATCTTGGTTGCAGTCCTCCTTACTGTTTGGTATGAGTGTTAGCCATGGAAAAAAAATTATGTGTGTTTTTGGTTAGATCATTATCTCCATCAACATAGTGGGAGTAGACCTATGATTTTGAGGTCGTTGGGAGGCATAGCTACCTATACCACTACTAGGGATCAATGTATAGAGATAGTATATTTTCCAATTGAGACCGATGCTTGATGTTCACTTAGTATTTTGGGATTTTTAAAGTATGTTTACTTGTGCCTTATGCATTCATTAGAATATATGGATATCATGTTTAGATGATGTTATCTTTCATTGGATGCATTCCTTGATTATGATGATATGGTATATGGTTAGATGATTTGATTCACTGCTAGTTGGAGTATCTATGCTTTGTTGGATTATTATGTTAGATTTTCTTGTTCTTATGGTGTTAGTTACATTTTTAGTAGTAACTCTCTCATAAGATGGCTCTAAATATCTAGTTGGTAGTATGGGATATTATGCATGTGGGATGGCTAGGGCCTTTGAGGTCTCATGATTCTATTATGATTGAGAGGAACCTACATGAGTTTCTATTATGTTTGCTTAGATATTTATATTTTTCTTTATATGATGTTTGTTTTATGAACCATGTGTGTTAATTTCAATGTTTTTTTTCTACATGTTCCTTTATATGATGTTATGGATTAGATGGATTTTTTTTTTTACTTCTTTTTACATAGTGTCTTGTGTTTCATGTGTTTGAGTGCCCAAGCCTCAATTATTTTGGATCTAGTACTCCTCCTTGTGTAGGTCCTAACTATTTCTTTCCCTCTAATTGTTCATCGTGTTTTTTTCCTTTCAATCCTGGGTGATAGTGGTTTAGCATTGGGTGATACTAGAAGAGTATCACATGCCTTAAGGAGTTCCATTGTATGATACTAGAAAGTATCACATCACAGTAGGGAGAAATATCGTATGAAACTAGTGAAGTATTGTCTGGCCATACCGAAAATTATCACCTAGCCATACTGAGAAGTATCACCTGGATATAATGAAAAGTATCACTTGGTTAAATACTATCACCTGGCTATAGTAAGAAATATTGCTTGGCTATTAAAAAGTGTCACTTGATATCTTGCAAAAAATTTCTTTAGAAAACAATAGGTATCTATGGAACTTTTGGTTGAGAGTTGAAGGGTATTTGGTGTACCCTTTATGGTTACACTCCTTCTTAGTTTAGGAGATTTACTATGGGATTTTTAATAAATGTGATTATTCATTTGAGATAGGTTCCAGACCTCTCCAAGTTAAGATAAAGATTATAGGAAATTTTAGGGCTTCAGAAATTTAGACTTAGCCAAATTTTAGGAGTCAGCATTATCTTTCAACATAGTGTTTAGTAGATGAGTGGATGAACCTTTCAACCGTCATCTTCAAAATGATCATTGTTGGTATCTACTTAAGATTCATGATTATGATATGTTTAGTGGATGTGGACTTGTATGTCTTACCATGCTAGGAGCTTCTACTTTGGATTTGAAAGAGAACGTCCCCTTAGTACATTCTCATGATTCGTGTGATCTTTGGTTTGTGAGTTGTGGTTTTGAGCTTGGAGATCTTTGGAAGTAGTTGTGAGATTTCAGCTAGTTTAGGTGAACATGTGAGTCTTTCCATGTTCCCTATTATATCACCTTTTTTTGATCTTTCACTCTTGCACTTGGTTAATTTATTCTATTGCTAAGTAACTTATCTTAAGAAAAAAATTATTCAATGCATATTTTATCCTTTTTTTTGAAGGATCTTTGGGTGGGGCATTACATGGTACGAGCACATATGAATAGATATAGATTTGTAACTTATATTTTAGGAAAGATATTTGAGTTATCTTTCTTTTGATTTTAGTTTGGTCAAATTTCATTATGATATGAAGAAGTTATGAATGTTTGAATGAAGATTGGTCTGAATCTAATTTTCATGGTAGCAGTTTTAGAAAAAGTTTATCAAGTTTTATTCTACTCATTGGATTGAGCTATAAATTGGGGAAAATGTGTTTAACTTGTCCTAATTAAATATAATAAAAGGAATTTATGATAACATGTAATTTTTAAAATTTATGAGTAAATATGTGAAGCATTTCTGTGTTTTCCATCTCATTAATTTGGTTGAAAATGTCTATTATTGAAGCCTCTTGAGTTTTACTCGAAAAAGAAGTTTTAAAAAGTTATACCTCTACATCAATTTTGTTATCGAATCTCAGCAAAAGGTCTAGGAAAATGTGAGTTTGTGATTTTTTGGGTGTTGTGATAGGTTGAGGAGAGAACATATAGGTGGCCAAAACACTAGGTTGAGTGGAGAGAACCTAGATAGGAGAAGATGGTCATGCGAGGAGATTTAACTCATGTTAAGAGGATACTATTAGATGCATGGGTTTCATATTGGGATTTTCAAAAAAAGAAAAAGGAAGAGGCAAAGAAAAGAGAGGAAGAGAAAAAAAGGAAAAAAAGAGAAGAGGAAGCTAGAATGAAACAAGAGATAGAAGAAAAAATAAGATTCCTAATGAGTTAGCTTAAAAAGGGGAAAGAAAATTTAGAGAGACAAAAAGAGGAATTTAAGAAAAATATGGATAGTGAAAATAGTTAGTTGGAGCATCCATTCATTGTGTATACAAAGGTATGTGAAGATGGAATAGAGAACCTGGTTGCTAATGAAGAGAAGAGTTGTCCATTGGAAGTATAAAGTGAACAAATAGATGTTGATTTAAAAAATGAGAAAAAGCTAATTGTTGATAAACCTTATGATGAAAAGGTTATTGAAGATAGGAAAGATATGGAAGTGATAGTTTTTGATGAGCCTTGTGATGAAAAGGTTGATAAAGATGGAAAAGAGATGGATGTGATGGTTCTTGATGGAACCAAGAGATGGTATTTTAAGTTAACTAAGAAAGTGGTATGACATATCAAAAGGATAATAGTATTAGTAAGAAAGAAATCTCATGATGAATCCAAGAGGATAGAGAAAGCTCAAATAGTGATGATGTTGTCTCTAAGAACAAAGATAAAGCACCATAAAGATATTGAAAAAAGGATGCAAAGGTTCTTATAGTGAACCAAATTGATGAATTGATATATGATGAAGTCCCATTTATGTTTTATAATCCATTTATTGTAGGTTTTTAGGAGTTCTATTTGAATTCTTATGTGAAAAAGGTTTATGAATATATAAAAATTGACTTGGGTACTTGGAAAGAGTACAACCAACAAATATCAAAGAACTGGAAGACAAGAAAGAGGAAGGATAATCCAAGTGACTTGGATTTTTTTTGTTCCTAGGAGTATGGTGTAGTAGCACCCAAAAAAAAGGCACAATCAGAGGCTCCATGAGCATCAAAGACACTGAATTACTCATCATGATCTCTCAAATGTATTTTTAATCTATTTTAGTCAGTGTATAAGGCTACATAAAGTCATTTGTAATAGACTATCAAAGTTGTCTAGTATGGTCAAATTATATAAATAAACTCATGGAAGAGTAAAATTTCATGTATAGTCTATTTTGATATGTTAGTAGGGGTTTTATAAAGTTAAAAGGTCAAACATGGGAAAATGAAAAACTTTTCAAACATGTAATAAAATATTGTCACAAAAATTTGATAATATGTAAGGTTGATGTAAAGAGGAAGGTCAAGAGGCATAGGAGGTAGGCAATAGGTTAAATAAGTGAAAAGACATTAAAATATCATGTATTGGTCATTATTTTCATAATGTAATTGCTAGAGAAGTTGGAAGAAGAGGTGAAGTAAAAAGAAGTTTATTTTTGAGTTTTATGATAAATTTATGAGTTATTTTTCCAGATATCCGAATATTGTTTATGTTGGTATGAGAACATATGAATAGATATAGATCTAAAACTTATTTTTTGGAAGGGTATTTGAGATATCTTTATTTTGGTTTTAGTTTATTTGAATTTCATTATGATTTCAAGAAGTTATGATTATTTAAGTGTAGACTAGTCTGAATCTAATTTTCGTGGTAGCAATTTTAGAAAAAGTTTATTAACTTTTATTCTACTCATTGTATTGAGCTATAAATTGGGGAAAACATGTTTAACTCATCCCAAATAAATATCATAAAATTAATTTTTGATATCATATAATTTTTAAAATTTGAGTAAATATGTGAAGTAGTGCAAGGGGCACCTAGGTGGGCTCATGGAAGACCTAGGCCTCCTAGGGTATTTTGGCTTGTAGTGATGCTAGCCACACCACTAGGTGAATAATAGGACTAACTTAGTCCTAAGGGTAGGTAGGTTAAGGTGAGAAATTCTCTTGAGGTTTAAGTTGCTCATAGTTGGTTATTTGGGTCTAATTGAGTATCTTTGTGTTTTAAAGGGTAGGAGGGCCAAATAAGTGTTTTTAGGACCTTCTTACATGTTTTTCATCCATTTAATTCTTTTGGAAATGTTTGACAACCTTTGGAGTAATTTTGAGGGTCAAACACTCAAACATGTCAAAATTGCTCAAAATTTGTAAATGTTGTCATTGATAATTTTTTGTTGCATTTGAGAAACTTTGTAGTTAGGAGTAAATAACTATTTGAAATAGTTAGGACTAGAGTTTGGATTTTTTTATAATTCCATCCTCAACCTTCTGATAGGGTTGGAAGTTTCAAAAATTTTGGTGTGTATGGACTATCAGCAAGTTAATTTGTTACAATTTTATTCTTTTGAAGATCTTAGCATTTGAATGGATTGAATTTGGATCTATAGTGTTGGAAAGTGTTAAAGGAGTTTGATTTATGATTTTTTATAGTTTTATTTTGTTCTTTTATGAGGTTTTAGTTGCTTGAATAAATTATTTTGTGTTTTGTTGCCCTATTGTTCTTAGACAAGTGCTTAAGCAAAATGGAGTCATAACTACCTCTCTCACCATAGGATCTATACAACTTCTTGGGATTTGGGAGATGACTCCTTGTACATATTGTATAGTCAAGAAGGGACCTTCGGAAGTAAGGAAATAATTTTTATGGTGATTCCCTATGTGAGCTAGTGATGCATGGCTAGGTATCACAGTCAAATGCAAAGCTGATAAGCTAGATTTAAGGCATAGTTTGCTTCAATCAAAGTTTTTGGAAGGTAGTATCACATGTGAAGAAGCCCAAAAATATGGGATGCATCAATGAAGACTCCATGAAGATTAATACTTCATTCTTTTTTAGACTGATTTAAGGTCTTGAGAATCTTGCTTTTTAGGCTAAAATTATTATTGTATTGTACAGACTAGTTGGGGATTCAAGACCACCATAATCCTTAAGATCTTTGAAAAGGTTATCAGTACTAGGAGTTAGTCCACCCCCTTTTTAAGGAGTTTTTCAAACTATTTTGGATTTTCATTATTTAGAGGGCTACTTTCTTGTAGCCCTATTACAAGCATTTTTGTGTAATTTTGCATGAATTTTGGAACTTGATTAGGGTTTCAAGTTTGGTTGTGGACCTTGAAGGGAATCAAAATTCCTTCCTATATGATCATTCCTCCATTTGGAGTGTCATTTTGAGTTGTTTTGGTTGGTTTTATTCTTGTGTGAACAAGTGGAAAGGTTGAATCAAGCTTAGGGAATGGTGATGGAGAGTTGTTCTTACTAAATAGTGTGCACTAGTTGAATGGCTTAGGTCCCCATTATTAGGGTCCTGAAGAGAATGGGGTAACTAGCAACCCTAATAGGTCAAGTAAAAGGCCTAAGGAGACCCTAGAGGAAGCTAGGGTAGGAGCAAGACTATTTGTCATGTCAAAGTGGTATCAGAGCAAGTTGAGGACTTGGGAAGGAAGTGTATATTTGCAAGTACTGGAGATTTAGTGTGTGAGTCAAGTATAGTTACTAATCTAAAGCTAGCAAAGTAAGTTGATGAGAAAAAGGAGAAGAATAGAATTCTTTAAGAAGCCTTAGCAAAGGTAAAGATAATGTTTGATGTAGTTTTGGTTGTAGCCAAGAAGAAGGAAGAAGAGAGCAATGCTAGGGGTAAGGAGATAGAAGAAGAAGATGTTGTCCCTAAGCCAGACCCTATCTTGAATAACGAACCTTTCTTAAAGGCCTTTAAATCTCTATGAGGGAAAGCTTTGGAAGGCATGCCACTATTGAGTAGGAAGATGGACAGATGCAGTGATGGATTGGATATATGGGATGGAGAACCATTTTGAGTGTGAAGGGGTGTCAGAGGCACAAAAGATCAAAGTAGCCAAGTCAAGAATCAAAGGATTAGCATTGACTTGGTGGAAATATGTCCAAGATGAGAGGGTATCAGTAGGAAAGAAGCCTATAGAAAATTGGAATTCAATGGTGACCAAATTGAGGGGGAATTTCCTACCAAATGACTATGAGATCCAACTCCACAAAAGGAGACAAGGACTAAAACAAAGAGATTTGGATGTGGCTTTTTATATAAAGGAGTTCCAGAGGTTGTGCCTTAGATCCAAGAAGTAAGAGGAAGATCCAATAAAGGTGGATAGGTATTTGGGTGATTTAAAGTGGAATATCCAAGAGGAGATAAGCTTATGGACACCTACTCCTATTCAAAGGTACCATCAACTAGCCCTAAAGGTGGCAGAGAGGACTAGAAAGAAAGGGAATCAAACTTCAAGGATAGAGGCAAGGGCATAAACCAAAGAAGTTAAAGAGGAGCATACCAAGGTAGGAGTAATGAGTAGAGCAACCAAAGTGAGACCAAGCTCACTAAAAAATCCCCTAAAAGCATTCATAGAGGAGGTTATAGCAAAGGAAGATCTAACAAAGGAGGTTTTAATAGAGGTAGAGGGTCAAGTAGAAGTAACTCATACTTTACTAGTATGAAGTTCTATAATTGTGATCAACTAGGCCACCTAACATATAAATGCCTTGAAAAGCCCTCTTCTTCAAATCATGACAAGAGAGTGGAAAATGCACAAGAGGATAACTCTAGTTGTAAGGAGAATGAAGTGGATCACATAGAGTCTAAAAAAGGTGACAACCCTATGTTTAAGAGGATACTCATCAAGCAACCTACTCCTGATGAACCTAATCATAGGAGGGATTTATCTAGGATTAGATGCAAGATCCTTGGGAAAGTTTATAAGGTGGTGGTGGATTCAGGTTCTACTGATAATATAACAGCATAGGAGTTAGTTGAAAATCTTAAACTAACCAAGGTACCACATGTGAACCCATACAAGATGACTTGGCTCAAAAAATGTTAGAGTATACTAGTCAATGAATAGACTTGGGTGGATTTCTCGATAGCAAGGTACAACAAAAAATTATTGTCTAATCTCCTACCTATGGATGCTTTCCATTTACTACTAGGTAGGCCTTGGTAGTATGATAGAGAGGGAATTTATGATGGCAAGGTAAACTCCATATCATTCAAGAAAGAAGGCAAAACCTTTAAAATCCAGTCTTTTTTAGAAGGAGAAGAATCACAGTCCAAGGTGCCTAATGTGTTACTATGCAGCGGAATAGAATTTGTTAGTGACCTCAAGGATGAGTAAATCCAAAGTTATGTAGTTGTACTGAAATCCAAGGGAGAAGACAAGATAGTCAAGGACCCTTTTCCTATAGAGGTTCAAGCATTGCTTGAAAAGTACAAAGACATTATGAGTGATGGCACTCCTACTAACCTACCTCCTAGAAGATTCATAATCCATCAAACAAAGTTCTTTCTTGGTGCATCCTTACCCAAAAAAATAGCATACAAGCTCACTCAAAACTAAAATTTAGAGGTGACAAGACAAGTGCAAGAACTGATGGGCCATGGTTTGATCAAGAAGAGTATAAGCCCATGTGAAGTCTAGCTTGTACTAGCATCAAACAAGGGAGTAAAATGGAGACTATGTGTAGACACAAGCACTATAAATAGGATCACAATTAGGTATATGTTTCCCATATCTAGGATTGAGGATCTCATGGATTGTCTTAGAGGGACAATGTACTTCACAAAGTTAGACTTGAAGAGTGGATACCACCAAATTAGGATTGAGGGAGATGAATGGAAGACAATAGATGGGCTTTATGAATGGCTTGTGATGCCATTTGGTATCTCTAATGGTCCTAGCATATTCGTGAGGATCATTAATGAAGTGCTTAAAGACTTCACTAGAAGGTTTGTGGTTATATATCTAGATGATATACTTATCTTTAGCAAGAAAAAGGAGGAGAACATCAAGCATGTGGAAGCAATATTTAAAAGACTTCCTGAGGAAAAGTTTTCTATAAAGCTTGATAAGTGTGACTTCTTCATACTTGGGTTTTGTGGTGTCTAAGGGATCCTTGAAGATGGATCATGAGAAGGTTATTTCTATCCTCAACTAACCACCACCTACTACATCTACAAAGGTAAGAATTTTTCATGGTCTAGCTTAGTTCTATAGGAAGTTCATTTGGAATTTTAGTGGTATATGTGCACCTTTTCTAGATACCATAAAGGGTAGGGTCAAGTCTATGTTTAGATAGAACTTAGAAGCTAAGAAACTATTTGAGATGATAAAGAAACAAGTAGCTACCCAACCTAATTTATAAGTACTGAGTTTTGAGAAAATTTTCACTATAGAGAGTGATGAAAGTGGCATAGCAATAGGGAGAGTGTTAAGACAAGAAGCTAGGCTAGTAGCCTTCTTTAGTGAAAAACTTAATGAGGCCAAAAATAAGTATTCTTCTATGATTTAGAAGTCTATGCCCTAGTTCAATCTCTTAGAAATTGGAGATATTGCCTATTGCCCAAGTAATTTTTTTTGTTTACTAACAATCAAGCCCTCAACTATATCAACATTCAAGAAAAGTTGAGCAATAGGAACTTGAAGCAGATGGAGTACTTGCAAGCTTTCACCTTCACAATTAAGCATAAGAAAGGGCAGATGAATAAGGTGGTAGATGCATTGAGCAAGAGATTGTTAATAGTCCAAGAACTTTAGTTACATAGCATTGGGATAAAGAGATTCAAGAATATCTATAAGGAGGATGAATATTTTACAAAGGCTTATGAGCTTGTTTTGATTTTAAGAACCATTTTCATAGTAAGTTCTCTAAATTTACCTTACAGAATGGATTGATATTTAAGGGAAACTAGTTGTGTGTACCAAGTGATTCAATAAGGGAAAACCTAATATAGAAGAAGCATAATGGAAGCCTAAGTGGACACTTTGGTGTGATAAAAACCTTAGAACTAGTTCAAAGGTTGTATTATTGGCCTAAACTAGTCAGGGATGTGACTAGTTATGTAGAGCATGGATGGTATGTATGAAAACTAAATATGGAATGAATAGTGCAGATCCTTATCAGCCCTTACAAGTCCCAAATAAGCTATGGGAATGTGTGAGCATGAACTTCATAGTAGGTCTTCCCAAGAAAAAAATAAGGCTATGACAATATCTATGTAGTTGTTGATAGGTTCAGTAAGATGGGGCACTTTATTCCATGTAAGATTACTAATGATGCTAGTCACATTGCACACCTATTCTTTAAGGAGGTTGTAAGGATTCATGGACTACTATTAAGCATACTTTTAGTTAGGGATATTTAGTTCATGGGTCACTTTTGGAAGACCTTGTGGAGAAGAAGACTTGGTATAAACATGTCATTTGGATCAACATACCATCGTCAAAGTGATGGCCAAACTAAAGTGGTTAATAGGGTGCTAGGTAATCTCTCCAGATACCTAACTAAGGAGTATGGACAAGCATAGGATGTGATCAATCCCCAGGCAAAGTGTGCTTACGATGATAGTAGGAATAGGACCACAAGCAGAAGCCCTTTTGAAATTACGTATGGAATGCATCATAGGGGTGTATGTGAGTTGAGGAATCTTGGAGGCATTAAGCATAGAAGTGGAAATGCTAAATATTTTTTCCAAACCATGAAAGAAATTCAAGAATAAGTCAAGAAGAGCATCCAAGATAATACACAAAAATTGAAAGCCAAGGTGGATGAAAGAAGGAAAGACATTCAGTTTGATGTTGGTGACTATGTTATGGTGCATTTGAACAAATCTAGATTGCAAAAAGGTATGTCAACCAAGCTACAAATGAAAAGAGTGGGACCTTGCAAAGTCATAGCCAAATATGGAGCTAATGCCTATAAAATTGATTTTCCATCAAATTTGGGTATCTCTCCTATTTTCAATGTGTAGGACTTGGTTGAATTCAAAGGTAGCCTTGTCAAAAATAATAGTCCACCAAGATAACTTTGGAGAGGGGGGTGAATCAATTATCCAATAATTTAAACATTTATCTACAATAAACAAACTTAACCATTCAACCAAAGTAAACAACAACCATAATAAAGTACACATAGAAAATTACACTAGATATGTTGACTAGGGAAACCCTTGATTAGAAGGAAAACCCTAGTGGGAATGATGCCCATAAGATGATGTACTAATATAAACATTCCTTGTTATAGGATGGACCCTGTTAGGAGTCTATTACAACATTTAGTACAATAAGTCCCTATTAGGAGACTTTGAATCCCTGTTAGGAGATTCCAACCCTATTAGGAGTTGTACCAACCCTGTTAGGAGTTGTGGTATAATGTATGCAAGAAGAGACCACTACCAAAACATGCAACTTCAACTATAAGAAGAGCTCACTACTCAAACAAGTAATTTACTATTATCTTCTTCCTTCCTAGTTCTTTCTTCTATCCTGTCAACTAGACCAATCATTGTTAGAACTTGTAAACTAGGTCACAAACCTTAAATTGAAATACCAAACCTTAGATCACTCAACAAAACCTCGGCAATGAAGTTTCCTTCACTTCTAAACTACTCTTCTCAACTTTCCAGTCTGCACTCTCTATTGCTTTCCGAACATTCAAAATTCACATTCATTCAATACCATGATAAAGGGAAATATCCTCCCTTTATATCTAGTCCATAAAATAATTTCCTAAGTTGGTTGTTAGTCCTTCTCAATTAATTATTATAGGACCACATTAAGAACACATTACACTTAGTGACAACCTTAATCTTCCACCTTGCAACTTGAATAACTTTTTGTACACATAATATTATGATGAGTGACCTTAGCCACATCATCACCAACATGTCTTCTTCATGTCGTCAACCTCAATCCTAAAGATATCAACTTTTCTAAGAGATATAAAAAGTTTACTAGAACATGCCTCTATAAACTCTATCTCAGAATAGACATCACCAAAACTTACATAACTTCTTCTAGGATTTTCCAATCTACTTCTGACATTAACTACATATACCAAATATTTAGAAGTATTTCTCATAAACTTGGGTGTTTATCATTCTCAACTAGCCATCCATACCAACTTGATCTTTCCATTTTTCTTCTATCAGATAGCTCAGAAGATTGCTATATATACATTAAACATATTATGTTGACATTAATGAGAAACTTAGTCATGAATGTAACATATCACCATAGTACTCCCCCATAGGAATATCATCAGAATACATGCTTCCAACCAATCTTCCAACAATCTCCCCCTTTGGCATTGATGGAAACATCAATAAAAAACATCTAGTTCCAAGAATACCAACAATATCAAATCTTCTTCATCAATCATACTCCCCTATCGATATACCTCAATCTGCTCTGTACTAAATTATTATTCTAGATATTGTGCTTATTCCAAACTTCTTCCTCGGCATACTTCCAAACTTCTCCCTTAGTATAATGTGTTTCATGCCAAACTTCTCCCCCATTGACATCAATGTCAAAGGTTTCTACAACCAAAATCTCAACATCAAACTCAAGAACAACTAGCTAGCTCGAGTGTCAAAAGACACCATTCAAAAGAATATCAACAAGAGTCCTAGATGACTCTATCCATCATAGATATTCCCTCATACAAGAAGCATCAACATCCAGTCCTACTCTATTACCCTAAACTGATGCACTCTTGCATCTTCTACTCTGATGTAGGAAGGGCATAACCCCAAGCATACCTTGCAAATACTCAAAAGTCTCTTTGTGAAGAGGCTTAGTGAATATATCTACAATCTTCTCTTTAGTGCTTACATACTCCAATCTGATTTCCTTTTCTACAATTTTTTCTCTTAGCATATGATACTTAATAGAAATTTTCTTAGTCCTCAAATGCAATACTAGATTCTTAGACATATTTACCATTATTGTGTTGCCACAATGTATAACAACAAGTTCACTAATTTCTATCCTTATATCCTTTAGCTACTATTTCATCCAAATAAATTGATTACAATTATTTTCTGCTGCAAGATACTTTTCTTATATTGTACTTTAAGATGTACAATCTTGCTTCTTACTTAACCAAGAAAGAAAACTCCTCCACTGGTGCTCTTTCTGTCATCCATATTGCTTGACTAATCTGCATCAGTATATGCACATAGACTAAAATCATTAGATCTGTCATATCATGATCCAAACTTAGATGTTCCCTTTAGATATCTAAATATCCTTTTACTGCTACATAATGTGCTTCTCTGGGATCAGCTTGGAATCTTGCAACAATTCCAACTATATTTGCTATATCTAGCCTTGTGTGAGTTAGATATTGCAAACCTCTAATCATAGATCTATACTTCTTCTACACAATAGTAGGTGTCTTATCCTTTGTAGATAACTTGTGTCCAATTACTATAGGTGTTCCAACAGGTTTGCATGTTTCCAAACCAAACCTTTTCAGTAAATCCTTCAAGTGCTTAGTTTGAGAAATAAAAATTCCTTCTTTATTCTATACAATCTTCAATCGTAGGAAATATTTCATCTCTCGTATCATACTCATTTCAAATTCTTTCTTCATTTCTTCTACAAACTTCTTACTTTCTTCATCATTTCCTCTAAATATAATGTCATCAACAAATGTTACCAAAATCATCAAACCATCATCATTTTCTTTCCAATACAAATTACTATCTCCATACCTTTACTATATCCAAGCTTTGTCAAATGCTTGTCCAATCTTGCATACTAGGTTCTAGGTGATTGCTTCAATCCATACAATGCTTTCCTCAATCTACATACTATGTCCTTGTCATCTATCAAAGGACATCCTTTAGGCTACTCAATGTATACCTCTTCTTTAAGTTCTCCATTCAGAAATGTTGACTTGACATCCATCTAATATACTTTGAATTTCTTCTGTACAAAATGGGCTAAGAATAATCCTACTACTTTTATTCTAGCCATTGGAGGATATGTCTCCTCATAATCTATTCCTTCTTGCTATAAGTAACCTTTTCTTACCAATATTTCTTTGTTTCTTACAACTTCTCCTTTCTCATTCATCTTGTTCCTAAATACCCATTTAGTTCCTATCACATTCTTCTTTATCGGTCTGGGGACCAATTCCCATGTCTCATTTTTTTTCTATCTGATCCAATTCCTCTTTCATAGCTTGCTTTCAATAGTCATCTTTACATGCTTCATCTACATTCTTAGGCTCAACTTGACCTATCAAGCATATTTCTTCATTTACTCTGCTTATTGTCATCACACCTTTATCTTTGCTTCCAATGATCTATTCAGATGGGTGATTCTTTATCATCTTCTTTCTTTAAGTAGCAGTTGCTATCTCAACTCTTGGCTCTACTAAAGGTTTTGAGTTTTGTTCCTACCTTGGGTCTCCTTCATTCTACAAATCATTGTTAGTCATAAGAAATACCTTATCATTCCTTGTCTTAGTAACAACATCATCATCTGAAAATTGATCAACTATTGTCTCTTGTATTCTGAAATTCTCATCAATTCTCACATTTTCACTTTCCATAATAGTCTTAGCTCTCTAATTATAACATCTATAAGCCTTTCTTTACAATGAATAACCAATAAATACACCTTCATCACTTCTAGCATCAAACTTACCAATATCATCATCTCTCTTTATGTAACACTTACTTTCAAATATTCTGAAATACTTAACTATAGGTGAATGACCAAACCATAGTTAATAAGGTCTCTTGTTTGTGTCCTTCTTGACTTGCACTCTATTCATAGTGTAGACTATTGTATTCATAGCTTCTCTCCAAAATGTCTTGGATACATCAATTTTTGCTAACATAGCTATTGTAGCTTCTATAATAGCCTCTATAATGTCATTCTATTTAAGGGTTCTTAGAGCTAATAGTTGTCTTTTAATTCCATTTTCTTCATAAAACATGTTAAACTCATTTGAAGTAAATTCTCCTCCTCTATCTGATCTTAAACATTTAATATTCATACCAGATTCATTCTCAACTCTATTTTTGAATATCTTAAACTTGTCAAATGTCTTAGATTTCTCTTTAAGAAATGCAACCTACATCATTCTAGAAAAAATCATCAACTAGAATCATAAAATACCTTTCACCATAGAATCCTTTAGTCTTTGTAGGACCACTGAGATCTGTGTGTACAATCTCCAACTTCATTGTAGTGGTAAACTTCTTGCTAGGAAAAGAAGTTCTATTATGCTTTTCCAAAACACATTCTTTGCAAATTGTTGTAGTAGACTTTACAATCTTCAGCAAACACTCTACTAGTCTTAATAATACTATCAAAGTTTATATGACAAAATCTTTTATGTCATAACTAACTGTCATCTACCTTTGCAACCAAAAATGTCATTTCAATAGGATTCAACTAAAATACATTACCTCTAGATCTGGTTCCTATTCCAATTACCTTTCCATCTTTATCTTTGATCATGCATGTCTTTTTTGTAAACTACAATTAATAACCTTTGTCTACTAGTTGTCAAACACTCAAAAGATTGTTCTTTAAACCATCAACAAACTATATGTCCTCAATATTAGTTTTACCATCAAGAGTTATAGATCCAATACCTTTTACTTAGCATGTTGCATTGTTTCCAACTCTGACAATTCCTCCATCCTAAATTTTATAGTCAACAAGCTTGTTCATATCACCAATCATATGATGTGAACAACCACTATCAATTATCCAATTAGATTTCTTCTCAACCTATGATACCAAAGCTATATTCTCTGGAATTTCTTTTTTAATTGCCATAAATCCAATTTCATCATCACTAGCACGTAATGCTTCTTCATCATAATCATTATCTTTGTTTGCATACAAATATTCTCTATCTTTTCTAAGCTTATGATTTCCCTTATACTTTCTCTCCTTTTTAGGACATTAGATGCATAATGACCATATTCATCACAAGTCCAACACTTAAAGATTTTCTCACCTCCTTTTTCTCTTCTTAGTAGAAGAGCTACTCCTTCTTCAATCTTTCTGTCTTCTTCAGATACATTTTTGCTAGAAAAATCTCATCTAGCATTTGTGCTTCTTGATAAGTTAGGTCAAATATTCAAGGCACAAAAAGCTCTCTCTATTCTGGTCAATTCTCCAAACTGTCTTAGTTCATTCTCAACTACTTCAAGTCTTCCAAGCAATGTCTCCTTTGTGAAATATTTGGTATATGATATCAACAACTATACATCTAAACTTCTGACTTAAGTGGTAGTGTTACAGTCTGTAATATCTTCTATATAACCTAATCATCTTCTTTGGTTCCTCCTTGAGCTTTAATACCTACACTAATTTATAATATCCTACCTATATATGTTCTTACAGATTCATCTTCCATCATTTTAGCATCTTGAAATGTACAAATCTAACTTTTTAGCCTCAACTTCTTAGAATATTTATCACCTTCAAAACTATTTTCCAAAGCTTTCCAAATCAAATGTGGAGTAGCAAGTGATTTTACTTGATTGTACTAAATTTTAGGAAGTACAATCAATAGTGCTTCTCTAGCTCTCATGTCACACATGAAAATATCCCTTTTTATCTCAATGCAAATCTCCAAATCCTTTTCTTCAATGATTGTCTTCACTAATTTTTTCAAGATCCAATATCCTAGACCCATACGCAACAAATGTGTCTTCATCTTTTCTTTCTAGCTGTCATAATTTGCTCCATCAAACTTTGGATAGTCTTTCCTAAACATGTTCACCATGGATCTCCCAAAGCTATTAATTTTTTTCTTCAAGGACCTAAAGCTTTGATACCAATTGTTAGAAACAATATTCCACCAAGATAACTGGGGGGGAGGGGGGCTGAATCAATTATCCAACAATTTAAATATCTATCTTCATTAAACAAACTTAATCATTCAATCAAAGTAAATAGAAACCATAATAAAGTACATAGACAATTACACCAGATATGTTGACTAGAGAAACCCTTGATTAGAGGGAAAACCTCGGTGGGAATGATGCCCACAAGATTATGTTCTAATATATATATTCCTTGTTAGAGGACAGACCTTGTTAGGAATTTATTACAACATTTAGTGCAATGAGTCAATGTTAGGAGACTTTGAATCCCTATTAGGAGATTCCAACCCTATTAGGAGTTGTGCCAACCTTGTTAGGAGTTATGGTATAATGTATGAAAAAAGAGCCCACTCCCCAAACATGCAATTTCAACTACTAGAAGAGCTCACTGCTTAAACAAGTAATTTACTATTATCTTCTTCCTTCCTTTGTTCTATCCTTTGTCCTATCAACCTGACCAATCACTATCAGACCTAGTAGACTAGGTTAGAAAACTTAGATTCAAATACCAAACCTCAAATCACTCAGAAAAACCTTGACAATGAAGTTTCCTTCACTTCCAAACTGTTCTTCTCAACTTTACATTTTGCACTCTCTATTGCTTTCTGAAATTTCACAATTTGCATTCATTTGATACAATGATAAAGGAAAATGTCCTCCCTTTATATCAATTCCATAAAAAAATTCCCTAAGTTGGTTTTTAGTCCTTCTCAATTAATTATTATAGGACCACATTAAGAACATGTTATACTTAGCGATAACCTTAATCTTTTGCCTTGCAACTTGAATAACTTCCTGTACACACAATACTATGATGAGTGAGCTTAGCCACATCATCACCCACATGTCTTCTTTATGTCCTCAACCTCAACCCTCAAGATATCAACTCTACTAAGAGATATAATAAGCTTACTAGAACATGCCTTTGTAAACTCTATCTTATAATAGACATCACCAAAACTTACATAACTTCTTCTAGGCTTGTCCTTTTTGCTTCCAACGCTAATTACATATACTAGAAACTCAAAAGTATCTCCCATAACCTCAAGTGGTTATCATGCTAAACTAGCCATCCATACCAACTTGATCTTTTTGTTGCTCTTTTGTCAGATACCATAGAGGACTACTATGTAGACATCAAACATGCTATGTTGACATCAATGACAAACTCAATCATGAATGTAACATATCACCATAGTAGAACTCCTCCATAGGAATATCATCAACATTCATGCTTCTAACCAATCTTCCAATAATCTCCAAAATTTTCTAACAACCCTACCTTAGAGTAGTCATAGGGTTAGTATTAATCTGGAGCTTGTAGTATTACCTTCATCAAGCAAGTTGGAAGCTGAACAAGTGTTGGATTCCAGAGTTAAGAAGGTCATTAGACACTAGGTCTATATGGAGTACCTCATTAAGTGGAAGGGAAATCCTAATTTATAAGCAACTTGAGTTGCTGAGGCAAACTTCAACAAGGCATGCATTCCCCAAGACCTATTATTCACAAGAGTGACATAGTTTTGTTTTGTGGGGGAGTGTGGTGCAGGGGGACCTAGGTGGGGTCATGGAAGACCTATGAATCCTAGGGTATTTTTTCTTGTAATCTTACTATCCACGCCACTAGGTGAATAATAGGACTAACCTAGTCCTAGGGTGAGGTAGGAGAAGGTGGGGAAAGCCTCTTGAGGTTTATGTTGCTCATAGTTGGTTATTTGGGTCTAATTGAGAATCTGTGTATTTTAAAGGGTAGGAGGAAAAAATAAGTTTTTTTAAGACCTTCTTACATTTTTTCATCCTTTTGATTATTTTGACAAGGTTTGACAACATTTGTAGCAAGTTTGAGGGTTAAACACTCAAAGATGTAAAAATTGGTCAAAAATTGTCAATGTTGTCATTAACAACATTGACAACTTTTTATTGCATTCGAGAAACTTTGTAGTTAGGAGTAAATAACTATTTGAAATAGTTAGGATAGGAGTTTATATGTGTTAATAAGGCCATCCTTCACCTTTTGACAAGGTTGGAAGCTTGAACAATTATGGTGTTTACAAATTGTCAACAAGTTAATTAGTTAAAATTTTATGCTTTTGAGGATCTTTGAATTTGGATCTATGGTGTTGGCAAGTGTTAAAGGAGTTTTATTTGTGATTCTTTATAGTTTTATTTTTTTCTTTTGTGAGGTTTTAATTTCTTGAATAATTTTTTTTGTTTTGTTACCCTATTGTTCTAAAACAAGTACTTGAGTAAAATGGAGTCATAACTCCCTCTCTCATTGTAGGATCTGCACAACCTCTTGGAATTTGGGAGATGACTCCTTATACATATTGTAAAATTAAGGAGGGTTCCTAGTAAGTAAGGTAAGAAATTTTATGATGATTCCCTGGGTGAGCCAGTGAACCATGGATAGGGATTATAGTCAAACGCAAAGCTGATAAGTGGGATTGAAGGCATAGTTTTCTTTAATCAAAGCTTGTGGAAGATAGTAGAATATTTGGAGAATCCCCAAACTCTATGGGAAGCATTAGCAAAGGCTTCATGAAGGTAAATGATTCATTCTTATTCAGACTGGTTTAAGGTCTTGAGAATCCTACCTTTTAGGCTAAAATTATGGCCGTACTATATAGACTGGTTGGGGACTCAAGACCACCATAATCCTTAAGATATTTGAAAAGGTTATTAGGATCAAGAGCTAGTTCACCCCTTTTAATAAGTTTTTCAAACTAGTTGGGATTTTCCTCATTTGGAGGGCTAATTTCTTATAGCCCTATTACAAGTAATTAATGTGTAATTTTGCATGAGCTTTGGAACTCGATTAGGGTTAGGGTTTCAAGTTTGGTTGCAGCTGTGGACCTTGAAGTGGATCCAAATGCCTTCCTAGATGATCATTTCTCTATTTGGATTGTCACTTTAGTTGTTGAGCTTGGTTATAGTTTTGTGTGAAGAAGTGGAAAGGTTGAATCAAGCTTAAGGAATGGTGATGGAGAGTTGTTCTTACTAAATGGTGTGCACTAGTTTAAGGGCTTAGGTCCTCATTGTTAAGATCTTAAGGAGAATTGGGTAACTAGAAACCCTATTAGGTCAAGTAAAATGCCTAAGGAGACCCTACAGGAAGCTAGCGTAGGAGTAAGACTAGTTGTCACATCATGAACCATTTTGATGTTTTTCATCTCATTAATTTGGTTGAAAATGTCTATTATTGAATCCTCTTGATTTTTACGCCCAAAAGAAGTTCTAAAATTTTCTACCTCTACATGTCAAGGATGGAATCAATTATGGGGTATATCAAATTGAGTTTATAGGTCTATAAATCTTGTAAGAAGGCATCTTTTAGAGGCTCAATCAGTTTTGGAAAGATTTGGTATTTTTGTGCATTGAGCAATTTGGTTGCTTCGTATAGTCACATTTGGAAACTTGAATAGAATAGGGTGGTATGGAATTGAAAAAAATTCTTAGAGACTTGATAAGTTGACTCTACTTGAAATTTTATTATAAGGGTAGATTAGTTTGTACATACTTTATTGTAGTTTTGCATGTTCTTTACGCCTAAGATTTTGAAGCAATAATGAAGTAGTCATGTCAAACCACAACCTAAAATGCTCATGGCTTGGTGGGATGACTAGGAATTTAATATTAGACATGTTCCTAACTTTTCAACTTCAATTTTTTAGAATTGGGTACCCTATAGTTGAGAAATTGGTCGATCACTTGGTGTGTTGAGCCATTGGAAGAGATTTTTTTGTGTAATCCAATGACCTTGTGGGTGTGGATACAAGGTATGATTTCTTAAATGATCAAGAGTGTAGATAGAATTGATGTAATATTTTGAAGTCTTCATTCAAAAATTTCACTGTCAGACCATGGGCATGTTCCTAAAAACTAGGAAACCCTAGGTTATTTGAGGGTTTTGGGGTATGGGACTTTAGAGGAAGAATCCATCTGACAAATTTTGATATTGTGTGACCCATCCAAATTGGTATCTAAAATTGTAAAAACATTTGGGGTTTGTTCAGACCATTCCCAAATGAAAGAACAAAAATTGAGTTAGGAGGCCTAATTTTATTAGGCCTATTGCCCTAGTTCACCAAAGTAAAATCCAAGGATCAAAGAATGGTTGAAACCCATTTTTGGATTTTGTGCTAGGAAGTTGACAAGGGTGTTGGACACCTAGTTATGAAAATGTCCTATAGAAAGGGGAGTAAGGGTTCCTATGAAGTGTGAAGGTCTCTTGGAAGAAACCTAAGGGTTGAAATTTGTAATGAATTAAGTTGTCCTAGACCTAGGAGGGAATGAACTCATCCTTGGTTGTAGTTGTCACAAAAGTCTACACCCTTGCTTGAGGTATGACCCTCAAGTGACCTTGTGTAACATGGAAATGACCTCCAAGTGTGGGACTTGCACTATAAGGTTGAAGCTTTGAAGAAGGTCAGCTTCCTTTACTATCAACATGCACCTAACTATTGCTTCAGAGAAAAAGGGAGAAAGAGATGCAAGAAAAAACTCTACCTAATCAATTCTAAGGAGATGATGCACCAAAATAGAATGTTCAAACCAATCTCTGCCCATATATGCACTATTGAACCATCATGACACCAAAAGATATACACATCCATACTTGTTTTAATCTAACAATCACATGCAGATCAGAAAACCAAAAATAAATGATGTAAGGAAAATAAGATTCACTTATATATCATTCATAGGCCAAAGAGATACAGTCATGCAAAATTGCAGATATCCACAATACACCAATGAGAGGCAAATAGTTCTTGCACAATACATCAATGGCTAAAGTAGATAAGGTAGAATGCAATACAGTTCAGAGGCAAAGGGGATTTACAGTGGCAAGCTAGAGAAATGCTAGAGAAATAGAGAGGGTCCAACCCTTACAAAAAAAATTAAAAAATTCCTTTATAACTTAGGCATATCTAAAATATTTTCTACCCTAAACTAAATTCAACAACTACCATTTAATATTGCGAAGGACAATCTTGCAAATTTGGAAGAAATCTAATCATGGAACAACTCTAGATGCAATAGTAATAGGAAGAAGCCAAAATCAATGTATCCAGCTATAAGAGATCAAATCTCATGAGATTTTATCATTAAATGAATAGATGGCATGGAACAAGGCCCAAAGAATGTTCATCAGTATTAAAGATCAATCCTTGCAATGTGCCATGACCACAATAACTAAATCTGCACAGTTGTCAAAGAAAGCATGGGATGGGATAACACACAAGTTAACTTGCCGCAAAAATACAGAGTCGACCCACATGAAATAAACTTGATTTTCCCAAAAAAAATATGAACCATTGATGTAGATCTTCATTTCAATATTGACAGCCCAGATGCTACAAAAATATCCCCAATTGATGAACAAAACACAAACGTAGATTAAGATCACCTAACCATACAGACAGTTGAGATGTGCTCATAAATATCCAAAGAAGATCTAAGATCTAATGACCATCATATCTTTGCAAGAGAAAAAGGAAGCAATGCAAAAATATGACCATTGTCCAGTTATAAGTAACCCAGCATTAGAAGGATCCACCATGTGGCATGCAATAGTTGGTCAACACATTTCTTAAATGTTCAATTGAAGAAATAGTAATGATTTTGCAATTTTGGAAAGAGAAAAAAAGTCATTCTTTGAAATGATGAAAATGGCTAATGCAGAATGTTAACCCTGGCAAAAAATGTGCATTAACACACAACTCAGCACATGAAGAAAAAAATGAGCCAACTCAGCACATGAACAAGCTAAACAAGCTCAGTACATGAAGAAACCAAGCCAACTTGACAAATGAAGAAACTGTGTTAACATGAGATGTTAACCTGACCAAAAAGCATGTTAACCCACATCAAAGAATCTAGTCCATTGAAGATCTCTCAAATCAGTTATCAATGATGAGCTGAAATAGGGGCCAAAAATGGCCAACAGGTTCCTTAAGAAGGCCTTCGTAACTATAAAATTTGGAAGATTAAGACAAACCTCAAGAGTCTACTTTCCTAGACATAAATTCTCCTACATCATAGTGGTATCAAAGTAGGATAAAAAGAGGTGTATGTTAGACATAGAGGAATTAGTCTTTTTAGGGAAAATTGGAGTAGAAATCATGCCTCCTAAGGCTGTGAATAAGGATATCATCAAGAAAATATTCCAAGAAATAATGGAAGCTCATAATAAAGAGTTTAAGGGAGAACACAGTAAATGAAAATGTAAAGAAAAAATAAAGGAATTGTTAGTTTGTGGTGACTGATCAGGAAAGTACTGTACATACTTCATAAATTCTTTGGGGTTCAGGGCATCGGCTCAAAAAAAAATTTGGGTCATGGCCGACATTATGGCTAACATATGGCTAACTTGTTGTAACCCTAAAGTGGCATAAAATTACTTGTTTAAAAGGGTTTAGGGTTAAGTATTTTTCATTAAGTTGTGATGCACAATTGGTTCTTGTGGTGGTATTAAGTTGTAAGGGATTACGAATTATAAATTGGTTATAACCACTAGATCCTAATAATATTAGACTTGCTATTTGATGGATGTAGCCTAGGGATTGGGTGAACCATGTTAAATTTTGGTGTCTTGTGTTCTTTTATGTGTGATCTATTATTTTCTATTATTGGTTATATTTGCATGTAATTTTTTTTCCTATCTGTGGTTTAATCCTAACAAGTGGTATCAGAGCGAGGTTGTTTTCTAGTTATCCTCTGTAGGAAAGACTCACAGTCAAGTGGGAGTCTCATGATTGAGTGAGAGCAATGGCAGACGAGGGTAAGCTGAGGGTTGATAGGTTTAATGGGCAGAACTTTCAGTTATGGAAGATGTGAATGGAAGACTATCTTTATCAAAAGGAAGGCAAAGTCAAGAATCAAGGATCTATATCAAATGATGAATGGGATCTTTTGGATAGAAAGGCACTTGGAAGCATTTGATTATGCTAGGCACCATCAGTGGCATTTAATATTACAAAAGTGAAGACAATAGAAGAGTTGATGAAAACCCTAGCGACACTATATGAAAAGCCCTATGCTTCAAACAAGGTATTTCTCATGAAGCATGTATTTAATATGAAAATGGCAGAATGTGGATCTGTTGCAGATCATTTAAATGAGTTTAATACTATTACTAGCTAGTTATCTTCTGTGGGTATCAATTTTGATGAATAAATTAGGGCTCTCTTGATTTTGTGTTCTTTTCTTGAAAGTTGGAATGGCTTGGTAATGGCTATGAGTAATTTTGTTCCTGGATCTAGTACCCTAAAATGTGAAGATTTGATTGGTGTTGTTTTGAGTGAGGAAACTCGTAGGAAATGCTCAGGTGGATCTACATCAGGAAGTGCTTTGAATGCACAAAGCAGGGGCAGAACGACTCAGAGAGGAAGTAACTCTAGAAATTGTGGTAAATCAAGAGGAAAGTCAAAGGGGAGGAGGTCTAAATTAAGAGGACCGAATGACTACTAGTACTGTGGGAAACTGGGTCATAAAAAGAAAGATTGTTGGAATTGAAAGAAAAATGAAAGAGATAAACTAGATGGAGAAAAGGAAGCAAATGTGGTAAGTAACAAATTCAAAGAGGATACTTCACTTCTGTCTTTAGAAAGTATTGATGATTCATGGGTTTTAGATTCTGGTGCTTCATTTCATGCTACACCTCATAGAGTTTATTTCATTGATTATGTCCAAGGGGATTTTGGACTTGTTTATTTGGGGGATAATGAACCCTATCAGATTGTTGGAAAGGAAAAAATTAAAATTAACTTGTAGAATGGGAATCATTGGCTACTACAGGAGTTAAGACATGTTCCAAGGCTGAGTAGGAATTTAATCTCAGTAGGGCAACTCGGTGATGAGGGTTGTGTAGTTACTTTTAATGATAAAAATTGGAAGGTTTCAAAAGGTTCCCTTGCAGTAATTAAAGGTGTGAAAGTAGGCACCTTATATCCTTGTACAGGTCATCTTGTTCCTTCTACTTTGATTGTTTTAGAGAAAAATGAATGTTCGGGAACAATTGTTGTAGTTGAGCAGGGAGAACAAATAGCTGCTATAAATTCTGATACAACATTGTGGCACAACAGACTTGGGTACATGAGTGAGAAAGGTATGAAAGTACTTCATTCAAAGAAAGTTTTACCAGATTTGAAATGTGTTAATATGGATTTTTGTGAAAGTTGTGTGTATGGAAAAAAAAAGAGACTAAGTTTTGTGAAGACTATGAAGGAAAACAAAAAGGAGAAATTAGAGCTTGTGCATACTGATGTATGGGGACCGGCTCAATTATCTTCCCTTGGTGGCTCTCATTATTATGTTACATTTATTGACGATGCAACTAGAAAAGTATGGGTTTATTTCCTTAGAAAAAAATCTGATGTATTTCAAACTTTTAAGAAATGGAAATGCTTGGTTGAAAATGAAACTAGTAAGAAATTAAAATGTCTTAGATCTGATAATGGTGGTGAGTATTGCAGTCATGAATTTGAAGATTATTTCTCCACTAATGGTATTCATAGATAGAAAACTATTCCAAGGACTCCATAGAAAAATGGAGTGACTGAATGCATGAATAGGACTATAATGGAGCATGCAAGGAGCATGAGGTTGCATGCTAGGTTTCCCTTACAAATGTGGGTGGAGGCTGTCAATACTGCTATATATTTAATTAATAGAGGTCCCTCTACTCCTTTGGGCTATGCTATTTCAAAGGAAGCAGGGACTAGTAAGAAGGTGAGTTATTCTTTTCTCAAAACTTTCGATTGTGAAGCATTTACTCACATAGATTCTAAAAATAGAACCAAGTTGGAAGCTAAGTCAAAGAAATGTGTATTTTTTGGATATGGCATTAATGAATTTGGTTATAGGATTTGGGATTTTGAAAATCATGAAATTTTAAGAAGCAGGGATGTCATATACAATGAGAAAGTGTTGTACAAAAATTTGTTGCAGCAACATGAGAAGAAAGAAGATGACTATGTAGTGTTAGATGATACTCCAAAAGCTGATGTTCTAGCCATTCCTCATGATGTGCAACAACCGCAACAACAAATACCACACACACCAGTGAGTATTAGATGGTCAACAAGGAAAATTAAACCTCCAAAAAGATTCTCTCCCTCTTTATATTTAATTTTACTTACTGATGTTGGTGAACCTGAATGTTATGATGACATTGTGCAGGTGGATACTAAGATTCAATGGGAGTCTACAATGAAAGAAGAAATGGACTCTTTGATGAAGAATAAGACATGGAATTTATGCAAGTTGCTTGTAGGTAAAAGAGCTTTATAGAATAAGTGGGTTTACAGGTTAAAAGAAGAGGAAGAAGGTAAGAAAAATTTTAAACCCAGGTTAGTTGTGAAAGGATTTGCATAGAAAAAGGGCATTGATTTTGATGAGATTTTTTCTCATGTTGTTAAGATGACTTCTATTTGTACTATTTTAAGTCTTGTGGCTACTAAAGATTTTCATTTAGAGAAGCTTGATATTAAAACAGCCTTTCTTCATGGTGATTTGGATGAAGAGATATATATGGCTCAACTACAGGGATTTGAGGTCAAAGGTAAGGAGAACTTAGTGTGCAAATTGAAGAAAAGTTCATATGGCTTGAAGCAAGCACCTCAGCAATGGTATCTGAAATTTGACAATTTTATGCATGAGCATGGATTTGTGTTTACTTTAAGAGGTTGGATGATGACAACTACATTATTTTATGTTTATATGTTGATGATATGCTTGCAGCTAGGTCTAACATGGATCACATTAAGGGGTTGAAACACCAATTAGCACATGCATTTTCTATTAAGGATTTGGAGGCAGCAAAACAAATCCTTGGTATGAAGATTTGCCAAGATAGGAAGAATAGGACATTGTAACCATCTCAGGTTGATTATGTTGAGAAGGTGTTGCAACATTTCTCTATGGAGAATGCTAAAGCTATCAGAACACCTTTACCTAGTCATTTGAAGTTGACTAAGGAGATGTGTCCTAAGACACAAGAAGAGGAGGATAAGATGTCCAAGGTACCCTATGCTTCAGCTATAAGAAGCTTGATGTATGCTATGGTATGCACAAGGCTAAATATTGCACATGCAGTGGGAGTCATTAGCAGGTATATGAGTCATCCAGGAATTGAGCAGTGGAATGCAGTCAAATGAATTCTCAAATATTTGAGAGGAACATCTAATAAGTGTTTACACTTTAGGGGCTCTACTACTGATTTATAGGGCTATGTTGACTTGAATTTGCCAAGATATATTGATACCAAGCAGAGTACGATAGGTTATGTCTTTACTGTTGGTGGGGTAACCATGAGCTAGGTTTCTAGGTTAAAAAAGGTTAATGCTTTATCCACTATAGAGGTAGAGTATGTAGCTGCTACAGAGGCAGCCAAGGAGATGATATGGCTTCAGTTCTTCTTGGAAGAATTGGGACATCCTCAGACAAATAATTATTTGTTCACAGATAGTCAGAGTGCCATTCATCTTCCAAAGAATTCAGCTTTGCATTCAAAGACCAAACACATATAGTTGTAGTACCATTTCATTTGCTTAGTTTTGGAGGATGGACAGTTAAAGCTAGAGAAGATACATACAGATGACAATCTAGAAAATATGTTTACAAAGGTAGTAAGAAGGGAGAATTTAAACTCCTCTTCAACTTTGATTGGTCTTCTAGACTAAACATGAATAAAAGAATAGCAGCATCCAGGGTGGTTTGATCCAGTGGGAGCCTCATGAAGTAGCAGCACAGCTACAAGATTAGTCTCCAAGTGGGAGATTATTGTTTAGTGTGGAGCCCGATCAGTCCCCAAGTGGGAGATTATTAGTTTTTGGTGACTGATCAGGAAATTATTCTACATACTTCATAAATTCTTTGGGCTTCGGGGCATCACCCTAAAAAAACATTTGGTCCATGGCTGATGTTGTGGCCAAGATATGGCCAACATGTTGTAACCCTAAAGTGGCATAAAATTACTTATTTAAAAGGGCTTAGGGTTAGGTATTTTTCATTAAGTTGTGATGCAAAATTGGTTCTTGTGGTAGTATTGAGCTGGAAGGGATTACAGATTGTAATTAGGTTATAATCAATAGATCATAATAATATTGGACTTGTTGTTTGGTGGATGTAGCTTAGGGATCGGGTGAACCACATTAAATCTTGGTGTCTTGTGTTCTTTTCTATGTGATCTATTATTTTTTGTTATTGGTTATATTTGCATGTAATTTTTTTCATGTCTGTGGTTTAATTCTAATAGGAATAGGGGGATGCTACTGATGATAAGGAAGAGCTAAAGGCTAACTCACCCAACCCTCCTACAATTTAAATAGTTGCAGCTGAGAATGAACAAAAGATGTTTGTGGATGCCTTAAAGTCCTTAAATAGGGACCATTTTAATGGATTTCCTCTTTATTGTGGGAGTCTCGATGGAAAAGAGTTACTAGATTAGATTGATGCTTTAAACAATCATTTTGACCTCAAGGAGGTGCTAGAGGACAAGAGAGTTAGTGTGAAAAAGGAAAGATTGAAAGGATTGGCCTTGATATGATGGAATGTAATGTAAGAAGAAAGTTTACAAGTTGTCAAGAAGAAGATCAATTCTTGGGAAAGAATAGTGATCAAGAAGAAGATCAATTCTTGGGAAAGAATAGTGATCAAATTGAAGACTCAATTTATTCCTATAGACTATGACATACAAATGTACAAGAAGTTGCAAAAATTAAAGAAGAAAGGCCTCGATGTTAGTGGTTACATAGAGGAGTTTCATAGGATCAATCTGAGATCCAAAAAGTAAGAGAGTGAGGTAGAGAAGTTGGCCAGGTATTTGGGTGGTCTAAGGAAGAACATACAAGATAAGATAACCATCTTGGCACTGGACACATTGAACAAGTTTTTCTACTTGCCCTTGAGGGAAGAAGATAAATTAAGGAGAAAAGGGGACCAAGGTCAAAGAGGAACAAATCATAGAGGGTTTAAAGGAAGAGGGTTCCCTCATAGGGGATAGAATTAGAATGGAAATAAAGAAAATACTTCCCTAGAGGGGAGTGAAGATACTACTTGAGAAGTAGTAGAGGCAACTATAGAGGGACAAACCCATCAAGAGGTAGATTTAGAGGACATGGAAGAAGTATTGTTGTATTTATATGAAATTGTTATCATTGTGGTCATATGGGGCATACTATGGGGAGATGTCCTAGTAAAATTTCCAATATTCAAACAATGGATATGAGAGCTACCTTAGCACAAGAAGATGAAGCTAGTAGTATCTTAACACCCATGGGAAAAGAAGGACTAGTATGTGAAGGAGAAATTTTGATGATAAGGACTTTGATAAAGATACCTCAGCACAAGGAGACACCAAAAAGGAAACATTGTTTCTAATCACATGCAAATCACATGGCAAGGTATGTAAAGTGGTAGTTGATTTTGATTCAACTAAACACATTGTATCTTTAGAGATGGCATAAAAAATTTAATTGAATAGATTACCTCATGTTCTCCCTTATAAGGTGTCCTAGTTGAATAAAGGTCAACATATCCTTGTAGATGAACAAACTTATGTGGATTAAGATAGGTCACTATAGGGACATGATCCTATGTGACATTTTTCCAATGGATGCTTGCCACTTTTTGTTAGGACATCCTTGGAAAATTGATATTAAATAAATACATGACAAGGAGAAGAACACTTATGTTATAACCAATAATGGGAGAAAATTTCAAATGGATTCATTTCCTTATGGGGTAGAAGAAAAAACAACAAGGTCTAGTGTTATGATGTTAGGGATGAAGGAGTTCCTTAAAGTTCTAAAATCAAAACCTGAATAAGGGGGTTACATTGTTTTATTGAATCCAAAAGAAGAACCTAGGAAGGATATAGAAGTTGAAGTGCCTAGAGAATTATAGAATTTTATAGATAGGTACACGAATATTGTTGTGAAGGATATACCTATGAGTATGCCATCTATGGGGTATGTCAACCATTAGATAGACCTAATACCAAGTTCTACTCTTTCAAATAAGGAATCTTACAAGATGACCTTCCTCAAAATGAAGAGATAGGTAAACAATTTTAAGGGCTCCTAGATAAGGGATTGATAAGGAAGAGTTTAAGTCCTTGTGTTGTGTCTAGTATTTTAACTCCCAAGAAAGATGGAAAATGGATGATGTGCATTTTTTCAAGGGTCATCAACTAAATTATCATTAGATACAGGTTTCCTATGCATAGGGTTAAGGATTTGATGGACTAGCTAGGAGGTTCTTGTTAAGATTGACTGGAAGTCTAGATACCACCAAATAAGAATTAGGCATGGTGATGAGTGGAAGAAAACTTTTAAAACCAATGAAGGCTTATATGAATGGTTAGGGGTGTCATTTGGCCTCACAAATGTACCTAGAACCTTCATGAGGTTAATGAATGAGGTAATTATGAATTTTATTAGAAAATTTATTATTGTTTGTCTTGATGACATATTAATTTTTAGCAAGATGAGGGAAGAGAATTTACAACACCTAGATAAGGTCTTGAAGAAACTTCACCAAGAGAAGTTGATGATAAACTCAAAAAAATGTGAGTTTCATAAAACTAAACTAGTGTACCTTGGTTTTGTTTTATCTCAAAGGAGTTTTAAAATGGATAAGTCCAAGGTAGATCAAAATAAATGAACGATAAAAGGTAGGAATCCAAAGAATTCTAGGATAGGAATCTCATCCCAATTCAACCCAAGAATGCTAGGGAACAAGATATTATAGGGCAGGGTAGGGCTAGCTTCCCTTAAGGCTTAATGATGCAGGAGCATCCATAGGTATAAGGGCAATCCTGTGTCACCACAAAAAAAAGTACTTAGACTTAGTTTTTGTTTCATGTGTTTTCATTTATGGATACCCATTTGGGTCAAATAAAGGTTCCAACTCTCACAATTCCACTATTAGTGTTCTAGGTTAGAGTTTTTAATCACATTGGGATATGTGTAAATTCTAAAAAATTAGCAGTATGTAATTGAGCCATCATTTTGGTGAACTAGAAGGTGTGAATTGGATGGAATATTTTCATTGTAATTTAGAGCATTCCAAAAAAATAATTAGGTCAAAAGGCCCCACGGTTTGAAAGTTATCACAATTTTTTAGTTTCTAGAGACCTCCTAAGAATGCTTCAAAGTTAGGTTAGGGGCATTAAATGACCTTAAATTGGGCCAAAAAAGGGGGATGAGCAAAGCTCATCCATAAGGCTATAGAGCGCTTGGAGAGCTTTCTAGAAATGTAAACGGTTCATCAATCAGAGCTATGGTTCAAAAGTTATGCCTCCCGAAAGTTCGATTACCGTTTCTAGATTCTTCTAGATTTGTGTTGACTTCTAACGCAGCTTCTGGAGCCTTCTACTTGGTCAGTGGATGCCAACTAGCACTTTCTAGAATGTACTCCTAATCCTTAAACCTTCGGGGTCTATTTAAGAACATTTCTGGCATTATAAAAGGTAGTTCGGAGTGGAGTTTGAGAGAAGGTACTAAAAGGAGAAATTATCTCCGAACTTATACTGTTGTAAGCCCTTAGGGCATGTTTTGAAGTCTATTTTCTCTGTACTAAATGTATTATCATAATTTCACAGTTAATAAAATTTTCCATTTCCTGTTGTGTCCATTCTGTGCTTGGGTTGTGGTATTTCACTACTACCTTCTTTATCTTTCCTAGGAATCAAAGCATAACACGTATGTTGATGTTTCATTCCATCTAAAAACTTCCTTCCATCAACAAGACAAATCCTAGCACTGCTACATACCTTTTCACCTTTCTTTTTCATGGGCTTCAATTTGTGGTGACCTCTATCCTTTGTTAGAGAGTATGTTTTTGCATGACCATCATGTACTGCATGCCTATCAAACTGCCACGGTCTACCCAACAATAGATGGAAAACATCCATTGGAATAACATCACATAGAACTTCATCATGGTAACTCCCAATTTTGAACTTCACTAAACATTGTTCACTTACCAGGACCTTATGATCACTTTCATCCAAGCAATCTGATAGGGCTGGGGGTTTTTCTCCCTCTTGAGCTTCAGCTTAGAGACCATCTCTTCTGATACCAAGTTATCAATGCTACCACCATCAATGATCACATCACAACATTTATCCTCACACTTGCACCTGGTACAGAATAAACTCCTCCTTTGTCTAGGTTCAATCTCACCACTTGGTAGGACCCTTTCATTTACTAAAGTCTCTCCTCTTTCTGCATCTTCTAAATGTGATAAAGAATCAGGTCAAAAGGCCCCACGGTTTGAAAGTTATCACAATTTTTTATTTCTGGAGACCTCCTAAGAATGCCTCAAAGTCAGGTTAGGGGCATTAAATGACCTCAAATTGGGCCAAAAAATGGGGGATGAGAAAAGTTAGTCCATAGGGCTATAGAGCAATTCGAGAGCTTTTTGAAAATATAAGTGGTTCGTCAATTGGAGCTATGATTCAAAAGTTATGCCTCTCGAAAGTTTGGTTACCGTTTCTAAATTCTTCTAGATTTGCGTCGACTTCTAATGTAGCTTCTGGAGCCTTCTACTTGGTCAGTGGATGCCAACTAGCACTTTTTAGAATGTACTTCTAATCCTTAAAACTTCGGGGTCTATTTAAGAACATTTTTGGCATTGTAAAAGGCAGTTCGGAGTGGAGTTTGAGAGGAGGTACTAAAAGGAGAAATTATCTCCAGACTTATATTGTTGTAAGCCCTTAGGGCATGTTTTGAAGTCTATTTTCTCTGTACTGAATGTACTAGCATATTTTCACAGTTAATAATATTTTCCCTATCCTGTTGTGTCCATTATGTGCTTGGGTTGTGTCCCCATCACTTAATGGTTAGGGAATCTCCCAAGGGAGGCCTAAACATTAAGATGAGGGGAAGGAAAATTCATTGTTTATTGACTCACCTAGCCTATTTCAAATGGCTAGTGTCCTCTCACACATAATTTGCCCTCTTCTTTTATTAGGAATATGATTCTTTCTCAAGGAACCTATAGGTAGGGTGACCTAATTGATTGTAGTTATAGAACTTCATGTTAGCAAAGCACAAACCTCTACTACAACTCCCAAATCTTCATTTGATATTTTTATTAGGACCTCTTCCTCTACCTTGAGTTCCTCTCCCACTTGATTCACTTCTTTTTTTGTCATCCTACACTTTTCTTGGGGTCTTGATTCATTTCCTCTATCAATGTAGCCTCCTCTATGTCCTTTTGAATCTCCACTTCTATCTCTACCCATGTTTCTCTAATCTTGCTTCTTTTTACTCTTTTCTTCCACTTTAAGGGCTAGTTAGCAGCATTTTTGAATAGTAGTACAGATTAAGAGGCTAATTTCCTCTTGCATATTTTACCTTATCCCATTAAAATATCTATCTACTTTGATGCTTTCATCTTCTTGCACCTTAGATCTTGGGAAAATTTTATGAAAAATCCTATTCCAACTCTCTATGTCTAAGGTTTTGGCTCTTCTTATGGAATTGTATCTCGTAGTAATTTGGAAAATAGGTTTCTATGACCTTAGCTATCATGCCCTTCCATGTGGTTATGGGTTTCTTATTTTTCTCTCTTTGATTTCACAAATTCCACCATGTTAGTGTCGATCCCCTCATCCTTGACTTTGTTAATTTCATCTTCTTAGCCTCACTTGTGTCCTCACACTCAAAATGATTTTTCATGGCTTTAATCCATTCCATCACTACCTCTCAATCTAGTTTCCCACTAGAAAGGGTATACTCTCACATGCCTTTCCACCTAGATATTTTATTTCTTTGAGGAATGGTTCTTCATGTAGCACAAGGTCTAGTTTGAAAACTTCATTTTCATCTTCTACTACCATTGATTTTCCCTTCTTTATTTCTTTCACTTTCTCACTGACTTCTTCAATCATTTTTCCAACTTCACCTTGATTACTTTCAATAGTAGCTATATTATCTTTGAGGATATTTTTCTTCTCCTCTTGTTCTTGTATCTTTTTAGCCAACTATATAGTTGTGATCATGGTTGACTCTCCAACTGACTATAACATGTACCATGTCCTTTCTTGGGTCTTTAAGGGCTCTGATACCAATTTGATAGGGAGGTCCAATTCCTTTAGTCAATTAGGTCACTTACTATATATCTAAGAGTTTCTCTTCTCACACCCTTCCCTTTGGATAACCTACTCACTTCTTCTCCAACTCACAAAGACCTTTCTACCAAAGTAGAACTTCATTAATGCCTTGAACTCATAGTTGTAAGTTCACTCCACACTTCACCATGGCCATACTAATCACCTTGTAGGGATGTTGAGATTTTCTATTACCTACTTCATTCATTCTTGGCTTACATTTGCATGATTTGATAGTTTTATCTCTATTAATTTCAAGAAACACTAGTTTAAGGACTAGTAGTCCTATTAGGCCAAAAAGGTCTTCAAACCTAATTTGTTTACAAATAACTTGAAAAGTCCCAAAAAGAGCCTCACTACTAACCTTTTATCTAGATACCATTTTGGATTCCCTAATAATGTTTAGGGTTCCCAAAGTGTGTCTATAACTCTTTTCTTAATCTAATCAAAAATACTAAAGGTTTGAACTAGCTAATTGTTTCATGGGAAAATATTTCTCCAATGGATTCATCAACTCTTGTCACTAATTTCAAGGTTCTCTTGGGCCTTAGGAAATAGATTTATTTCCTTTAATCATCTTTTCTAATCCATCCCTACATGTTTCAATTCACTATTACATTCTAGCTCCTAGTTGGGTTATTGCCAGACTCACCTAGGGCAAGGTGGTAAAAATAGAAAATAGCATGCTTTCACCTCCAAATTGATATGCTACATTGTACATTGATGTCACTTTTCATATTCCCAAAAAAATTTAAGAACCCACAATGGAAACACAAGAAATGTCATTTTTATTACCCAAAATCTGACTGAACTATAGAACTAGCAATAATGGTTGGATTTTTGTTAAACTATGAAAGACATGTCACAAACTTATACCACTACACATAGAGAAAAAAAGTAATCATAGAAAAAACTTTGAGGTTTTAATTCATAAACCATGAAATGCACTAGTTGCAAACCGAACTATAGTAAACTAGCAGCAAAATGCACATTGTTGCTATTAATTTCATCTCCAAAATTCAACCAATCTTACAAAATGGGTTTAGGATGTCTTAAATATGATCTTAAAACATGTTCCATCAATTCATTAGGACTCATAACTACTTTTGTGTGAGATTCACATTTTGCACAAATATTGTCATGACACTTTTTCAACTATTCAGCAACTTTATTCCTTGCTCAAATTTGATTATAACTTTCCTAGAATGATTCAAAAATACATCTTAGAAATCTATAGTATCCTTACCACCTATTTCAAGATTATTGGAGATGTTTTTCTCTCTCTGCCCTATTTGACCGCCTTGGAAGCTTTTGGCCAACCATTGACAACTTTGTCCCAAATATGTATTATTCCTCTCTGGACCATCAAACTTAACTAAACACTCTTCAAACCCTCCTAGATTCATTTTTAAATAAATCACCTATATATTGTCATTACAAGCTAAACTTCGATAAGTTTTATATGTCAAATCCTAGGTGCTCCTGCACCAAGCATGTTCATATATATGGTACGCTATAGCCTTGTCATCTGTAGATGTCGATATGGTTTTGTTGATGGTCCTTGATTAGAGAAGGGTAGTTCAATTCTCCACATTCTTTGTTATATTTGTGATTACACTCTATTCTCAGGTCACCATACTAAACCTTTGTTAGTCTTGAGTAGTACCCTTAGTATATTGTGACATTTGGTGTCCTTGATTATATCTAGATAGTTGATCTCATATTGAGTGTTCTCCATGTATGATTGGCATTTTTCTCTAGTATATTGTATAGATCTTGTGTGTCCTATGAGATTATGTATTTTTCTAGTGTGTCTATGCGTGTGTGTTAGCCACTCCATATATGTGTTTGTCTTTTTTTTGTGGCCCAGTTACTATCTCTATAAGAATGAAAATTTAACCCTATGTATTTCATAAGGTTGTGAGGTATTGCTAACTATACCACTATTGGGGACCAAAGAATAAGGGAAAACTTCCTCCAACTACGCAATTTGGAGCTTATATGACCACTTTTTCATTGCATAGACATTTGATGGTAAAAATGTATATTTGATGTTGCAGGTGTTGATATTGATCTTGTCATGTATATCTATTCCTTACAATTATGTATTCATGTAATCAAGTGACTATCACCTTGATATCCATGTATCTGGTACTCCTTGGTGTGGAGGTAGTTTCATTTCAGTTATACCATAATTCCATCTTTATTTTGGCCTTTTCCTTTTTTATTTTCATTCAAGAATGATAGAATGTCATCTAAGCCTATAGTTTGGCATCTTTGATCTCTTTGGTCTGAGACTTTAGACATTTTTCCTATCATTGATGTTTGTGTTTTAGCATCTAACCTGAGTTTTTTCATCTATGACCTTACTGGACTATCATTTTTGGACATTTCCAGTTTCTATTTTGGTGTATGTATGATGCAATAGAATCTTGGCTATAAGGGTAATCTTGTATCACCCAAAAATATTTATATATCTTGTTTTCTAGTTCCTATGTTTTCAATAAGGGTTATTCTTGTATAGAGTTGCTATTTGTGGGAGCTTACTACTTTTAGTAAGTTGGTATTATGTGCTCAATTTTTTCTAATGTCATATGTGGAGGTTCATCATAGACATATTATTCTTCTAGTTAATTTTCATTGTCATATCATATGTATTAGTGTAAGTATTGCATATTTTTGTATGAATTTTGACTATATAAATTTCAAGTCTAGTAATGAACACCTAAATGGCTCTAAAACAAAGAAAAACCTTGACTGATTGGCATTTTTGCAATAAGCGATTGTAGATCATTTGTCAAGGATTCTAGAATGGGGTTATAATAGCCCATCAGGTCAATAGTTTGTTAGTTATGATCTCTGGAAGTGGACCCATCCAAAAATGTAATTTATAAATGGTTCTGAGTCGATCCTATGTAATAAAGTATAATAAAATAATATAATATGAGGTTGGTTGGCCTCCAAGGTTAGGTCTTAGTATTTAAAGCCTTCCTGGGTGATGAAAATTTATATACAAGGAAGGCCTATAGGTTCTCCAGGGCAATTCCAGGTGATAGTTGTAGCTCTATCCTACATATTATTGTAAGGAAGGTGCCCATATGGGTTTGCATATTATTATTTCATAATTTCACATTTGTGGTGATAATAAGAAGCTCATATTTCATTCTCTCAACTTGATGTAGTATAAGGCAAGAGTATCCCCAAAGAAGATGTCCTAGCCCCCAACAATATAACCACACAGTGAAAACACAATAGCAAGAAACAATAATGCAAGATTTGATACCAAATTACAATTCTTTATTCATAGATATATAATTGATTACATGCAATGTGTGTAGCTCTAAGGCCTTCGAAGTTAGGGCCAAATACAATTAGTAATTATAGAATCAATTCTACAAGATTCAACAACATCCAACTTAAAAACCAATCTCAGCTAGTCCATATACACAACTAGATAAAAACATCAAAAAGAATCCACACTTGTACCCTCAAGTCCACCAAGAGATCCTCTGGTTCCTAGGCTGCATCTCTAGCTCTTCAAATTTGCATCTATCCTTCCTTCTATCCCAACTCTATATGACTAAGAGACTCCACATGACCCACTAGTTATACCAATCTAAGCCACAAGTTGTCTTATCAATTACAAATTAAATAAAACTTAGCATTAAATACTTGAAGAGCCACAAGTTAGCCTACAATAGCAATTAAATGTCCAAAAATTGACATCTGAGAAAAATTGTGATATCTCCTAGCTCCAATTGAATTAAAATTCATTCTTCAAATAAAAGGTATAACTTTAGGTCCTCTAAAACCCCTTAAACATGAAAAGGTTGATTCATCAAGGATAAGTGCACATCCATCCTGAAAGTCAAGTATAGAAAATTGTCACGCAAAACTATTAGAAATTGATACTATGGGAGAATTGCCATATCTCCCATCTAATGAAGAATTAGAACTTTCTCCTTAGATCATAGATAGAAATATAGGCCCTCTTAAATATCTGAAAATTTCATCCTCTCATTCATTGTGAAAAATTAGTTACATGGTCTAGAACAAGCACCCAGAAACCAAAAAAACATTGTTCTAGCAGCAAGGTAAAAATAGTTCAAACTTCAAATTAATCCATCCAATCTCTATACAATCATGAGGAAAGGTTCTCCAATGTGTCTCCAACACATTCCTTACCATGAAAACATAACTCCACCAAAATCCATGCTCATTTCTCCTCAACACTTAACCAAAATTACTCCATACATGTAGGATTGTACCAAGCCTAGGATGCTCATGCATCAGACACCCCAAGTTTGAAAAGATGTTCTAGTAACTAGATTATCATGTTCTAGGATTCAGCACATAAATCCCAAAGTGGTTCTTCACATACATGTCCTCCAAGTCTTCAACTTGCACACTCTTTCACTTGTTCTTCTTCTTCTTCACATCCACCACATGTGTTCCATAGGTTTGCTTTCCATGCTAATCTCCAACTTTCTCAGAATCTGCCAACTCAACTTGGTTGCCAATATTTAGGTTCCTCCTACCAAGCTCTTCATTCTACAAAAGAATCAGGGAAAACTTCCTTTCACTTTTCTCAATAGTAAACACATTCCTAACACAATCATGCACAACCCTGCAATCATTTTGCCAAGGTCTACCAAATAACACATGACAATTGTTCATATCCACAATATTACACAACATTTGATCCTTATAATACCCAATCTAGAAATCAACAAGGCATTGCTCCCTCACTTCCAAAGCATACTCACCTTGCGACCAGCCAATCCTATAAGGATAAGGATATCCCACACTCTTCAAACCAAGTTTATGAACCATCTCTTCAACAACAAGGTTATCAGTACTACCACCATTCACAATCGCCTTGCAAATTTTTCCACCAGACTTACAACAAGTCTTGAAAAAACTAGTCCTTTGACAAGAATCCAATGTCCTCTCACCAACCAATATTTGTTGAGCAAACAAACTCTCTCCTTGCTTAGGTTGACTATCTTGGATTGTAACCTCATTCACAATAGTAATTTTCCTCCCAATAAAACATTCAAAAGATCTATGCCTTTCTTGACCACACTTGAAATAATTACCTCTAAACCCACCTCCATCTATCCTCCTTTTCTGTTCAACAAGTTTTGGTTCACCTTCTACTTTTGGTTTAGCTTGTATTGAACTATCTTGCTTCTCCTTCCCTTAAGAACTACCTCAATTCTTCCTCTTTAGCTTCTCCTCTACTCTCAAAGTATACTGATAAGCATCCTCAACTGAAGAAATATTCAGCATACCAACCTCTTCATAAATCTTGAATCTCAAACCATTAATGTACTACACTATCTTCTCCTTTGACGATTCTCTATGCCTAGACCAAATAGTCAACTTGTAGAACTCCTTTATATAATCTTTCATATTCATATCTTTCTATTTTAGATTCTGCAACCTCTTAAACAACTCGAGTTCATAATTAGTAGGAATGAATTTAGCCTTCAACTTAGTCACCATCAACCTCCATCCAGTGATCTTCATTTCATCTTCCTCTTCTCTATCTCTTTGTAGTTTTCAACTTAGTTTTTGCCAACCTTACTCTGAGTGGATCCTCAATATCCTCGAGTTCAAAGTAGTCTTCCAATTCACCAATCCAATCAATCAGGTCCTCAGGGTTCAAAGTACTTGATAAATTACAAATCTCCATCTTATGCTTTAGCTTCAACTGAGATCCAGATTGAGCAAACTAATTATCCCTAATTCCAATAGGTCTCTCCACACAATTAGTTCTATCCTCACTACTCAATCCAAAAACTTCAAAGTCTTCAGCAACTTCTTCATAACAACCTTCAGTACCCACATGCCTAGGTACACCACCTAAAGCACTTACAATTTCAGCAATCATGTCACTCATCAATGCAATCTCAGATCTAAATTTTTCTCTCATCTTCTTTGAGATCCTTTCATCCATAGCATCACTAAGATCATTAATTACCCTAAGGTCCAATCTTCTTGGAGGCACCTTCTAAAATTTTAGCAAACCCTAAGCAAAAAATCCACCAATCTAAAAGATCAATCAGCCACAAGATCAACCTTCTTTGCAAATCCTAATGTAAACTGCCTCAGCTTCGATGATCTATCAACACACTCAAGAACAACCTTCACTCAGATAACATCTAATGCAGTGCAAGGCACAAGTATCCCCAAAGGATATTTCTTATCCCTGAGCAATATAACCACATAGCAGAAACACAACAACAAGAAACAATAATGCAAGATCTGGTACCAAATTACAATTCTTTATTCATAGATATATAATTGATTACATGCAATATGCCTAGCTATAAGGCCTTCTGGGTTAGGGCCAAATACAAACAGCAATTACAAAATTAGTTCTACAAGATCCAACTTACAAACCAATCTCAGCTAGTCTAGATACACAACTAGACAAGCACACCAAGAAGAATCTACACTTGTACCATCAGGTCAACCAAGAGATCCTCTAGTTCCTAAGCCACATTTCTAGCTCTTCAAATTTGCATCTATCCTTCTTTCTATCTCAACTCCATATGACTAAAAGACTCCAAAAGACCCCCTACTTATACCAATATAATCCATAAGTCAGCCTAGCAATTAAAAATTAAATAAAACTTAACATTAAATACTTGAAGAGCCACAAGTCGGCCTGCAACAACAATTAAATGTCCAGAAATCAATATCTGAGAAAAATTGTCATATCTCCTAGCTCCAATTGAATTATAACTCATGCTTCAAAATAAAGGTATAACTTTAGGTCATCTAAAACCCCTTAAATTTTAAAAGAATGATTCACCAAGGATAAGTTTGCATCCATCTCAAAAGTCAAGTACAAAAAACTATTGCACAAAACTGCCAAAAATTGATACTTCAGGAGAATTACCATATCTCCAAATTTATGAGGAATTATAACTTGTATCTTGGAGAATATATATTAATCTAGGCCCTCTTAAATAATTTAAAATTTCATGCTCTCATTAATTATGAAAATTTAGTTACACGATCTACAACAGGAACGCAAAAACCAGAAAAATGTAGTTCTAGCAGCAAGGTAAAAATAGTTCAAACTTCAACTCAATCCATCCAATCTCTATGCAATCATGAAGAAAGGTTATCTGATGTGTCTCCAACATATCCCTAACCATGAAAACATAACTCCACAAAAATTCAAGGTTGATTCTCCTCAACACTTAACAAAAATCCCTCCAAACATGCAAGATTATAGCAAGCCTACGATGCTCCTGCATCATAATCTATGTTGTTTCTCCATTTATATTGTGTTTTTTGGTATTAAGGTGAGCACCCTTCATCAAGTGGTATCAAAGTGGGAGTTCTTGAGTCTATAAATAGATCATTTATTGGAAGATAGTTTACACCAAGACCATGGTTTGGGCTGTCTAGGTGGATAGATCATTGATTATGAGGCAATTTGAACTAGGGTTTTAGCAGAAGCATGAAAATGCCTCCATAATTAGAGTGTGGTGTTGGAGGTGTTACACCTAAGGTTTGAGCCCTCTAGAGGAAAATGCAAGTATTGAAAGAATAGATGCATAGAAAGATAAATCTTGCCATAGGAGATGGGAGTAAAAATGAAAGAGAATGAGAAGGACAGATTGATCAAGGAGAAGAGGAAGTTTTGAACCCAAAATAAGAAAATCTTTTTAGGGTCATTTCCAAGCTTGGAAAAATAACTTAATTTAAAGTTCCACATTTTTAAAAAAAATTAACCTATAGGAATCAATTGATTGGATCAATGAATTATAAGAATACTTTGAGTATGAGGATATTAAAAATCTAGATAGATTCAAATTTGTGAATGTCAAACTAAAGCATCATGCAAAGATATGTAGGGAGGAGATTTGATAAGAAGTTTAATAGGAGAGAGAAAGATAAAATCACTAGTTAGGATCAAATAATAGATAAATTGAAGTGGTAATTCATTTGTGTGGATTATGAGCTTGATCTACTAATGAAAATACAAAGGTTGAAGCAAGCAAGAAGATATGTTCAAGAGTGTACTAAAAAGATCTACCAAGTTCTCATTAGAACTGGCCATGCAAAAGTTGATAAGGAGAAAGTTTCTCATTATCTTAGTGAGTTGAGGCCAAGAATTTAGGAGGAGCTAAGTCTAGTTTGAATGACTAGTATTAAGGAGGCATACAAGTTTTCCCTAAGAGTTGAGAAAAAGTTGAACAAAAAGTTTGATAAAAAAAATAGTGGTAGAGGTTGTTATGGAAGATCTACCAAGAATTCTAATGGTGGCTCAAAACGATGATCAAAAAAATGATGATGCTAGTAGTAGCAACTAGAATTGAAGGTGAAATACTTACTTCCATGATCAAAATAATAGAGATCAGAGAGGAAGAGGAAGAGGGGAAGAATATAGAAGAGGAGGTCTTCTTGAACCTATTTCCACTCTAGAGAAGAATGGCATAGGGAATTTGAGCATCCTTCTCACCAATGAAAGACTAATAGAAGAACTTAAGGCTATGCTAGAGTGGTGCACATTGATAAAGATGTCAAATCCTTACATTCTAAAGATGTTGAAAAAGGAGAAGTCCTAGTTAATAAAAGAGTCTTATTGAGTGGTGAGAATGAAAATGATCAAAGGAGGAGCTTATTTCACACACTACTATATTTGGGCTCCAATTATGATGGCAGGTCATCACAATTATGATGATAACCCATTGGATGAGTGATACTAACTAGAATTGGCCCCTATTGGATGGTTATCAAACTTTTGTTGTCGTAAATTGTGATGGTGTGGGCTTCTATTGCAATTATGTTGGACAAAGTACTCACAATTTTGAAAAAAGCAATGTGAAGAGTTCCCCTTCATGTTATCAGAGGTTCAACGATATACCATTGCAACTATGATAGCCTATAGTTTTAGTCAGTCATCATAGGTCTAATGGCATTTTTGCTTGCCTAACGAGCATCTAACTGAAGGGGCATCACAATGAAAATGTGTATGTGATGGAAATGTTGTTGGAGAGATGCCTACCCATCAATGATTTTTGTCGCAATAGCGATGGTAATTCTATCAGAGCAATAGTTGCCTGTTAAACAAGTCATCGCAATTGCGATAGATTGTTGTCTTATCAAATATATATATATATATATATATATATATATATATATATATATATATTTTTTTTTTTTTTTTTTTTTTTTTTTTTTTTTTTATTATTATTATTATTATTTTTTTTTTTTTTTCAAATCTCTACATGGAGTAGCCATTATGAAATCATAGGTTAATATAGAGGTTTACTTGGTTTTGAGTATAGTTCAATATTCTCTACTAATCAACACTAACCACATGAAGGTGGAAGCTCATTTGGCCTCACCCCCCACCCCCCCAACATCTAAATTCTCCATTAACATCTAAAATATTTATAAAGTGATCAATCTTTAAAGTACAAAAAAAGTTTCTAAACCTATAAAAGTGACATGATTTTCTCATCTTCTAGTGCATGTCATTTTTTTGTCACATCCAAAATAAGATTATGCCAGTCCGAATCAAGAATGCACATGTAGCTACTTTATGTATGCATGGACAATAGGAGCTGAAAAACCCTACATATTTACATATATTTAATAGGTCTATGCAAACCTTTAACAAAAATGTAAAAGTTTTGGGTTTTTCAACTTCACCTAATATTGTATGCATATGAATTGAGATTGCATATTTAATTGTGGTGTCCTTTTGCATTGTTTGGAACCAATAGATTCACATAGTTAGTTATCATACAATAATAGGTTAATATTGAGCTTCACTTGGTTTCAAGAATAGTTTAATGTTCTCTACTAAATAGGGCCAACCACATGAAGGTGGAAGCTCATTTGCCCCCCCCCCCCAAACATCTAAATTTTCTAATCAACATCTAAAATCTTTAAGAAATGATCAATCTTTAAAGTACAAAAAAAAGGTTCTAGACCTACAAAAGTGACATCATTTTTCCATCTCCTAGTGCATGTCATTTTTGTTGGAAATATAAGAGTAATTGAGAGAGAAGGGGTGAATTAGTTACTACTAAAATAAATCCTAGATCCCTTAGATGTTAGTATAGAATAAAGACTGAAATTTGAATGTTGTTGATGCTTAGTAAACACACATAAAATGTTGTAACTTGGTAAGTACTGATTATGAAAATCTTTAAATGTTATATGTGATTACCCTTACTTTAAATTAGTTACAAAAACATAAAAGAAAATAGCATGAACACATTTGACACTAGGATTTAATGTGGAAACCCAATTTAGAAAAAAACACCAATTGCAATTAGTTACTATTTTCACTCTTCTAAAGTGAGCCCTGCTAGGAGCCAACCCTATTAAAGGTTACAAAACACATTGTTAGGTGTGACCCTATTAAAAGATTTAATCACCTTGTTAGGAGTGGCCTTGTTAGAGGTCTTAAGAAAATTCAATAGAACTACCACCTTGTTAGAAGATTTACAAATAGCTATTAAGAAAACTATGTTAAGAGATTTAGATCACTATTGCAATGGTTAGAGAGTAATAATGAGATGAACTGATTTGAATGCAATTGAATTGCTAATTACAAATTTTTGTTATTGCTTGTACTTGATCCTTCCTTATCAAATATAGCTTTTCTACTTCACAAGGATATTTTGTTTGTCCTTCAAATTTGCTTCCTCTCTTCTTCATTAAACATTCATCACATCTTCACACTCTTGCACAATTTGAAATTCTCACTTTGACCTTATACTTATATCTTGTATATTTGCAAGTCAGCTTATATCTTGTGATTTGGATGCAATTGAATTGCTAATTACAGATTTTTGTTATTGTGTGTACTTGATCCTTCCTTATCAAATATAGCTTTTATGCTTCACAAGGATACTTTGCTTGTCCTTCAAATTTTCTTCCTCTCTTCGTCATTAAACATTCATCACATCTTCACACTCTTGCACAATTTGAAATTCTCAACTTGACCTTATACTTATATCTTGTATATTTGCAAGTCAGCTCAAATACAACTTAGAATAATTAATATTCATCACCTTAGTTGGCTAGAACCAATAAATAAATCAAATAAACTTAATATGCCAAAACAAGAAAATCCTTCATTTGTCAATCTAGCTCGGTAGACACTAACTCAAAAATTATTTCCTGTGTTAACCAACAAAAGCTCAGTTAAGACTACAAAGTCACAAAGATTCTTTGGAAACTAAGTGAGCTCAATTATCATTGGTTCTATCCAACTCTTCTTAATTAACCGAGTGAGTTTAGTTAACACTAATCTTCTGCAGAATTTCCTTCGATACCTGAGTGAACTTGGTAGACACTACTTTCTAAACTAGGCAAACACAGGAACACTTAGTAGACACTAAAAATTGTCATCACTGCCCGAGTGAGATTGTCATACACTGACTAATAATAATATGACATTTGTGTAATATCAAAGACAATACACAATTAATCAATTGTATCCAACAATCTCCCTATTTGGAATTGATGGCAACACAAAATGTCATAACACAATGAAATTTTTGCAATAGGAATAAAGTAAGGACCATATCCTTAGTTTTATTCCTAATAACTCCCTTTATTAGTATGAGCTCCTCCTTTTATTGGATTCTTCCTCTATCTACAATAACTTCTACCAAGTTCATTCATAGAACTTTCTCCCTCTTACAGAAAACTTCTTGTTCTTTGGAATGACAAAATTTCTCAAAGATATGATAGTAAACTTCTCCCTCTTTCACAGCACATGCCAAAGACAATAACTCTATTAATATCAATTTACTTTAAGTACTAATTCATTTTTAATATGCCCTTGTCAATTTTGTACCAACTCTCTTAAGAAGTGATATTTTATAGCAATGTGCTTTATTTTGGTATGCATCATTGGATTCTTTGATATATTGATTGCACCGGTGTTATCATAGTAAATGACTATTGGATCCTTGATCTCTATCTTCATTCTTTTTATCAATTATTTGAACCAAAAAATGTTAGAATAATTAACTATTTTTGCCACATATTTTGTCTCTATTGTGGATTAAAAGATGCAATTTTGTTTCTTACTTGTCCAAGACACTAGTCTTTTACCAAGAAAGAATGCTCCACCACTAGTGTTTTTTCTGTCAACAAGACTTCCTACCCAATCAGCATTAGTAAACACCTTCAAGTCCAAATTGCCTCCAAGTTTATACCATAAGCCATAGTCTTCAGTACCTTTCAGATATCTCATGATTCTCTTGCTTGCCATCATGTGTTTTTCTCTAAAAAATTTTGAGAATCTTGCCACCATACCAACTACTAGTGTAATTATAGGCCTTGTATGTACTATATACTAAAATTTTATAATCATTAATCTGTATGTGGTCTAATATACTTCTTTGGAACCATTCTTGGAAAACTTATTTCTAGTAGACACAGGGGTTCCAATTGGTCTTGAACCTTCCATTCTAAACTTCTTCAGTATCTCATTGATATACTTGGATTGAGTAATGTAGATACCATTTTTGGTCTATTGTATCTGTAACCCAACAAAGAATTTTATCTCACCAAACATGGACATCTCAAATTCTTTACTCATTTCTTTTGAAAATACTTTGCACAAGTCATCATTTCCTATGAATAAAGTATCATCAACAAATATTTCTGCTAATACAATCTTCTTATTTGATCCTTCTTTGATATACAGACTACTATTATCATTTATTCTTTGAAAGCCAATCTATACCAAGTAATTATGCAATCTTTCATACCAAGCTCTGAGAGTTCTTGAGACTATATAATGCTTTGTGTAACTTTCAAACCATGTCTCTTTTGCTAGGATCTACAAAACCTTCTAGTTATTCAATGTAGATTTCCTCATCAAGAATGCAGATTTGACATCCATTTGATATACATTAAATCTTTTGTGTGTTGCATATGCTAGTAAAGTCATAACACTTTCTAATATTTCTATAGGGGAAAAAGTCTCACCATAATCAATACCTTCTTAAGAATAACCTTTAAATACCAGTCTTGCCTTGTTTCTTGAAACTTTTCCATCTTAATTTAGCTTATTTCTGAACATCCACTTTGTGTCAATTACATTTGTATCCTTGGGTCTAGGAACAAGAGTCCAAGTTTTTCTCTTTTCTATCTATTCTATCTCTTCATTCATTGTTTCAACCCAACTTTCATTATCCAAAGCATCTTTAATATTTCTAGGTTCAAATTCAACAAGTAAACATGTACTTTTTAATTTGCTTCTTGTCATTGTTCCATCAAATTTGTCTCCAATGATTTGATCAGGTGCATGATGCTTTCTGACATATCTTGCTAACATAGGTTCTTTAGGTTTTAAATGAGTTCCACTATCTTTATCATGAACTTCAGTATCAAGCTCGGGTCCTTCTATCTATGATTTGGATCAATCAGACTTAGTTTGAACTAGCTCAATAGTATTTGACTATGACTTAGGTCCTTCAAACTATGACTCAAGTTGCACTATCTAAAACCTAGTAATTATTGGAGATTTTGGGGACTCTAGAGATGAAGCCTTCTTTCTTTCAGATAGGTTTGGTAGGGTATCAATTTTATACCAAACAAATATTTTATAATCCTCTAGCTCATTGTTGCTTTCTTCTTCACTCTTTTTTGCAAACTCATCAATTCTAACGTGTGCACTTTATATTATTTTATGAGTAGACAAATTCAAACATTTGTACGCTTTAATTTTGTAAGAGTATCCTAAAAATATGCTTTCATCACCTTTTACATCAAATTTTCCTTTTCTAGATTCTTTCAAGATATAGCATTTGTTGCCAAACACTTTCAAGTAACTTACATTAGGTTTGTAGCCATACCATAGTTGATAAGGAGTTTTTTTTGAATCTTCCTTCAATTGTACTCTATTCAAGGTATGAACGGTAGTGTTAATAGCTTCCTTCCAATATTTGATAGCAACATTCTTTTCAATCATCAAAGTTCTTGCACAATCCATGATAGATCTATTTCTTCTTTCAGTTATACCATTCTATCATGGTGTACTAGGGGATGATACTTGTCTTTTAATTCCTCTTTCAATTAAAAAATTATTAAATTCTTTGGAGATGAATTCATCACCTCCATCTGATCTTAAATATTTCAACCTCTTTGAAGTTTCTTTTTCCACTCTTGCCAGATACCACTTGAACGTTTGAAAAGCTTGTGATTTTTCTTTTAAATATATTATTGTCATCATTTTAGAATAGTCATCAACAAAAAGAATTAAAAAAATTTCTCCACTATAACTCTCTATTCCAATAGGTCCACATAAGTCTATATGAACAATTTCTAAGACTTCTTCTAACTGATAGTTTTTGCTTTCGAAACTAGTCTTTCTCATCTTACCAATTTGGTAATTCTTGCATAAACCCATATAAAACTTCTTCAAAGTGGGAATACCTCTTACTCTCTTATGTTTTCTTATCTTAACCAGATTATCAAAGTTTAGATGACATAGTCTTTTGTACCATAACCAACTTTCTTCTACTTGAGCAATAAAACATGAACATTCATTGAGATCAAGATTAAATAGATTACCTTTTGTTTGCTTGCCTGATCCAACCAAATTTCCTTTTCTATCTAGTAGTTTAGCCTGTCTATTCATGAATTCTACCTTGAATCTAATATTATTCAACTATGCCACACTTAGTAGATTATTCTTTAGTTCTTCAACTTAATAAGAATTATCACTTACAAGTTCTTTAGTCAGTGAAATACACCCTTTTTCTTTTATGTTACAAGGTTCATTGTTTCCAAATTGCACACTACCTCCATTATAATATTCCATGTGCTCAAATTTTGTTTTATCTTCAGTCCTATGATGTGAACAGCCACTTTCAATAATCCATTTTTTTTTTTGCTAACATGAGAGATAAGTGTCATCTTATCTCCTTCATCATTAGATACATCTTTGACAATAATATATACCATTTCATCTTCACTGTTATCAAAATCTTTAGCTATAAAACAAGATTTCTTACCTTTGTCCTTGAAGTTCTTGTAGTTCTTGGAATCCTTCTTTCCTTTGTGCTCATTATTTTTCTGTTCATCTTTAATTTCTTTGTTTGAACACCTTGCAGAAATATGACCAACTTCTTCACAAGAAAAGAAAATCAAAGGAACTTTACCTTTAAACTTTCCTCTTCCTTTGGAATACTTCCTTGCAAGTAGGGCTTCAACAACTTCAAGATCACTATCTAAACTTTCTTCTATTTCTTCTTCTTCACTTTCTAATTGACTAGACTTTGATTTCTTACCCTTTTCTTTGAGTGAGAATTTAGCTTTAAAAGCAGACTCGATAACCTTTGAACTAGGAACATAGTTATCAAAGTTATCTAACTCAAAAGTTGTCAATCTTCCAACTAGAGCATCCAAAGACATTTTATTATTTGGATCACATCTCATCTCTTGAATAGCAGACACTCTAATTGCATAAATAGGAAGAATACCTCTAAGTACCTTTCTTACAACTATTTTCTTTTCAATGTCTCCTTTAGATGCTTTGATTGCTCTTACACTTTCTTTGATTCTTTCCACATATTTTGTGATTTCTCATCTTCTCTCATCCTCATATAATAAAAATGACCTCTAAGACTTCCAGTCTTAACTCTTCATACATTGTTATCTCCTCTATATATTTCTTTTAGTTTGGTCCACATTTCATGAGCTATTTTGCAGTCTTTAACTTCATCAAATTTAACATAGCTAAGAGAAAATGCAATATCTATCATCATGATGTTATGATTCTTCTTTTTAGCAATGTCTTCAACTAATAATGTTCCAGTGGGACTCTTGTATTCAATATCAAGATATTTGCATCTTGAATCACTGATAGTAGACAAATGTAACCTCATAAGTCCTTGCCATGCGAAAAAATTGTCTCTATTCAGCTTAGGAATCTCTCTTCTATAGGACATCCTAATCTTTAGCTTAGGTCCTTGAAACCTTCTCTACAAGCACCAAAATATCTAATACCAATTTTTGAAAATATAAGAGTAACTGAGAGGGGAGGGGTGAATCACTTACTACTAAAATAAATCCCAAATCCCTTAGATGTGATAAACACACATAAAATGTTGTAACTTGGTAAGTACTAATTATGCAAATCTTTAAATGTTATCTATGATTACCCTTACTTTAACTTAGTTGTAAACACATAAAATAAAATAGCATGAACACATTTGATACCATGATTTAATGTGAAAAACCAATTTAGGAAAATCCACCAATTATAATTAGTTACTATTTTCACTCTTCTTAAGTGAGCCCTATTAGGAGCCAACCCTAATAAAGGTTACAAAACACACTATTAGGTGTGACCCTATTAAAATATTTAATCACCTTGTTAGGAGTGGCCTTGTTAGAGGTTGTAAGAATATTCAATAGAACTATCACCTTGTTAGAGGATTTACAAATAGTTTTTAAGAAAATTTTGTTAAGAGATTTAGATCACTACTACAATGGTTAGAGAGTAATAATGAGATGACCTGATTTGAATACATCTGAATTGTTGATTAGAGATCCCTATTCTTGCTTGTACTTGATCCTTTCTGATCGAATATAGCTTTTCTACTTCACAAGGATATTCTGGTTGTCCTTCAAATTTGCTTCCTCTCTTCATCATTAAACATGCATCACATCTTCACACTCTTGCACAATTTGAAATTCTCAACTTGACCTTATACTTATATCTTTCATATTGTCAAGTCAACTCAAATACAACTTAGAATATTTAATATTCATCACCTTAGTTAGCCAGAACCAATAGATAAATCAATTAATCTTAATATGCCAAAACAATAAAATCTTTCATTAGCTGACCCAACTTGGTAGACACTAACTCAGAAATAATTTCTTGTGTTAACCAACAGAAGCTCGATTGGTTAACACTAAAAACTCACAAAGATTCTTTGGCAATTGAGTGAGCTTAGTTAGCACTTGTTCTATCCAACTTTTCTTCAATAGCCAGGTGAGCTCGGTTAACACTAATCTTCTACTTACTTTTTTTTTATGCCTGAGTGAACTTGGTAGACACTACCTTTTGAACTAGGCAAACACAAGAATGCTCGATAGACACATAAAACTATCATCACTTCCTAAGTGATCTTGGCATAAACTAATTGAAAATGATATGACATTTGTGTAATATCAAAGATCAATTATATCCAATAATTGATTCATCGCATCCAAAATAAGATTATGCCACTCTAAATTGAGAATACACATGTGTGGTTGCATTTTATATGCATGGACAATAGCCATAGCTGAAAAAATGTAGCATGATTACATTTATTGAATAGGTCTATTAAGTTTTTAAAAATGATAGACCATCATGAACATTAGAAATCTAGTTTCTATGGCCAAGAGAATATTTGTGATGATCTATAACTTAAAATACCTAATTAAAGATCTCTAAGAAAAATGCAAACATGTTACATTTTTTAACTACGTCTGATGTTGTATGCATATTAATTGAGATTGTATATTGAACTATAGCTTCCTTCTACAATGCTTGAAACCAAGAGATTAACATAGTTAGTTTTCATGCAATCATATAAGTTTAATGTTGAGCTTCACTTGGTCTCAAGAATAGTTTAATATTGTCTACAAAGCAGGGCCAACCACGTGAAGATGGAAGCTCATTTGGCCCAACCCCCCCCCCCCCCCCCCCAACATTTAAATTCCCCATTAATATCTAAAATATTTATGAAAGTATCAATCTTTTAAGTACCTAGAATGTCCTCATCGCCTCCTACTACTCTTAGGGGAAATCCATCTTCATCGCTCACAGGCAATTCATCACAATTTTTTTATTGATTCTCGTACATCTAACATGGGTACATCCAGGAATGTCCTCATCACCTCTTGAATAAAATGAATCCAATATTACAAAATACCCCCTAAGAAATAATAGTTCAAGTGAAATAAACACATGAAAAATGAGAGAAAAAGAAGAATATACTTACCAATAGGTGCTGCCATCGCATTTGTGGCCATGCTACGTGTTGAGTGAGTTTTATTTATTTTCTATTGTGCCAAGGTCTCTTTATTTATATACATACATACATACATAGATGCATATATATGTGTGTGTGTGTGTGTGTGTGTATATACACACACATATATATATGTATATTCATACATATATACATATACAAGATCACAAGGGCATGATGACAAGATGCAAAGATCACAAGGGCACATACATATATACATGCATACATGTATGTATGTATATATACAGAGAGATATTTTTTAAGGTGATAAGTGACTTACCTCAAGATCCTCCACAAAAATAATGTAAGCTAGGAAAAATGGGTAGAGTTTGCAAAAAAATTTATAAAAATATATCATAGCAGATATTTTTAGAAAGAAACAAGCCATAACCCAGTTAAATGGGTCTAGTTTTTTATTATTTGGGTTCTTATAGAACTGTCATCATATTAGGTACAATAAAATGAATGAGATGTAAAGATTAGAAGGGCACGACAATAAGATGTAGAGATCAAAAGGGCACGACAATGAAATGAAATGATCATAAGGGCATGACAATGAAATCTTAGATCTCCACATGATATAAATATACATACATACATACATAGACATACATACATATATAAATACATGCATGCATATACATGTATTATGTATGCATGTATGTATACAGAGAGATCTTTTTTAAGGGTCTTATTACATCTTAGTACAATAAAAAAAATCAATCCAGTAGCATACATATTCTAGAATTCAAATAATTAAACAATAAAATTCACTTAACCATTGCTAAGTGACTTAACTCAAGATCCTACACAAAAATAATACAAAGTTGATGGGCAATGTGTGTGTGTGTGTGTGTGTGTGTGTCTAATGTATGTATGTAGGGGAAATATAATGCCCATTAATAATGACATTAACTCTACCCATTTTTTTTGGTTTGTATATATATGTATATACCTTCCTACATACATACATACATACATCTGCATCCTTTGCATGGTTTAGAAGTAATGTCATTGTCACAGAGGCTTCTGCAAGGGAATGAGCCTTATGATTATGGAATTTACACAAAACAAATGGGGAATGATTTATGTTGTGTTTTCTTTTCTTTTTTATTTATTTTATGCAGTCCTCCATATGGCCTATAGTAATATATATATTGCATCTACATTTGCTTTGCCATTGCAGTAGTAGCAATAGATACTTTGGATCCTCATAGGGAGAGCATGCCAATACATGCATTGTTACATCCTTGGCTTCCATTATTGGGCCAACGTTTGGAGCCTTCATATCAAACCATTCATTATAAATTGGGGAATGCACTTCATGTAAGTGATGCATCTGTATATGCAATTTTGTCAACTTCAAAAATTATATTTGATCCTACTAGCTAAGAACAGTTGATTGTTTATTTTATTGTACCTAATATGATGATAGTTCTATAGGAATTTGTATTCAACCTAGAGCTAATTAGAAACTAGACCCATTTAACAGGGTTATGGCTTGTATATATACATATATTTAACTAGGTTATAGCTTTCGAAAGGGAATGAACCTTGTGATTATGGCATTTACAATAAATTAGAATTTGCTACTTCAATTCCTTACACTCAACTCTTCATTAAAGTTATTCTTCCAATAGTGAGAATAGTTGCTACAAATTCCTAGGAGCTAAGGGACCCTAAACCTATGCTATGTTTTCTAGAGACATGGGAGAAGTTACTACTAGCTTTAGTACTTCATAACATTATGGATCATATAGTGATGCCCAAATTAATAGCAGCAGTAGATACTTAGGATCATCACAAGGAGAGCGTACCAATACATGCATTGTTACATCCTTGGCTTTCATTTTTGGGCCAATAAATGGAGCCTTTATATCCAACCATTCGTTATAAGTTTCAGAATGTGTCATGTGTCTCAATCAAGTGATGCATTTGCATATGTAATTTTATCACCTTAGAAAATTATATTTGATCCTGCTAGTTGGGAATAGTTGATAGTTCATTTTATTGTACCTAATTTGATCATAGTTCTAAAAGAATTTTTAATCAACCAAGCTAATCAGCAAGTAGACCAATTTAACAGGGTTATGGCTTGGGCATCTGTTATTCCCATTTATCATATGGTTTTAATGTTGGAGGCAAAATTGTTCCAAAATGGCAGTAGATTCTATAAAACAACAAGTGCTTGCACATTCTGGAGATAGATGGGTGATTGCATCATTAAAGCAACTAGTTGAGATGCATTGTAATCAAACTGGAGGAAATCAATGATAAAATAAATATATAATAAAGAGAAAACTTGAAAACTTGAATGTTGAAATGCTAAAATGAAAGCTATTGAGGATCAAATGCATATGCCAAAGTTACAACATAATGTGACATTAATTTTGGATATGGTAGAGGCATGTATTCAAAATTTTGATTAGAATTTAAGGCATTAGAGATAGTCTATGCCAATATATCCAGGAAAGTGTTGTGGTAGTTATGTTGACATTGGAGTCACTTGCAAGTGTCTTTGAGAATTTACAATCCAAATATTGGGAGGACTACAAGTTGTTTAATTTGTCATGTATTTCATCTACATTTAGAAGAATAAAAAATTGTTTCTCATCTTTGTCTCAGTGTGTCTCATCTTCCATTAGTGGATAGGTATAATCCCCTCACTGGATACTTTTCATTCATAGAGCACATTACAAAAAGCCTCTCATCAATTTTTGTGCATTTCTATCCACTTGTTGGTCAATTGAAGAAGGGAGAATCTCATGGAAGAATAAAAGTTTATTGCAAAAATGGATGGGTATGTATATGGAATTGATGCAATAAGCTCTCTAGGATTCCCATTATATGAGGATAATTTTGGATGGGGAAAGCCATCGAATGTGCAGATTACAATAATGAATGAAATTGGATTGTTGTTTTTATCATGTGGAAAGGATGAAGGAAAAATCATTTTGGTCTCAACTTTCCTTCCTCAACACCAAATGCAAGTATTACATAATCTTACCTCTATTTAACAAAAATGACTTTCAATATTCCCTTGTAGGATTCAAATTGTGGTGATGACTACTAATAATTAAGGTTATTACTAAAGGCAGTCTGTAGAAACAATACCAAAAGATCTATTTAAGTCTATAGATGATTTCCAGTAGAAATCCAACATATATGAAAGTCAGACCCACAATGAGACCACAAAAACAAAATCTACAAGATAATTTACAACATACACATCAAATCATAAAATGAAATCTCTATCTACTTCACCGTACCAAAAGATTTAAAATTTATGTATGAATAATTTCAACTTGTATAAAACTCATTTCCATTGTTAGATTATCAGCAACTTATTACATGCAAATATAAACAATATCAAAAAATAATAGATCACACAGAAAAGAACACAAGACACCAAAATTTAACGTGGTTCATCCAATCCCTAGGCTATGTCCACTAAACAGCAAGTCCAATATTATTACAATACAATGATTACAACCTGATTACAATCCATAATCCCTTATAGCTCAATACTACCACAAGAACCAATTTTCACATCACACCTTATCAAACAACATGTCAGCCATAAATTGGAGAATATAAACCACATCCAATTGGTTAATAGTAGCCCAAAATTTTGTGCCATTTGCAAATGGTGAATAGCAGTCAAAAATTTTGTGCCATTAGCGAATAGTAGCCCAAAGAAAATTTCAAGGTGAAGCCCTAAACCCCAAAGAATTTATGATGTACAATACTTCCCTAATCAATCACCACAAACTAACAATCTCCCACTTGGGGACTAATTAAACTCCACACTAGACAACAATCTCCCATTTGGAGATTGATCCTATATCAATACCGCTACCACATGGGGCTCTCACTGGATCAAACCACTTGGGACACTGTTGTTCTTTTATTCTATTTAGTCTAGAAGACCAAGCAAAGTTGAAGAGGAATTTAGCTTCTCCCTTGTCACTACCTTTGTAAACATATCCATTGGATTTTCAACTTATGTATCTTCTCTAGCTTTAACAGTCCATCATCCAAAACTAACCAAATGAAATGGTACCACATTTGTATGTGTTTTCTCTTTGAATGCAGAGCTGGATTTTTTGCAAGATGAATGGCACTTTGGCTATGTGTAAACAAATAATTATCCCTCTGAGGGTGTCCCAATTCTTCTAAGAAGAACTAAAGTCATATCATCTCCTTGGTTGCCTCTATAGCAGCAACATACTCTACCTCTGTAGTGGATAAAACATTAACCTATTATAACCGAGAAACCCAACTCATGGCTACCCCACCAATAATAAATACATAACCTATAGTACTCCACCTAGTATCAATATCTCCTACCAAATCTAAGTCAACATAGCCCTAAAAGTTAGTATCATAGCCCCCAAAGTGTAAACATTTACTAGATGTTCCTCTCAAATATCTAAGAATCATGTGATTGCATTCTAATGCTCAATTATTTGATGACTCATATACCTACTAATGACTCCCACTGCATGTGCAATATCTGACCTTGTACAAACCATAGCATACATCAAGCTTCCTACAATTGAAGCATAGTGTACCTTGGACATCCTATCCTCCTCTTCTTCTATCTTTGGACACATCTCCTTAGTCAACTTCAAATAACTAGGTAAAGGTGTGCTAACAACTTGAGCATTCTCCATAGAAAAATGTTGCAACACTTTCTCAACATAATCACTATGAGATAGCATCAATTTCCTATTCTTCCTATCTCTGCAAATCTTCATACCAAGGATTTTTTTTGCTGCTCCCAAATCTAGCAAATGCATGTGCTAACTATCTTTTCAGCCCCTTAATATGATTCATGTTAGACCCAACTACAAGAATATCATCAACATATAAACATAAAATAATGTAGATGTCATCATCCAACCTCTTAAAGTAAACATAATGATCTAAATGACACCTACTATATCCATGCTCATGCATTAAAATGTCAAATTTTAGATACCATTATCGAGGTGCTTGCTTCAAGTCATATAAACTTTTCTTCAATCTACACACTAAGTTCTCCTTACCTTTGACCTCAAATCCCTGTGAATGTGCCATATATATCTCTTCATCCAAATCACCATGAAGGAAGGCTATTTTAACATCAAGTTGCTCCAAATGCAAATCTTCAGTAGCCACAATACTTAAAATAGTATGGATTGAAGTCATGTTAACAATAGGAGAGAATATCTCATTAAAATCAATGCCTTTTTTTGTGCAAATCCTCTTATAGCTAACCTAGCTTTAAATCTTTTCTTGCCTCTATCCTCTTCTTTTAACCTATAAACCCACTTATTTTGTAAAGCCCTTTTACCTACAAGAAATTTGCATAAATCCTAAATCTTGTTTTTTAGCAAAGAGTCCATTTCATTTTTCATTGTAGACTACCACTGAATCTTAGTATCCACTTGCACAGCTTCATCATAACATTTAGGTTAACCAACATCGGTTAGTAAAATAGAATACAAAGAGGGAGAAAATCTTTCTGGAGGTCTAATTAGCCTTGTTGACTATCTAGCATTCACTAGTGTGTGTGGTATTTATTATTATAGGTTTTCACAGCAAGAGGAATGGCTAGAACATCATCTGTTGTAGTATCATTTAGAACTACATAATCATCTTCTTTCTTCTCATGTTGCTGCAATAAATCTTTGTACAACACTTTCTCATTGAATATGACATCCTTGCTTCTTATAATTTTATGATTTTCAAAATCTCAAAGCCTATAACCAAATTCATTAATATCATATCCAACAAATACATATTTCTTTGACTTAGCTTCCAAGTTGGTTCTATTTTCAGAATCTATATGAGAAAATGCTTCACAACTGAAGGTTTTGAGAAAAGAATAACTCACCTTCTTACTAGTCCATGCTTCCTCTAAAATATCACAGCCCAAAGGAGTGGAGGGACCTCTATTAATCAAATATATAGTAGTATTGATAGCCTCTACCCACATGTGTAAGGGCAACCCAGCATGCAACATCATGATGCTTGCATGCCCCATTATAGTCATGTTCATGCATTCAGCCACTCTATTTTTTAGTGGATTCCTTGAAATAGTTTTCTGTCTATGAATACCATTAGTGGAGCAATAATCTTCAAATTCATGACTACAATATTCACCACCATTATTAGATCTGAGACATTTTAATTCCTTACTAGCCTCATTTTCAACCAAGCATTTTCATTTCTTAAAATTTTGAAATACATCAAATTTTTGTCTAAGAAAATAAACCCATACTTTTCTAGTTACATCGTCAATAAATGTAACATAATAATGAGAGCCACCAAGGGAAGATACCTGAGCTAATCCCCATACATTTGTATGCACAAGCTCTAATTTCTCCTTTTTATTTTCCTTCCCAATCTTCAGAAAACTCACTCTCTTTTGTTTTACATACACACAACTTTCATAGAAATCCATATTAACACATCTCAGACCTAGTAAAACTTTCTTTGAATGAAGTAATTTTATACATTCCTCACTCATGTGCCCAATTCTATTGTGCCACAGCATTGTATTATAATCTACAGTAGCTATTTGTTCTCCTTGCTCAACTATAGCAACTGTTCCTAAATATTCATGTTTCTCTGAAAAAATTAAAGTAGAAGGAACAATATGGCCTATAAAAAATATAAGGTGCATACTTTTACACCTTTTGCTACTAGAAGAAAACCTTTTGAAACCTTCCAATTTTTATCATTAAAAGTAACTACACAACCCTCATCACTAAGTTGCTTTGCTAAAATTAAATTTCTACTCAGCCTTGGAACATGTCTTACCTCATGTATTAGCCAATGATTCTCATTCTACAACTTGATCTTAACTTTTCCCTTTCCAACAACCTAACAGGATTCATTATCCCCCAAATAAACAAGTCCAAAATTTCCTTGGACATAATCAATGAAATAACCTCTATGAGGTGTAGCATGAAATAAAGCACTAGAATCTAAAACCCATAAATCGTCAACACTTTCTAAAGACAAAAAAAAAAGCATCCTCTTTAGATTTATTACTTACCACATTTCTCTCCATCTTACTTTTCTTCTTCATATTTCTTTTGAGTCCAATAGTCTTTCTTCTTATGCCCTATTTTATCATAATACTAGTAGTCATTTGGTCCTCTCAATTGAGACCTCCTCCCCTTTGACTTTCCTCTTGATTTCTCATGATTTCTATAATCATTTCCTCTTTTATTCATTATGCCTCTACTTTGTGCATTCAAAGCACTTCCTAACCACCTGGGGATTTCCTACAAGTTTCCTCACTCAAAATGACACCGATCACATCATCATATTTTAGGGTATTAGACTGAGAAATAGAATTACTCACAGCCATTACCAAGCCATACCAGCTTTCAGAAAAAGAACACAAAATCAAGAGAGCCCTAATTTCTTCATCAAAATTAATACCCACAAAAGATAACTAACTATTAATAGTATTAAACTCATTTAAATGATCTACAATAGATCCACCTTCTACCATTTTCATATTAAATAAATACTTCATGAGAAATACCTTATTTGAAGCAGAGGGTTTTCATACAATTTTGCTAGGGTTTCCATCAACTCTTCTATCATCTTTACTTTTGTAATATTAAATGCCATTGATGGTGCCAGACATAATTGAATGCTTCCAAGTGTCTTTCTGTCTAAAAGATCCCAACAGTCATTTGACATAGATCCCTGATTCTTAGTTTTTCCTTCCAACGGCTTCCATAAATCCTTCTGATAAAGATAGTCTTCTATTTACATCTTCCATAACTAAAATTTCTCCCTATTAAACTTGTCAACCCTTAGCTCTCTCACTCAACTCTAAAACTCCCACTCAATCATGAGACTTTTCTATAAAGGATAACTGGAAAAAAAAACCTTGCTCTGATAGCAGTTGTTAGGATTTAACCACAGACAGAAATTAAAATTACATGCAAATATAAACAATATCAAAAAATAATAGATCACATAGAAAAGAACATATGACACTAAGATTTGACATAGTTCGCCCAATCCTTAGACTACATCCACAAAACAGCAAGTCCAATATTATTATGATTCAATGATTACAACCTAATTACAATATGTAATCTCTTATAGCTCAATACTGCCATAAGAACCAATTTTTGCATCACATCCTATCAACAATACCTAACCCTAAGCCCTTTTATACAAGTATTTTTCTACTTTAGGGTTAAAATTAGTTACAACATGTTGCCCATAAATTGGCAAATGGGAGCCCAAAATTTTATGCCATTGGTGAATGGTGAATGGTAGCCAAAACTTTTGTACCATTGGTGAATAGTAGACCAAAAAAAAGAATTTATGAAGTATGTGCACTGCTTCCCTAATCAGTCACCAAAAATTAACAATATGTACCAATTAAAGTTGCAACTAAGAAATTTCTCCATTAGCAGATCATAAACACGAAATCCCTTTACAACCCACACTACCAAAATCTCTATTGAATCTACAAATGAAATACAATTTACCCACCAACTCAAAATTAATTTCATAGTTAGATAATAAAGTGATTTCCATTTATAACCCACAACACCAAATGATAATCCTTTTGAGTCCACAAGAAACTTACAGAAAACCTTGATTTAGTTAAATGTGGTATATTTTTTAGCGTAAGCATACTCCCATTTTCTAAACATATAACTATACCCATAGGTTTCATCACATAATATAAAATGTGATGGATTCTTATAATAAAATTAATAAAGAAATAAATGATAACAAGAAAAATGTATATGAAAATTTAATAATGGAACTCACCTTGAGGAACTTGTGTATACTCTTTGAAAATGTGTCATCAAAAGTATTCATGTTTGTTTTTGCTTCTACATGTTTTTGCTTCTACATGTTTTTGCATGGAGCCTTCACACACCTAGTGCTCACAAATGTCTACTTAAAAATATTTTATTATTTAGATTCTAGAATATGTATGCAATTAGATCAATTTTTCTATTGTGCCAACATCTCTTTGTGTACACGCACGCACGCACGCACGCACGCACGCACGCGCACACACACACACACACACATGTATGTATATACATACATACATACATATATACATATATACATATATATACATAAATAATAATAATATATGTATTGTATTTTCATTTGCTTTACCATTTCTTGTAAGAGTGTTTCAAGGTTGGAAACCACTTCAACATCCTTTGCATAGTTTAGAGGTAATGTCATTGTGGAAGAGGCTTCTGCAAGGGAATGAGCCTTGTGAGTTAACATATAATGTCTTTGAATAGTTAAGTGCTACCTAACTATGTCCAAGGTATCTACACACTGGAGGCATACTCCACCTAATAGGTTGCCTAAATACATGTATCCATGGGATCAAGACCCTTGAACTACGCACTCTAACGAACATGTAGTTCTAGTTTCTAATTGTTTTGATGTAGTTGTGTTCCTATAACCACTGGTGAGCTTTACTCACCTAATACAACTCTTCATCATCATACACCCACTCAGGAAAATTAGGTAGTTTTCTATAATTATAATATCGTAATACCCTAGTGAAACCTTTGTGTTGTAGTTTATAGTTAATTTAAGGTTAACCTATATATGTCCTAACTCACTCCTTATATAGTTATGTTTAAAAGATGGCTTTGAAGCACATATTCCTTTTATTAAATGTAAGGTCGATTACTTGAACATCCATACGTGTATTAGCATGGTAAGTTTCTTGGAATATCATGAGATCAATCTTTAAAGCACTTGGAATGTCCTCATTACCTCCTACTACTCTCAGAGGAAGTTCATTTTCATTGCTCACAAGAAATTCATCACACAGGTACATCCAAAAATGTCTTCATTGCCTCCTGCATAAAATAAATTCAATATTACAAAATGCCCACTAAGAAATAATACTTCAAGTGAAATAAACATATGAAAAATGTGAGAGAGAAAGAGGAATCTACTTGCCAATAGGCATTGTCATTGCATCTGTAGCCATGCTACCTATTGAGTGAGTTTTTTGTTGTTTTGTTGTGTCAAGATCTCTCTATTATATAAATAAATGCATACATATACATATGTATATATTTATATATGTATATATGTATATACATACCTATATACATATACAAAAATCACAAGGGCACAATAATGAAATGCAACGATCATAAGGGCACGATAACAAAATCATAGGTCTCCATTGATCACCACAATCCACAAGATCTATATATATACATGCATACATCCATACATAGATACACACCTGTGTGTGTGTGTATGTATATACATGTGTGTGTGTGTGTGTATACATACATGTCCATACATACATATATATTCACATACACACATACATGCATACATACATTTGCATATGCAATTTTATCACCTTAGAAATTTGTATTTGATCCTGCTAGCTAGGAACAGTTGAGTGTTCATTTTATTGTACCTAATCTGATGATATTTCTATAGAAATTTGTAATCAACCCAACTAATCTGCAACTAGACCAATTTAACTAGGTTATGGCTTGTTTCTTTCTAAAAATATCTGCTATGATATGTTTTTCTAAAATTTCTTATGAACTCTACCCATTTTTCCTAGTCTACATTATTTTTGTGTAGGATCTTTAGCTAAGTCACTTAGAACAGGTTGAGTGAGTTTTATTATTTAATTATTTGGATTTTGGAATATGTATGCAGTTGGATCAATTTTTCTATTGTGGCAAATATGTAATAAGCACCTTAAAAAAGATCTCTCTATATATATAAAGACTGCAAGTTGTGCAATTTTTCATGTATTGCATCTACATTTTCTTTTCCACTACTTATAAGAGGGTTTCAAGGTTGGGAATGTGCTTCATGTGTGGCATTCAAGTGATGTATCTGCATATGCAATTTTATAACCTTGGAAAACTATATTTGGTCCTTCTAGCTAGGAATAGTTGATTGTTCATTTTATCATACTTAATCTAATGATAGTTCTATAGGAATTTGTAATCAACCTAGCTATTCAACAACTAGACCAGCTCAAGCATGTGCTATTCCCATTTATCATATGGTTGCAATATTGGAGGCAGTATTTTTTTCAAAGTGGTAGTTATTTTTGTATCATTGGCTTTATTCAAGTCCTGATTTTAATGAAGTAACAAAGTGGTTTTAGGGTGGAAAGGATTGTATAATGACAAGGAAACTTAAAAACTTGAATGTTGAAATGTTGAAATGAAAGCTATCAAGGATCAGACACCTATGCCAGAGTTACAACACAATGTGAAGTTGATTTTAAATATAAACAAAAAAGAAAACACGGCATAAAGCATTCCTCATTTTCTTTGATTGTGGAGATTTGCATGCAAAATAGGGTGGAGAGCTCTAAACAAGAGTGGAGAGCTCTGAACATTGTCATGCCCTTATCATTGGTGCATTTCATTGTTTTGATATTTGCATTTTATTATCGTGCCCTTGGTAGAGATCAGTGGAGATCTACAATTTTGTTGTCATGTCCTTGTAATCATTCCATTTCATTCCCATTCCCTTATGATCTCTATATTTCATTGCCATGCCCTTGTGATCTTGGTGCCCTTGCTTTGAAATTTTGTTGTTGTATCATACCCTTATGATCTTTGTACCCTTTGCACTACAACATTTGGGGACAAATTACAATGGCAATTTATGACAGCGGTGTAATTTGTGATGTATTCAAACCCAAATGTAGTAGTGCTCTGTGATTTTCTTCAAGGGGAGAAGAGCTACCTATGTAAATATTCTTTTTTTTTTCCTTCTAAACATGTACCTCTTTATATTTCCCCTAGTAGATGATTATAAAAGCTTACCTTTATGTATATGTATGTGTATATATACATACATAGACACATGTGTGTGTGTCTATGTATGTATGTATGTATGTATAGAGAAGCTCATCTTTATGTAAGTGTATGTGTATATATACATGTATACACACACATATGTGTGTGTCTATGAGGCCTTGCTCTGACCCATCGTAGCATAGTGATACATTATTATTTTGATACTCATGACTTGATATCTTGAGACACTATCAGATACACTAAAAATTATTATGTTATCTTATGTTGTGTGATGTTTTACTTTCAAATATTTGATTTCATCATTTAATGCTTTATGAACATGTATACTAATGAAGTAAGTGAATGTAGAATTAACACTTTGATTATGCAATTTTAATGATTGAGAATATGAGTAGAACGAGATAAACAACTGATTATTTGAAAGATGGATGTTTAATTTATGTGATTCCCTTATACATTATATACATATATGCATGTGATTTTCTTGAGCTACTAATGTATGCAATGAGTGTGCAGGATATTTTAGTTAAGAAATCTAACAGAGAAATGAAATTGAACCCTCTGTACCATTTGTGGAAACTAGGGTTAAATCTAATGAAGGATACAAACCCTATTGTTCATATTTTATTTGTATTGTGAGTTGAATGAATGTATCATTATCAGTAAATGTTAATGTTTCGTAATAGTGTTTTTATAGTGCTACTTGACACTTGTGAATTGTATATGCATTCTAACATGATAGTTAGGGTTAACCAAGTAATCTAAAGATCTAAGTTGGACTAGGTTAGTGACCCTTTTTCTAATCAAATTAGTAATCAATATTAATTACGTCTAATCTGAATTAGTGTTTAATTTGCATTTTGAAAGTTGTTAGATAGTCCTAAAAAATTTCTAGCTATTGATAGGTCCCTAATTAATCCTAAAGGCCTAAAATCATGAAATCTAAGTACCCAAGGGGTATGGGTATGGGTTGGGGGCATTTTCCACCCTCTTAGCCCCTTTTGTTGACTTTTATGGTCACTCAAAAATCCCATTTTTGCTTTATTGCGAAAATTGATAATTTTCATCATGAGTTGGATGACTTTAATTGCACCTTGAGATTAGCCTTAGGTCTAGTTGAGTTAGAAGCCTTTAGAACTTTTGGGTAAGTGGGGGAGTTATTGCATTTTAGAGGTGGTTGAGTTTAGGATCTTATTTAGAGGCAATTTTGAGAGGGTTTTGAGTGTTCAACCAACCTCTAGTTTTAGAGTGCAATTCAAAATTAAAAGAGAAGGAGAGGAAAGAAAGCTCATCTCAAATTTGTTCATTTGCCATAACCTAATTTTTGAAGGTGGGAATACTTCACCTCATTTTTTTCACATTGTGCTTCATGTTTCAGTTTTATTGTTTATGTATGTTCATGCTTGTGTTGAGTATGTTGGGAGGGATTGAAATAGATTTTCTTAAATGCTTTTTTCCTTTATTTTATTTTTCTTTGAATTTCAAAGGGATTGTATGGGTGTATTGGCATTACTTACCTTCAGATAGGGCAGAAGTGGCCATGTATGGAGGAAGGTCTTTAATTGGACTCTGACAGTGTAGAGTCTCTTTTTAGGACGAGAAGAGGGAGAGAGGGTAGGGTGTTATGGGCCCCTACTCATCAACACAAACCATGTATGAGTTTTGGAATGTAAGAATGGAAGAACGAAAGTTCTTGAGTTTTAGCCCTAAAAGGGCACCTATTTTGGTGTTGTGTCTGACATCTCCTGTTGGAAAAATCCACCTTCTCCCTAGTTTGGTTCAATGATGAACCTATTGTGTAAACCCGAGATGGGAGTGAATGTTTGATTTTGTCTACATGTTATGATTGATTGTCTCCTAGTTAGTTTGCATTCTCTCCACGATCACCGTGATGTATTGTAGAATTCAAAATGGATCCCTTGTTAAGGACCAAGAAGGAAATTCAAAAATGGTTAATGAATTTCAGTTATGTTGGGAGATTTCTCCTCGGGATTGAAATCCTATGTAAAAATGTATTCAAACTTATTGTTGAATTGGCAAAAATGTCAGGTTTCTTCCTAGTTCTTTCCCGGCGGAGCCTTTGAATCAGGTGCTCAATAATAATAAAAATTGATTGAGTAATATCATTGCTTATGAGATTCTTGTATTTTCAGTTATATGCACATGTGTATTGAAAAGTGGATAAACGGTAATGTTCAATTATGCAAATTTCAAGTTCAAATATGTTAAGAAAAAAAATATGTTATGTTTGGAACTTCAATTCATTTTCATGATTATTGAGAGACAAAATAATAATCTTACATTGTTGTTAAAATAAATTATTCAATCCCTTGGTTTAACTAGGCATTTGGTAATTCCAATTAGAAAGGAAAAATATAAACCCCCTTGCTATGAAAATAAATTGTTTGGAAAATTTCATACTTAGACAAAAAAAAATGACCTTCAAAAAAAATGTGTTCCTAGGAGTGGAAAAAAAACCCTCTGGATTTTGTATGGGCAAATAATTTATTCATGTTGTAACAGAGAATATTCTCTGTGGATTCTTTATTTTAAAATTTAAATTCAAAAAAATAGAGAAAGAAAATACCTTTTAATAATCTAAATATCCTAAATATTTTCTTAAGAATATCCCAATCCCACCAAATAAACTTTTAACAATAACTACCCCCTCTTGCATATTCCTAGGCGACAACTTTCAAGGGACAGATTTGATTTTAAACCAAAGTCAAGGAATTTAATGGTGATATAATCCCCTGTACCTCCCACCAAACTTGCAGTCCAAGTGTACCCATGTGATTTAACAAGGAAAGTGGCAAGTTGAAGTGGGTTTTTAAAAAAAATGCAAATGTTTGTTTAAAAAAAGTTTTCAAACCCTTACCTTTTCATCACCTAGCACAGGAGTCTTTCTTACACGTGGAAAGGGGGAGGGGGGGGGACAAGACCTATGTTAATGCAGGCTTGGGCAGCATGGGAGTACGTGGAGTGGGTGGGAATTAGTGGTAAGGCTTGGGTTAGTTTAGGATTTGATATTTTTGTTTTAGTTAGTATTATTGTGGGGAGTTTAGTAGGTTTGTTCAGTATTAGCTTAAGTTAGTATTAATGTAGTCTAGTTAGATATTTAGAATGTTAGTGGGGTGTTAAGGAAAGTTGTTATTATTGTTTAGTTAGTATTTTATATTAAGTTTTTTTTTAGTTGCATAAAGTAATTTGTTTATTTAGAATTTAGTTTTAATTAAATTAGCTTTTAATTTAGTGTGTTTTTAATTAAATATTTTATGGAATTGGTTAGTAAAGTTGTTATTAGTGTTTAATGATTTTAGAATTTAGTTAAATATTTTTTTAAAATTAGTTAGTTAGTTTAGTTTTTATGTAAGTTAATTATTATGTTTTAAATATAAATTATCTTAGTATAATTTAGTTTAGATGTTAGTTTGGTTAATTTTAGATATATTATTATTATCATTATTATTAATATTTTAATAGATCATGAATTTAAATGAGTTAAGTAGATATGAGAGATTAGTAAATGTTAAGGGAAAAAGTTGACAAAGATAGTCTATGTTATTTTAGATTTTTTTAAATTTTTATTTGTTACATAATGAAAATTAGTATACTTTAAAGTTAGATAGGTAGTGTACTTTATTTTAAGTAATTTGAAATTAGTAATAGAATATGATAGTAATAAGTGTAAAGTTGATATTAAGTTGTTGTGAAAGATTATAAAGTTATGTTAGTCAATTTATTTAATCTTAAGATAATTAGATTTGTATTTACTTATATTATTATCTGAATGATTTAAATGTATTATTCATTAATATTTTAAAAGTAAATAAAGTGACAATGCATTAGACCTTTTTATTAAATGAAATTGGAATCTTTGATTTAATTGATCGATTCAATAATGAAAGTTTAAATTTAATGAATTATTCCTACTCATGAGTATGAAACCAAATGGAATGTCAATGTGTTGTTTTAGGGACCTATTTTTGTCTACCTTGTACCTTCCACTTTAATTTATGAAAACAAACATATCAAACTTAGTGGTGTTATTAATCTTTAAAAAAAAAATTACGTGTGTTTTTGCCCTCGTATTTTGGGCTTGACAGTGTCTATGTATGTATGTGTGTATATATATAGAGATCTCTTTGTTTATATACATACATAGACACACGTATGTGTATGTATGTATGTATGTATATAGAGAGATAGATCTCAAGGGCATGGCAATGAGAAGCAGAGATACATATATACATACATACATACATACATACATCTCCATATGCAATTTTATCACTTTGGAAAATTGTATTTGATCTTTACTCAATCACCAAGAGATAATATAATCTATAAGTACAAATTTCTACATACTTAGTTTAGTATGAATAGTTTCAATTGAATTCATATAAGCAGAGTGAGTCTACTCATGATGATAATGGTTGCATGTATTGGGTCTTTAGATGAGAGAGACTTACAAAAGATTAGATGTTGTTTATGGATATGGGATGATTCATTTGTGATGCCAATATATCCTCCTCCATATTGAATTTCTATATCATCATATTGCTAGATACAAATCACTGGACTTGGTCTTCTAAAATGGTGTGAGCTACTCAGAATTGTCAAGCTTGAATCGTTGAATTGTACATTCAAATTGATGAACCAACATTTTGAATCACTAGTTCTATGTTTAGAACTTTTGGCCCTTGAAATGTGAGCTTTGATTTTTATTTATGGTCCATGGACTATTATGAACCAAAATACACCTAAATATTCTTGGAGACATTTGAAAGCATCTACACAAATTGATATGAATCATTCAATCTAAATTGCAAATTCTTTGAATCTCAATACTCTGATCCAAGCTAAGAGATTTCTAAACATTGAAACCACTAAATTGCCTAGGACACTAAACATATCAAACATATGAACCTCCTTGAACCAATGGAACCATTTTGAAATAGGTTTAATGCAATTCAAAACCTAAGAGGGACTAAGATATAAACCTTAAACAAGGGTTGCATGCTATGGTGGGGTTGGAGGAAGATGGTTGTGTGAATGGCTGATATGGAAAGTTTTAGGGGTGTCAGTTGCAAGTAGTTTCATTAATTCGATAAGGCAATCAACTTTGGAAGCAAGATGATCAAAATTGGCATGTCCATCATTATGATAGATGTCTCTATCTCAGAATAGAACATTACCTAAAATAACAAGAAATAAATTATTAAATGTATGGAAAATTATAACATTCACCTATAATATTTTTGAAGGACAACAATATAATTAAAATATAATTTGGTGGAAAAATCCATGAGCTATGTGGCTTCACATTGTGGCTATTCCACTATCTAGTAGTGGAAACTCTTCATGTTAAATATGAAGATCTTGAAATTAAAAAAGATAACTATCAGATATCTATATTTTTTTTTTAATAATAACAAATATATAGTCTAATTTTAAGAAAAATAATAGTCTTAAATGTATATGATTAAAAAAAAATTAAAAATGAGTACTAGTTGTAGCTATATAATTCTAGTATTATTGATTATATTTAACAAAATGTTCAATAAAACAAGCATAAAGTAACATAAATGGATCATTTTCTTGATCCTATTATGACTTAATGCGAATGCATCTAATCATTACTTGGACGATATTATGCATGAGTTACTCAATCACCAAGAGATAATATAATCTGTAAGTACATATTTCGGTATACTTAGTTTGGTATGAATAATTATGATTGAATGCAAGGATAATTGCTTATGTGAATTCAAGACATGAATGATTAATTTAATTTAGCAAAATTACTATGCAAGTGTTTATGTATGCATGTAAAATAGTTCACATAGTGAACTGATATACATACATACATGCACATATGCATACAATCATCATAATCATTTATCCTTGAATCTGACCAAAGCTATTATATATGAACAAGAGATACATGTTTAGAAGGAAAAAAGAAAACATTACATAGGTACCTCTTCTCCCCTTGAAGAAAATCCCAGATCAAGGGTATGGAGATCATGAGGGCACAACATGGCAATGAAATGCAACGATCACAAGGGGACAGTAACAAAGTCCTATATCTCCACTGATCTCCACCAACATTTAGAGCTCTCTACCCTTGTTTGGAGCTCTCCACCCTCTTTCACGTGCAACTCTCCACAATCAATCAAAACAAATGGGTAATGATAAATGTTGTGTTTTCTTTTCTTTTTTGTTTATAATCCATAATACATAATCAACGAGATCTCTCTCTATATATATATACATACATACATATATATATATATACACATAAATATATACATGCATACATGAAAACAACAATGCACTTTCTAAGAGTTTACAATTATTCAATAAAATTAATGTTTTACAAGATAATGCACCTGAAGAACTATTAGCTCAAAAGTAAGAACATGGTGTTGAAATAGTACAAAAAGTGCTTGACTTAACTAGAGGTAGATATTTATAAGTTTGATAATCAAAATGTAAGGCAGGAGAGTGAAGGAGAAGGAGGGGCTTTAGAAAGAGAAGGAGAAGGAGCGGCTTTAGAAAGAGACTATACAATAGAAACAATAGCTAGATAACATAGAGAATATTATGGAAGCCACTGGATAGAATCCTGGAAAGTGTCGTGGTAGGTACTATGACATTGGAAACGCCAATTAAATTGGTCTAGTTGTTATTAGTTGGGTTGATTATTTCATTCTTATATGGTCCAATGGTAATGTTAATTATTATTTTGATATTCATGAAAATATTATTATTATTTCTTATAATATATACATACATACATGAAACAAATAATGCACTTTATAAAAGTTTACAATTGTTCAACAAAATTAATGTTTTACAAGAAAATGCACCTAAAGAATTGTTAGTTCATAAACAAGAACATGGTGTTCAAATAGTACAGAAAGTGCTTGACATGAGAGGTTTGCAAGTGAGGGTGTTGACCTAATCTGATGATAGTTTTATAGAAATCCATAATCAACCTAGCTAATCAGCAACTAGACCCATTTAACTGGGTTATGGCTAGTTTCTTTCTAAAAATATCTGCTATGATATGTTTTATAAAATTTCTTGCAAACTCTGCCCATTTTTCTTGGTTTGCATTATTTTTGTGGAGGATCTTGAGGTAAGTCACTTAGCATGAGTTGAGTGAATTTTATTATTTTATTATTTGAATTCTAGAATATATATGTAGCTGGATGAAATTTTGTGTTGTGTTAAGATGTAATAAGCACCTTTAAAAAGATCTCTAAATACACATGTTTAGAATGAAATACAAAGAGATGCCTATTTAGAAGGAAAAGAAACCAACATTTACATAGCTCCCTTGGAAAAAATCATAGAACTAGAGAATGATAATGAAATCATAGAGCAAGGACACAACACAGCAATGAAATTATAAAGAAAGGACACAAAGATTACAAGGGTGCAACATGCAAACAAAATTGTAGAGAAAAGGCACAACAAAGAAATTGTAGAGCAAGGGCATGGCAAAGAAATCATAGAGCAAGGGCATGGAAATGAAATGCAGAGATCACAAGGGCATGGCAACCAAATCACAGAGCAAGGGCACAACAATGAAATGAAGAGATACATAGCAATGAAATCACAAAGCAAGGGTAGGGCAATGAAATACAGAGATCACAACAACAAAATGTACCAATGATAAGGGCACAAAAATGTTCAAAGCTCTCCACCCTCGTTCAGAGCTCTCCACCCTCTTTCACATGGAGCTCTCCACAATCAAAAAAAATGGGGAATGATTTATATCATTTTTTTCCTTTTTTTTGTTTATACTAACATGGGTGTCACAATTACAATGCAAATGTCAGTACTGCAATGGTGTCAAGGACAATTGTAAAAAAATGAAAATCACCACAAATTACACTATTGTTGCAAATTGTCATCACAATTTGACTCCAAATGTTGTGGTGACACTAGCTACAAATGTGGAGATAAGTAATGTAATGTGATCATTAATGGTGGAATCATTTACAATCTAGTGTCACAAAAGATGGTCACAAAGTTAAATCTCAAGAGGTAGAATGGATCTATGCCATATTGCATGGGTGTAAGATGACCACAAGGTCATGGTCAATGAGTAGTGCCTAGTAAATTTCAATATTTCAAGCTACCACGATGAGGTGTTTTGTGATATCATACCTATGAACATTTTTCATAAGTTTCTAGTTAGGTTGTGGAAGTTTAGCAGGCATGTTGTACATGATGGGCATCTAAATATCTACACTCTATCAAAGGATGGAGTGAAACATAAGTTAAATTCATTGAAGGGAAAAGAAGAAAACATATGTAGTGCTACCAGAATATGTTTTGTTGATGGAAATTAGTTTCTTGAGGGTATGATGCATGAGCATGTATTTTTCCATAATTCCAAAAGATGGTAAAAAAGAAGTAGAGGAGGTACCTACATATGTTTCAAATTTATTGGAAGAATTTCCAAATATTATATCATATAATGTACCTGGTGGATTACCCCCAATAAGGACTTGATTCCAAGAGCCACTTTTCCAAACAAGGAGATGCACATAATGACACCAACCAAAAATAAAGAGTTGAATAGACAAGTTCATGAGTTGTTGTAGAAGAGGTTAATTCTAGAGAGTTTGAGTTCATACGTTGTACCAAAAGTATTAGCACCTAAAAAGAATGGAGAAAAGAGGATGTGTATAGATTCTTCAGATATCAATAAGATCACAATCAATAAAAATTTTGATTGCAATGAATGGATGATATTATGGACTGTTTGAGTAGAGTTGTGTATTTCACAAAGATAAATTTGAAGAGTGGTAGGTACCATCAGATTCACATTAGAGAAGGAAATAATTGGAAGATTTCCTTCCAGATAAGGGAAGGATTGTACGAGTGGTTAGTCTTGCCTTTTGGGCTGACCAATGCACCAAGCACTTTCATGAGGCTTATGAATTAGGTATCGAAGGAGTTTCTAGGTAATTTTTTCATTGTTTACCTAGATGATATTTTGATCTTCAGTGAGACATTGGAGGATCATTTGATGCACATTTGTAAGGTGTTTGATAAGTTGAGGGAGGAAAATTTGTTGATAAATTTAAAGAACTAAAATTTTTTGAAGGAGTCAGTGTACCCATGATTTGTAATATGAAAAAAAGGTCTGAAAATGGACCCTAAGAAAGTGAAGGCTATCCTCAAATGGCCTACTCCATGGAGTGCAATAGAGGTGACATCTTTTCATGGACTAGGTAGTTTTTATTTAAAAAATTATTATAGGTTTTAGCAATATTTGTGGACCCTTAATTGAAACAATGAGAGGGAATAAAAAGGAATTTAAGTAGATTGTAGGAGTAGATAAGATTTTTAATCTATTGAAATAGAAAGTTATAGAGTGGCTTGTTTTAGCACTTCTATATTTTAATAAGGTGTTACAAGTATATTGTGATGCTAGTGGTATTGCAATAGCAGTTGTTTTTGAGCCAAGAAGGTAGACCTATTGCTTATTTTAGTGAGAAATTAAATGATTCCAAGAGAAAGTATTATGTTTATGATTAGGAATTTTATGCTATAGTTAAGGAAATGAAGAAGTGGAGAATTATCTTCTTCCTAAGGATGTTGATTTGTATACTGATTATATAGCTTTTCAATGTTTGAATAGTCAAGGAAAATAGAAGCAAACACATTTGAAATGGGTTAAGTTTTTGTAGAGGTATACATTTATTTTGAAATACATGAGTGGGAAGTCTAATAAAAATTTAGATTCTCTTAGTAGAAAACAAATTTTGGTGACAGAGATGTAGATTGAGGTGGTTGGGTTTAAGGAGCTCAAGAATTTGTATCTAGAGGATCCTAATTTTGGTGAAGCTTGGAAGTCTCGTATAAAACCTATTACACTTGACAAGACAAAGTGGATGGATTTCATAATCCAAGATGGTATGTTGTTCAAGGGTAGTCTTTTGTACATTCCTAGAAGATATATAAGAAATAATCTCATCAAAGAGAAGCAAAGTGAAGGATTGGTTGGACACTTAGGTAGAGATAAAACCATTTCTTTTTTGCAAAGAATAATTATTGGCCACAGTCATAGCAAGATGTCAAAAAAATGTATAGAGTTGCAGAGTATGTTAGATAGCAAAGGGAGTGAAGAATAACATGAGGTTATATTAGCCATTACCTATACTAGAGAAGTTGTGGGAGGATGCCAATATGGATTCATTCTTGGTTACCAAAGATGCAGCAAGAGCATGACTCAATATTTGCGGTGGTTGACATATTTTCAAAAATAGCACATTTCATTCCCTACAAGAAGACTAGTGATATTGTTCATGTGGGGAGTTGTTTTTTAGAGAAGCGGTGAGACTACATGGTCTAACAAAGAGTATAGTTTTAGATCAAGATACCAAGTTTTTTGGGTAATTCTAGTGTACATTGTGGAAGAAATTAAAGAGAAGTTTAAAGTTCATTTCATCACATCATCCATAGGCTGATGGAAAAATAGAAGTTGTGAACTGGAATTTGGGGAATTTTCTAAGATGTTTGGTTGGAGATAAACCTAAAGGTTGGGATCTAATCCTACCAAAGACATGATTTTCATAGAATAGTTTTGTAAACAAGAGCACTGGTAAATCACCACTCCAAGTTATATATGGGAGTAGGCCCATAAATGCTTCTTAATTAAGGCAGATGAATAAAGAAGAGATAAGCAATGTTAAAGAAAAGTATTTTGCTAAACATTTGAAGAGCATCATGATGAGGTGAGGAAGCACATTAAAAGGATGAATACATAGTATAAAGATAAGGTAGATGAGAAAAGGAGGTATAAGGAATTTTAGATTGGAGATGAAGTTGTGATTCATTTGAGCAAGGAGATATATCCAATAGGTACATATAATAAGCTAAAAATGAAAATGTTTGGACCATGCAAGATAGTGAAAAGGCATGATTTTGAAAAATGCCTATAAAGTGGAGTTTCCTACTAACATGAATATTTCACCAATATTCAAAATATAATATTTGATAACATGAATAATGAAGTTGTAGAAGCATAGTGGAGTATTCTAGCATCTACTTTAGTGCCTATGAAGGAGACTGAGGAGATATCAAACATCTGTGTTGGAAGAAGCACAAGGAACATAGCATATGAAGAGTATTTGGTCAAATGGAAATCAAGGCTAGTGGAGGATTCATCATGACTAGTACAAGATGAGGTTGGTCATCTTGGTTTTCCTCTAACTAATTTAGACATGATAGGATCATTTCTCAAATTACCTCATGTGTTTGATTCAAGAGCATCCTAGGTGTAAGGGAAAACTTGCGTCACCCAAAAATATTTCTATTTCCATTTTTCTAGTTTTGTGTTTTCAATAAGGGTTAATCATGTACAAAGTTTCTATTTTGGGGAGCTTACTAGTTTTAGTAAGCTAGCATTATGTGCTCAAATTATTCTAATCTCATATGTAGAGGTTGATCTTAGACATATCATCCTATTAGTTGAGTTTCATTACCATATCATATGTATTAGTGTTATTTAACACAAATTTTTGGTATGAATTTTGGCTATCCAAACTTTAGGTCTGCGACAAAGGTCCAAATGGCTCTAAAATGAGGTGAAACCTTGACTAATGGACTCTTTCACAATAATTCATTGTAGATCTTTTGTCAAGCATCCTGGAATGGGGGTATAATAGCCCATTGGATCAACAGTTTTCTACTTATGGCCTCTAGAAGTGGACCCATCTGAAAATATAATTTGTAAATAGTCTTGAGTCAATCCTATTTAATAAAGTGTAATAAAATAATGTAATATGATATTGGTCAACCTCAAGGGTTTGGGATTAGTGTCGAGAACCTTTTGAGTAGTGAAAATGCCTATATAAGGATGGTATGTAAGTTGTTTGAGATAGTTCTAGGTAACTATGGCAGATATGTCTTATAGATTGTTGTAAGGAAGGCACACATGTAGATTTGCATATCTTAATTCTATAATTCCACATTTGCAGAGATAATAAGAAGCACATTTTTATCTCTCAATCTATGTTGTTTCTTCATTTCTATTGTGTATTGTGTTATTAAGGGGATCACCCTTCATTAATGTACAATTTGGCATCTATGTAGACAAGTTATCATTTGTGTCTAGCTTTTCTCATCTCTACTATGTTTGGGTTATGATACAAGTTTAGATGGTGGAAGATGTGATGGAATTTTTTATTTGATTATTAGGATGCTCTAGGATGCTTTCCAAACCTTAAGAGACCTAATTTAGCACCAGTGTCATATATAAAATATATCATCTAAGTTTCTTATAATTAGGATATATTATGTTAATTATATATATAGGACTTTTTTTGAGTGATTTCAGCATTCTAGGAGTTAAGATAAAGATTTTTTATTTTGGAAATTTTAGGAAATCTCAGACTTAGTCAAATTTTAGTATTCATTATTTGCTGTTCAACATAGTCTCCAGTGGATGAATGCTTGTAACCTTGAGCTCTTTTCTTGTGTACGATTGTTTGAGGATTGTTTCTTACTATTTTTATTATAGTATAGTTATTTGTAAATGGATGTTTATGTTTAACCATGCTATGAACTTTTTTTTTGGCTTAAAAAGAACAACTTTCTTGGATAGATAAATCACTATCTCCCACTTGGGGTTCATGAATGTTATCTAGATCTCCTTTGAGTGTCATTGTAAACATGTATTCTTTATTTGGAGGATATCATTTAGTTCTTGGGGATATTTGGATTTTTTTGAAAAACTTCCTCTTGTGTAGGTGAACATGTGAGTTGTGCCATGTTCCCTAATTTCTTATCTTGTTTAGAAGTTTCATTGTTGCACTTTGTTACTTATGTTTTTGTTAAGTAACTTATATAATTTTTATTTTTATTTTTAAAAATCATATTTTATCATTTTTTTCCAAGGATTCTTGAGCAGGGCTTCTTTAGCCAAGGAGTATAAGATTCATCACCAAAATACCACTCTTCATTATTCCCAATCTAATGGACAAGTTGGGGTCACTAATAGAGAACTCAAGAATATCCTTACCAATATTGTTTCCCTACATAAGCATGATTGGGACATACAACTTTCTAAATTTGTATGGAACTATTAGACCATGTGGAAGACTGCTATTAGTTTCAAACCTTATGAGATGGTCTATGGTAAGAAGGTGGTTCTCCTAATCGAGATCGAGATCAAAACTCGTACAAACTAAATTACAACTTCGTCTAATTTTCTTCAATGCTCAATGGAAAAGCATTTTCTCAACTACATTCTCTTGATAAAATTTGCTAGGATGCACTTCTCCATACAAAGGTCATCCAAAAGAAGAAATATATATATGGGATGATAAACACATTCATTAGCACTTCTTTCAACCTGGTGATTGGGCACTCTTGTATGACTCCCAATTCTAGGATTTTAAAGGTAAGTCTCATACAACATGGTTGGGACCTTATGATGCTGAGCATGTCTACAAAAATTTGTTCAACTCTACATTGTGGACTCATAAATCTGCAAGCTCCTCATTAATTTCCACCACTTGAAGTTGTACCAGAAACCTCTCTTGAAGGAATCCTTCTTTCTAGATGCATCTAAGGAACTTACCATAGTTCTCTTTGATCTTCTTAGACAATGATTACTCAAAAATTCAAAATTCAAAAAATATCACAAATATATAATTATCTAGTTAGACCTCTTTGCCCTATCAAACTTGTAATGAGACTGGTCTGACTTATCTCTTTAGGTAGGCCTCCTACCTAATGGGCCCCACTACTAGATTATAATCTATCCAAGTACCCATTGGTTTTGTACCTTTCTTGGTCATCAATTATTTTCATTCCCAATCCTTTTCATCATTACTCGATGATATACAGATGCAAGCCACTTCCTCTTTACACTATAGCATCATGTTTTCCATTCATTACTATGTTTCTTTAATGAATACATTGTTCAAATGTTTCTAGGTTCTTCCATCTGATCACCTCCTTAACTTGTTCCTACATTATTGTTGTCCATTCTCTAACATGTTCCAATTCTTGATATTTGTTTTAGGTACAATTTCAAGTATTGTATTCCTCTTCACATTTTTTTGTATCATTCTTTTTGCTAACTCTAGTATTTTAAGGATGTCATCATACTCCATTTGGGGGGTTGTACTATCCATATCCTTCATTAATTCTCCTTATTATTACATGATGGGTTTTCCTTTTTCCTTGTTTTACCTTTTAAATAGTCATTGTCCTTTCTCTAGGCTTTCAGATTTCTCAAAGTAGATTGAAATTACTCTACACTCTATTGAATTTAACCTACCATGAAGGGTTCTCATATTCTTTGTGAGCCCATCAATGTACAAAAGATCATGGATGACATTCTAGTTTGGGAGGAATTTTATAAGATTGGATGGAAAGGTTTTCTTCTAAACCTCCATGAATATGATGAATAAATAATCTTCAAATTTTCTATAGAATGTAACAATGTTGATGATACAATCAAAACTAGGGTAGGTCTTTAACAATGAATGAGGAAATACTAGCAAAAGATACTAGACTTCCTAGAAGTGGTGAATCATATTTTCTAGAGCATTCTACTCAAAAGATTAATCATAAGTCTTTCTCTTAGCAATTTTTGACACCAGGAAACATCATTTAGACAACTTCATGACAGGTTACTCTATGGAGTCCTTACTCAAGCATTAGTCATGGGCAGCAAGGATGATTTTGTAATACATCACTAGAGAAGGACAATATGTGTCAATATTTTACTACCATTTTTAGTTTCTATATCATCTTAGATACTAGTGGTTAGTAAAAGTCCCCTATGACCTCCTTTGTTCTTTTGGAGGAATGAATTTTGGAGGTCAAAATGGTAACCACAATGCCTTAGCATATCATTGTGTAATCAAATTGATCATTATGGATCACCTCAAAAATGATGATTCCCTAATTTCTTGGATATTATTTGTTGAATAAAAAGGCCCTTCAACCACATATGATTCTATAGAACAACAACAAACATCAGAGATGACTTCTAACTATGAGAATGTGGAAGATGACACATGGGATGATGAAAGCAAGGAGTATGATGTTTATGAACTTTGTCCTAGAGTTAGGATCACCACACCAAGTAAAATCCATATTTTTTCCACTACCTCCTCAACAACTATCCCTTAGGACACTAGGTCCAAACTAAAACATGAGGAAACCAAGAAGTTACAAAATTTAGCACAAGTTGTCTACATTATGGAATCTGAAACTTTTGAAGTCAATCATATATGTAAACAAAGTAGGAAATGATAATTAGGGTAGAAAATATAGATGACTAAAATAAAGGTAGAAAAAGGAAAAGAAAGTAAAAATAGAAAGGGGACATTTAAAACAATAGGTTGACACTAGGGACACTACTATGGAATTTGGACAAACTATAGAAGAATTTACTCAAGGGGGTATTGAAGCCCTGTGTCACTAACAAACACCTAACCTAGATTAAAAAAAAATTAATTATATGATCACTCAGGTGACAAGTGACCATTCATTCCTTTAAATGGATTATCTTATAGGATTAAGTGGAGACTACTTAGATTCCTCTACAGCATAAGATTGAAAACCTAGTTTCCCACTACAAGAGACACTCAATGAATAGTCAATTAGGGAAGATGAAGTGCTCAATATTTTAGATGAGATTCCTTCTACCCAAGATAATATATAGGACATGAACCATGAAAATTCACTTGTGGAAGAGGAATTTTTTGTATAATAATTCAAAATATTGCAAAGGAAAGTGAATATGTTGGAAGCATTGTTTATGCCCTTTCAACATTAGTTGCAGAAATTATGTGCATAAGAGAAAAAATTAGTACCTACCAGGAATACAACAATCTTAAAGGATCATGGAACCAATATGATGGGTGGGTATATCTCCATTAGGTATCATCTTATAGAAAAATATCATAATATTCTAAATAAAACTAGCCAAAGCCTTAAAAGAAGGGGGTACTTTTGATATGCAGTTCACTATGGAAGAGCTTGAGAAAAATATTGGTCAATTAAAATCCTTGCAGGAACAAAGATTGGAGACAAGTTACATCATTATCGCTAAACATAAGAAAAACATTGAGGAATTGAGAGGCTATTGAAAAGAAAAGGTCTTTGTTGAATGTGTCTCCCATAAGTATCATAAAGGTAAACTTGATGGCCTCATAAAAAGGAAGGAACATGAGATAGATACTCAAAAAATACTATGGGAAGAAAAGGTTAGGGTTAAGTATATATCTATCAAAAGACACCTCCAAACCATCAATGAGTTCAAGGCTGCAATTGAAAGCAACCTGCAGGCTAATTATATTTTGTGTACTGTGCATGATTAGAGAATTCAAGTACTAGTATACCTATATCTCTTTGAAATGATGGGAGCCATGAAAAATCTACCCACTAGTCCACCAAGAATAGTAAGTATTGCATTGCATGCAATAGCTTCAAATGAGGGAAATGATGTGTTTCAAACATGCTATATTTTCTTTTATTATTTGTCCTAAAATTTATGTTTTTTTTTGTCATCTTGCCCTAAGTATCCTATGTTATACTATAATTATTGTAAAAATAAATAATAGTAAACTTATGTAGAGAAAATACAAAATTATTGTTATTACACCTAAATATGAATACTAATTTGAGTATTTTTCTAAAATAGGCTATAGTTGGTGTTTCATATACAAAGTAGGGATCTCATGGCATAGGACAGTTGATTTGATTGATTAATAAAGAATCATATTTTGGTACATTTTTTCTTATTTAGTATAATGTTGTAAAATTCATGGTTGAAGTTCAAACTATTATTTCTCATGGTTTCCATGTCATGAGGAATTAAAATTAGTGATTTATATTATCTATCTCAAATCGATCTATATAATTATATGTATAATGTAATGAACATGTGGAAAAAAAACCTTTGATTTTAGTTTAAATTCAAAAAATGTAAGAAACATATTGTATGTGATGATTAAGTTTTGAAATTGGTCAATTTGCAATAGGTAAAAGGGTATGCCCCCTTTGTCAATGATCTTTTTTTGTGTGTATATGTTTTCTTTAAAGATTGGTTCCAAATGTAGAAAGCATATTTAGCATTTAGATAAGATTTAGTTACTATAGACCTAATTTAAAAGCTTAAGAAAGTGTCTTGAATTCACGAATTGCATGCATTCACCCTCATATTTCTATTTTCACCCCTTGAGAAAACATCAACTATATATCGCACAAGCTTACAATCCTAGATTGACGTATTTAGGTATAACTAAAGGAACTTATATAGAACTAATTCTCAATCAATTTAAACAATAAAAAAGACCACAAATTTACCCTACACTTGATAAACCACTAGACTTATAGAATACACATGGGCCCGTTAAACCATGTTGTGAGTCATCATGATGGATGTTGGCATGTTGCTAACAATCCCCCTTCAGCGTCACTCATTGCATCCTATATAATTTAAACCTATGACCAAACTCTGAAACCTCTTGTTAATCACTAAGGCTATACCAAAATATCAACTTGTCAATGCCCAATATAACCACAAGACTTATAGAAGACACCAGAGGTTGTTAAACCATATTGTGAATCCTCACTATGGATATTAGCCCAATGCCAACATGTATGTCCTTACAAGAGCATCTCATGAAGATTATGGACATTTGACATCATCTTGAAGCTATTGGTGATGTAGGAGCACCTTGGGTCTTTGAGCAATCTTGCATCAACCGAAAATATTTCTAATTTTCTATACTAGCCTATTGTTCCCATAGTAGTAGTTGTTGCTTCTTCTTTTTTCATGTTATGTGTAGTTGTCATCATGTTGAGGACCTATCCTTGATCCTTTTCCTAAGTGTATGAATTCTTATTTTGGATATTTCTCAAGTTCTGTGACATTCTTTAAAAAAACATGTTTCTTGTTATTTTCACCTTGTGTAACGTGTTGATCCCATTGGTATGGTTTCAATTTCTTATGTGGCATCTTGCATAGAAGGATCCAACTCCTAACACATGTATGGACCTTCCTTTAAGTGAACTACATTTCATATGACTGTTGGCATGTTTTTTTGTTTATTCTTCCAAATATGGTCCTAAATTGTAACTAATGCTTGACTAGCTGACTTGTGGCTTAGCTAGCTATTTAAGAAGCTTGGTTATATGTAGAGGAATAAAGATAGAACAAGATAGATAGATAGAGAGAGTAAGAAGATCATAACAGATTAGAAAATAGGGAAAGTTAGAAGATGCGAGCTAAGGCTCCAATTTTGTATATTTTATGTTATGTTTAAGGCCACAACCCAGAAGTCCTCATAGTTGGTCTTGTTGTGGTTATTCTTTATGTGAAGTTAAATAGTTATACCTAAAATGATGTTGTATTTAGCCTTATATTCTTTGTGGTTTCATTGATATTTGTATAGCTTCTATGTGTACTCTTAGCAAGGGTAGAAGGTTGCAATTGAGTTTATTATACACGTTGTTGTAGGTACCTCTTCTTGCAACCTCCTTACGTAAGGTGGTATTAGAGTTAGGTGGAGAACCTTATTGGATTGGTTGTAGGGTGGCAGATCTCAAATTTGACCTATAACTTATAGAAGGTTATTCTTGCAAAGACTATTGTCAAGATGGTTGGTGGTAGAGGAAATTTAGAAAATTCTATAATGGACATGTTGAGGCCAATTACAACTAGGATTGAAGTTGTCAAGACATCCTAGATAAGAGGTGTATGTATTGAAGATGTTAGTGATAGATATGAGGAAACACCTAATCCTAATCCAAAACTTGAAGTGGAACTAGATGAAGAAAGGCTCCTGAGAGTTTTATCTAGGAAAAATGCTATACTTGTTATTGAAGTTTCTTGTTATGATGGAAGGTGTGCAATTGATGTAGTATTGGATTACATTTCTAAAATGGAACAATACTTTGAGTATGAAGGTACTCCTAATAATTAGAAGGTTAAGATAGTAGTCAAAAAGTTGAAAGGGCATGATTCTCTTTGGTGGGATCATTTACAAACTGAAAGATAGAAGAGAGGAAAAGAAAAGATCAAAACATGGATGAAGATGCTTGGAGAGATAAAGAATAATTTCCTACTATCAGACTATCAAGTTAGTCTATTGAGAAAGATACAAAATTTGAGGAAAAAAGACATGAGTGTGAATGAATATACTAAGGAATTCGACAAGTTGGATATTAGAACTGGAAATGTGGAAGAAAGTGGCTAGATACTTGAATGGCCTAAGAACATCAATTCAAGATGAGATCAGCTATGTTAAGATGGATAGTGAATAAGAAGCATATCAATTTTCTTTGGAGGGTGAAGAAATATTGGAAAAGAAACATGATCAGAGACAAAGAGGAAGAGTTGGCAGATTTCAATAAAGGAGAGGAAAAACATATGGAGAAGGTAGCAAATTTGATAGTAAAAATGTAATATAAGGGAAAAACAAAATGGAACGAAGACCCTACTTGTAGAAGAGGTAACTACACTAGGGGCAACTATACTAGTTCCACTAGAAATAATAATGATGGAAAAAAAGAAGAAAGATCCTACTTTAAATGTACTTGTTATAATTGTGGAGAACAAGGACATAGGGCATTTTAATGTACTAATAATTGTGGAGAACAAGGACATAGGGCATTTGAATGTACTAACTCTAGAAAGAAGATTGGAGGTAGTAGCAAAAATACATTGGCTTGTGAAGAAGTTGATGAAACACTTAATGAACCTAAAAATGATGAGAATATGATGTTGAGAAGAATCTTTTGTAGTGAGGAAATTGATGGAGAACCTATTTTGAGAAGAATTTTATTCCAAACCAAATGTACGATAGATGGAAAATGTTGCAAGGTAATAATTGATAGTGGAAGTTTGGATAATTTGGCATCTGAAGAGTTGGTTAACAAATTGCAGTTGTAGAGATTGAGACATCCTAAGCCTTACCATGTTGTTTGGATCTAGAAGGACCATAAATTACCTATAAGTGAACAATGCCTTATTAAATTCAAAATTGGGAATTATCATGATGAATCTTCTGTGATATTATGCCTATGGATTTTTGTCATATTCTTTTGGGTAGACACAAGCTTTGCATGATGGTAGATTGAATCAGTATATTATTTGGGTAAAGAAAATAAATATTCTTCCCTTTGGTGGAAAATTTTGATGAAATTCAGTGTACTACATTTAGAGTATGCTTGGTTGAGGGTAATTAGTGTGCAAGAGAAATGAAAGAATGGAATGTTTGTTATGCTTTGGTTCCTAAAAAATTTGAGAAACAAGATGAGTTAGAACATGCACCTAAGATAGAACCTTTTTTGACTGAATTTCATGACATCATTTATGATAATGTACATGATGGTTTGCCTCCTATGAGAAGTATAAGTCCTTGTATGGATTTGATAGTTGGAGATAGTTTGCCTAATAAAGCACTACATAGGTTAAGACCTGATGAAAAGATTGAGTTGAATAGATAATCACAAGAATTACTTGAGAAGAATCTGATTAGAGAAAGTTTGTGTCTGTGCATAGTACTTGTTGTGCTAGCACCTAAGAAGAATGGAGAATGTGTACCAACTCTAGAACTATAAATAATATAATAGTGAAGTACATATTTCCTTTGCCTAGAATGGATGATATAATGGATAGTTTAAGTGGAGAAAAATATTTTACAAAGATTGATTTGAAGACTAGTTATAATCATATTAGAATCAAAGAATGAGATGAATGGAAACTATGTTTTAGGCTAATGAAGGTTTGTATGAGTGATTAGTTATGTCCTTTGGTCAAGATAATGCACCTAATACTTTTATGAGGCTAATGAATAAAGTTTTGAAGGAATTATTGGATAAGTTTGTGATTGTATATCTTGATGGCATTTTGATATTCAATAAGAGTATGGAATAGCATCTTGAACATATTTGATAAGTAATGTAGAATTTAAAAGATGAAAAATTGTTGATTAATTTGAAGAAATGTTCATTTTGAAAGAAGAGATTGTGTTCCTTGTTTTTGTAATTGCAGTTGATGGACTAAAGATGGATCTTGAAAAGGTGAGAGTTATCCTTGATTGGACTAAACTAGAGAATGTGGGAGAGGTAAGATCATTTCATGGATTGGCAAATTTTTATAGCAATTTTACCTGGAATTTCAGTTCTATTTAAAATGTTATGATTGAAGCTATTAGAGGAGATAAAAATGATTTCAAATGGACACATGGAGCACAAAAGAGTTTTGAGACATTAAAACAAAATATTATAGAATTGCCCACACTTGTTTTATTTGATTTTAGTACATATTTTCAAGTCCAATGTGATGTGGGTGGAAGTGCAATGGGAGTTGTTTTGAGTCCAAACGGAAGACCTATAGCTTTCTTTAGTGAGAAGTTGAATGATGCTAAAATAAAATATTCAATTTATGATTAGAAATTTTATGCTATTGTTCAAGATTTGAAGAAATGGAAGCATTATCTGATGCCTAAATATTTTGTGTTGTACATTGACCATAAAGATTTTCAGTGTTTAGGAAGTCAAAATAAATTGAATTAGAGTCATATGAAGCGGGCTAAGTTATTGCGAAAAAAAATCCTTTTCATTGAAGCATAAAAGTGGATAGTTAAACAAAGTTGTTAATGCCTTGATCCGAAGAATAAATTAGTAAACAGAGATGAGAACAGAGGTACTTTTTTTTTATGGCTTGAAACATTTGTATGAGACCGGTCCTAATTTTGCATAACCTTGGAAAGCATGTAAGGAAAAAATAGGGATTGATAAATGGACTGATTATTTCATTCAAGAAGATATGTTATTTAAGGGAATTTAGTTATGCATACCTAGAGGATCTCTAGGAGAGAAAATAATGAAAGAGAAACATATTGGTGGACTTGCTGGACATTTTGGCATTGATAAAATAGTGAAACTTATTTTAGATAGATACTTGTGGCCATATATTTACAATGATGTTTAGACAATGGTTAGAGGTTGCAGAATTTGTCAAATAGCAAAAGGAATTAGTCAAAATTTGGGATTGTATTCACCTTTGCATGTACCTAATAAGCCTTGGGAAGATACTAACATGGATTTTGTTCTTGGATTGCCTGGAACTTGGAGAGGTAATGATTCCATGTTAGTAGTGGTTGGTATGTTTTTTTAAATGGCTCATTTTATACCTTGTAAGAAAACATCTGATGCATTACATGTAGTTGAGTTATTCTTCAAGGAAGTGGAAAGATTACATGGTTCTCCTGAGACTATTATGTCAAGTAGAGATAGTAAGTTTACTAGTTATTTTTTGAAAATACTTTGGAAGAAGCAAAATATAGAATTGAAGTTTAGTTCTACATTTCACCCTGAGACAGATGGACAAATGAAGTTGTGAACATAAGCTTGGGTAATTTTTTGAGATATTTGGTTGGAGATAAGCATGCTAATTGGGATTTTATTTTGACACAAGGAGAGTTTTCATACAATAATTATGTGCATAGGAGCACTAAGAAGACACCCTTTGAAATTTTTATTGGATTTAATCCTAAGGGAACCACAGAATTGAGATATTTTCCTACTGAGACCAAAAAAATAGTGTTGAAGCTAAGACTTTGCAATTTCCATTAGTTCTTTACATGATGAAGTAAAAGGAAATTTTCAGGACTAAAATCTGAAATATAAATAGAGAGAAGATAAGAAGAAGAGACACAAATCTTTTGAAGTTAGAGATGAGGTTATGATTCATTTGAAGAACAAATTTCAAGTTGGTACCTGCAACAAGCTAAAAATAAAGAAGTTTGGTCCTTGCAATATTTTGAAGAAATTTGACAATGGAAATGCTTATGAAGTGGAGTTGCCAAAGACATGGATATTTCACCCATATTCAATATTGTAGATATCTTTGAGCACATTGAATCAGATGATGAATTGGATGATAATCAAGATTATCCTAAGAAGATAAAATATAGTGTTGAGAGGATCCTAAATAGCAGAATAAGCAAGAATACAAGAGGAAAGGACTACATAGAATACCTAGTTTAATGTAAAGACAAGATAGTTGATGACAGTTCATGGATTACACAAGTTGACTTGGATCTCTATGATTCATATCAGAATATGAGGAATTTCCAAAGTGGACATCATTTCTTTATTAATCCCAAGTGTCTAATGGAAAAGCATCTTGGGTCTTTGAGCAATCTTGCATCAACCAAAAATATTTCCAATTTTTTGTACCAATTTGTTGTTCATGTAGTAGTCATTATTGCTTTTGTTTTCATGTTATGTGCACTTGTCATCATGTTGAGGGCATATCCTTGACCCTCGTCCTAAGTGTGTGAATTCTTATGTTAGGTAATTCTTGAGTTCTATGTCATTCTTTGCACTTTTATTTTCCTTTTATTTTCACCTTGCGTAACATGTTGATCTGATTGGCATGGTTTTTAATTGCTTATGTGGTGTCTTGCATAGTTAGGAGCCAACTCCTAACACATATGTGGACTTACCTTCAAGTGTGTGAGATTTTATATGATCATTAGTGTGGGTTTTTTGTTTATTTTTCCAAGTTGTATCATCTTAAAATGGAAGAACTTCCATCTTAAGAGTGTTTAGCCCTCCAAGTAAGTGGTTTGGGGTCATGTCAAGCACCTTGAATAAGTCTTTGTATGGATCTAGCTATTTTCCCCTTGTTTTGCCTATCTCTCTCTATTTCTAGCCTATTTTTGACAACTTTCTTTGTGAAATTGAGGCCTTTGACTTTCTAGGTCAAGGTTGACCTCAACCTTGACCTAGGTCAAGGACAATGTAGAACCTGACCTAGGGTAGGGTCTGTATATGAGCAATGTTAGTATGCTAATAGAAACCAAATTTAAATAAAGCTTCTACAAACTAAACAAAATTCATAAACTTCAAGATAGACTAAGATGAGCTCTCAATTGAGAATATGAGCCATTAATGGGCTCTCTCAATGAGAAGCTCTCTTGTTGAGTAGCTTTGTCTAAATAGATAGGATGTATGCTCAAGCTTATGCTTCAAAAAGGGCTTCAAATGGAGTTGGAATTTGGGTGTGGGTGTATGGTTTTGATGTAAAATGGCTTCTTAAAATGGCATTATGACTTTACTTCATGGATTGTGTTATTTTGCAAAGGGGAAGGATCCAATTTATAGGCAAGAGGCTTGAGGGATTGAGGGCTAAGATGCAAGGATGGGAAAAAGCTCATGGAGGGCTCAGATTGCATGAGAGGAGAGCACATGGATTGTGCTTCCTTACAGCCAATCAAGGAGTGACACATGTCACATGGTGAGAGGATGGAGGAAAGGGGAAGGATGAGTCAACAAAGGAGGCTCAAGGGATAAAATCTTCATAAAGACCCTCATAATGGCTTGTAAGAGCAATAAAAGGGCTTGGAAGAGTCATTTATGACCTTGTGGGCTTCATAAAGTTTTATGGTTGAGATATTTTGAGGGAGATGGGAGCAATTTTGATTTGGGCTTGGTTAGGAGGGTTTTAAGCTTGCTTAGGATTGTGCAAATGATTAGAGGATGGATTAGGATGGTTTAGGATTAGCTTAGGGATATGCAAGTGGATGGCAGTTAATGAGGGTGGGTGAAGGAGGAGATATTTATTAAAACTTTTTTAATAAACATGAGGATTAATATTTAATCTTAATTAAATATTTTGAGTTGGGATTAGGGGTAGGAAATGATGGGATTAGCCTTTAATCAAAATTAAAGAAGGATTAGAAGATTTTGGAAGAGGTTAGTGGTCTTAAGGAAATTGGCCAAATTTTGGGCAAAAAATAAATTTTTTATTTATTTTGGGTTTTTTGGTCAATTTATTAATTAAATAATTAATAAATAAGGAAATAATGTTTAAATAGGATTTAAACATTTTTGGGCGGGATTCTTTAATTAAATATTTTTAATTAAGATAAAGGGATTTAATGGCATAAAAATTAATTAATTAATTAATTAATGATGATGTCATCAAGAATTTTTCAGAAAATAAAAATACTTTATTTTCTAAAAGTTTTTAGGTGTCTACAGGGTCAACCTCATCCCTAACTCTAGGTCCAATTTTTAAGTTCTAGGATATTGGGCTTCAAAAAGTTTCATTTTTTCATTTTTGGGTTAGTTGTTTCAAGTTTTGGAATGGTACTCTCTTAAATTACATTTAATCTAGGTCCATTTCTAGAGGTTAAGGTTAATTGGGATTTAATTCTCCAATGTTGACCTTCTCTAGAAGTTTTTTCCCTAGATCTCTATATAAGGAAGCCTTCTTCCCTCATTTTGACATCCACCCATTATGAAATTTATGCACACAAGAGATATTAGACAAACCATTATTCTATGAAGTGAAGATCTACTATCTATTAATCATTCAATCATTCAAGTGTTTAAGCATCCAATTAATCAAGGAGGTCCATTGTTAGCTATTGAAGGATTCAATCTCTATGGAGCCCTCTTGTTGAAGATTTCTCCATCCACATTCATCCAAGCCTTTTTCTATGCAAAGATCCATTCACGATTGGTGTTGAAGATCTAATTTCATTGATTTGAGACATCCAACATACATTTCTACATTCATTTGGAGTATCTGTACTTGTGGATTCAGGGATTCGAATTCTCCACAAGGTTTTCAATATAAGCAAGGTGAATAGTTCCATTTACTTTGTTTATTCATATTGCAATTTTAATTATATTTCAAGGTTGATTCCAAACTGAAGTTTAACCAAGGCAAACCCCCCATCCAAACAAAAAAACCCTTTTTCTTGCAGATACAAGTATAGGACAGTGAATTAAAGTGCAAAATTTGGATACCCTTTTCGCTGAACTTGCAAAATTTGCTAACAAAACTTTTTTCAAAGCAGTGCAGGTCAAGGTAAACTTTTTGAGGTGCAATTCAGCCTTGGGGTAAGGTTGTGCCCCTCTATTTGGGTCAACATCGACCTGCATTCAAAAGGAAAAAAAATTTCTAGGTTTTCTCTGTCTCGACATTTCTAGTCCAAAATAGGTTGCAAAATTCTCCAAAACTAAACATAGACATTAGAAATTAGCATTTTCCAAATTTTTCCTATTTTGAGCTTAGTATTTGTCTTTTATTCATTTTAGATTTCAAGTACATACTTTTCTATACCAAAGATTATAAGATCTCTTGCTTTCTTCCTATTCTCCATTGCTTGATCCATCTGTGCATTGATCACTTCCTTTTGGTTAATCAATTTGGATTATTCCTTTTGAGAATTGGGTTGAGGATAGGTCTTATTTTCATCGTATTCATTTTGGTGAACTAGACATGCTTACCCTATTTTCCTTTGTGGAATTAGATGCCCTATTGTGTTTTGTAGTGTTACATTTCATTTCATATTTGTTAGGTCTTTCCTTGCATTAAGATTATATTTTTTTTATGCTCTTGCATTATAAAATTCAAAAATACAAAATAAATTGCAAAATATCTTTCAAAATACAAAAAAAAATATGCTTTATGTTTTCTTGGTTTAGTTCATTTGCATTGTATTGGTTTATGAGCTTTATTACTTCTAGTCCTACTTCTAATCTTATGGTTAGATGAAGTCATAGACTAATGGGTATCTTTAAGCCTAATTTTTCTTCTCCTTTCCTTAGGATACTGGATGAGAATTTGATTCTTCCTAATTCTAATCCTATTATGAAGCAAAAATCTTCTCACTCATCTCATGATGAGGATGATGTTGTAAGAGTTCCTCCTGAACAAGTCCAAAAAATTTCAAATGAACTTGATAAAATGGGTAGTTGGCTTATTCAAGAAAACCATAATCAAGATCTTCTATTCAAGCTATAGAGGCTCTTAAGAAAGTTCTTCATGATAGTGATCAAGGTGCTAATCTCTTGCATGGTATTACTCACCTTGTGCATTCTAATTTTAAACCTTTAGCTCAAGAAGCTCAAGATTTAGAGTTGTTTCCTCCTATCACTAGCGTAGAACCTTCTTCTATTCCTTTCCCTTTTGTTCCTACCTATACTCCATCTTTGGTTACTGTGACGATTCCCTCTATTACTATGAGTATTCCTTCTATATCTTGTCCTACATCACAACCTTCTTATCATAATGTTCCTTTTACTTATTCTAATTCTCTACCAACTATAGTTCCTATTGTTCCTCCAGTTGTGTATTTTATTCCTATAGCTTCATACACTTTTCCTAATGTTTCTAATGTTGGTATTTCTCCTATTTCTTCTAATGATTCAACAATTATCATCTTGGCTCAAATTGTGTCATCTTTACAACAACCTGCTACCTTAACTCAAAACAAGTTTAGTATTCCTAGTGACATGGGAAGTCCTTTGTCTCAATATATCATTTGTACTCCCATTCCTCGAAAATTTGATATGCCTCATCTTGAGAATTATAATGGTAAGGGAGACCTTGTTCATCATGTTAAAACATTTCAAATCATTTGTAGTGATTATGCTCATAATCATAGGATTTTAGCCACATTGTTTGGTAGAACTTTTCATGACAAGGCCTTACAATGGTTTTGTTCTTTGACTCCTTATTCTATTAATTCATTTCTAGAACTTGCCAATTCTTTTATTCAACAATTTCAAAACAGCATTGGCCCGCAAGTATCTTTAACTGATTTGATGCATTGCAAACAAAGTTCTAAGGAAAAATTGATTGAATTTATTGGTAGATTTAAGCATTTGCATGTTCAAATTTCCTATCCTATTCCCGATATTGATATTCATTTTATGTTTATTTCAAATTTTCAAAAGGATATTAGAGATAAGATTATGCTTGCAAAATTTACCTCTTTTCAACAACTTTGTGCAACGCTTCATCATTATCAATTACAAGCGAGTCAATTTGAGAGCACCACTCCAATGGTTGTTGTTCCTATTGATAAAAGTGATGTTGCTCGTAATTCAAATAAAGTTCAAAAATTCAACAACTATGTCAAGATAAACAAACAAGCAAACACAATTGCTAATCAAGTTGTTGTTTCATCTCACAATGCCACTTCTACATCCACTTCTTTTCAATTAAATCATATGTTTACTCTTATTTCTGAATCTTTACATTCTATTATGATTAGGTTGTTAATTACTAATATGGTAACTTTACCTCCTATTCGACCTCTTTTACCTACTATGATGGTGTCTAAATCTTTTTATCCTAATGATTGATGTCAATATCATCATTAGAATGGTCATGATACTGAGAAATTTTATTCTTTAAAACATTAGGTTCAAGACTTAATTGATTATAATGCTTTATTTGTTGATAATTTTGATGGCAGTGGGAATAAATTTGTTTCTCCTCCTAATCAAAATACCTACACATGATACTAATACTATTTCTCAGCCATCTTCTATGTATATTATGTATGATTCGAAGATGGATGACCTTAATCATGTTCTTAATCAAGTGGAGCATGTGGTTTACTTTGTATCTCCACCTCAACCTTAGCTTCAATCTCAAGTTTTACCTCAACCTCAACTAAAACCTAAGCCTAAATTGAAGCCTCAACCTAAACCTTGACAATAAACTAAGAAAAAATGACCTCATGAATTTTTTATTACCTTTAATGATTCTAATATTATTAAAGCTTCTGATGGTCCCTTTAATATTTATGCTAAGATTTCTCAGATACCCACTCATGGTTGTCTTGTTGATCCTACCTCCTTAGTCAATGTTATTATAGAAGAAAATTTGTTTATGAAAGGATTGCAATGTGATTTTTATGATACATCAGATGTGTGGATTCAAACTTGTAATGGTTTTCTTTAAGCATCATTTGGTTCTATTGATTTACCGGTTGAACTTTGAGGGAAAATTATGAACACTACCTTTGTTGTGTTCCTACTTCTGATTAGTTTCAAGTTAAGCTTGGTTTGTCATGGTTAAATACCATGCATGTTGTTGCTTCATTTATTCATAATTTTCTTAAGCTTGTTTATGATGACAAAGTGAAGATAGTTAATCATAGTTTATATCACACTTCTAGGCCATGGATTGTGCTACACTTGACTTCTTTTGGCCTTCATCACCTAATTCATGTCCTTCTCATCCTAATCATCTTTTCCACTCATATGAAGCTTATAAGCATCATAAGATTCTCGAGTTAAGTTTACCTCCTATGGATCTTAATTCTGATCTTTTGCCTACACCTTCCATACCTCATTTATCTATGGCTTCTAGAATTGTTAATCAAGCTCCTCATGTTGCTTTTCAGTCTGTTGATTATCCTATTAATCCTCCCATAGAACATGTGAAGGATCCACTAATTGTTCCTCCTAATTCTCAACACTTTTCAAGTAAGACAAAATGTAATTGATCTGCTAATGAACGTTGTAAGAAGCATCATGTTCAAGCTAAAGCTCCTAATTTTGTTCTTCAAAAATATTTACTTTCCTTGGATATAACTATGCATGATGTGTTAGAAGAAGTTTTTGCTAATAATGATGTTAAGATGCATGATTATGAGGATTCCATTCGTTTCTTAGATCCTATTTTGATTAATCTAGATAAAGAAGATACTCTTAATGGTGTTGATGATGTTAATGAAGAATATGAAACTATTGACATTGAAATTGATTTACCTAATATGCTTTCCTGACAATTAACACATACACCTAGTATTGAACATTGCGATTCTCGAGAGGATCCTTGTTTGGAATTGTCTATCATTCCTACTATGTTGGATATAGTCCCTCTTGCAAGTTATCTACCTTCCCTAAATGATATACAATGAGATGGGGAGACTAGGTGGCACGATTTATTGGCTAGTCCTTCATGGTAGCCTTTTGTGTCTTTGTCTATTGTATTGTGTTTCTCCCATATGTGTTTGTTAAATGTTATTAGATTCCTTTATATGATCCTTGTGGCTCTGTTGGTGCAAGGTGATAAAAGAATCAAACCTATTGTATTCTTCCTCTATATGTATCTCTATTCTTGCATATGTTGTTTCATGTTATGTTGTACCTATGCTATTGTTTGTATATTTTTCCTTGTGTAATCTACTTAGATTTGAGGCTTAGTAGCACTGATTCTTTTTGGTCTCCAGGTCATGGACCAAAAAGATTCTTCTTCGCATCTCTTATATGTTCTTTCCTCCTTTATGATTGTAGTTCTACTTTCTTTGGGGAATGGTATAAATTCATTTGCAATAATATCATATATATATATATATATATAACCTTATGATCATACTAACCCCATTGTAGGTAGATCCCTTTTGTCTTCTCTATACGTTTATGTTGTATTTCCCTTTATTTGTCTTTTTCTGGGGGCATCTTGTAGTGGAAATGTAATTAGTGGAGTTGTTTATGTTTCCATTCAATCCATTGCTCTTGTTAAAGTGTTAGAAATGACTTTAACATGGGGACATATTCTCTTCTCACTTATTGCACACACAGACTTTTCAAAACACATACATTGTTTTTTAAGACACCTTTTCTCTCTTTTTAGATTAGTGACTAATCCTTAAAGCATGGATTTATATTTTAGGATCTCTTGATCCCTCCAGTTTCAAAATATATGTTGATACCTTAAGGTCAAATGTATCCTTAAGATTGGATCTATTTTTCTTCTTGGTTTTATTCTTATAGAATAGAATATTCTTAAGAGTAAATCCTTTATGGTTTGACTAGTGAGTAGCCACATTCACTAGGCCATTCAATTTCATCTTTCCAGTTGTATAGTTCTCTGGTGTGGTTTACAATGGGACATAAGTTTTTATTGGGTGAGATAATCTAGAGATGTCTCTCTTATTGTGACATTGGAGTTGGATAATACTTGAGTCTCTAGAGGCTTGAGGATCTCTTTGTCCCTTTGATTTTAATAACAGTATCTTTTAATTACGATTTACTTTACCAAGAGTTTGCATCCAGTCCATACTCTTGCTAAAGTGAGGGCTAAATGTATCATCTTAAAATGGAAGAACTTCCATGTTAAGAGTGTTTAGTCCTCTAAGTAAGTGGTATGGGGTCATGTTAAGTGCCTTGAATAGGTCTTTGCATGGATGTAATTTTTTCTCCCCTATTATGCTTCTCTCTCTATTTCCAACCTATTTCTGACAATTTTCTTTGTGAAATTGAGGACTTTGACTTTTTGGGTCAAGGATGACCTTTTAGATCAAGGTCAACCTTGACCTTAACCTAGGTTAAGGAGGACCTCAACCCTAACCTAGGTCAAGGAGGACCTCAACCCTGACCTAGGGTAGGGTCGACCTCATCCTTGACCCTAGGTCCAATTTTCAAGTTCTGAGAGTTTTAGGATATCATGCTTCAAAAAGTTTCATTTTCCTGCTTCTAAGTTAGTTGTTTTAGGTTTCGAAATGGTACATTCTTAAATTTCATTTAATCTATGTCCATTTATAGGGGTCAAGGTTAATTGGGATTTAATTCTCCAATGTCATCCTTCTCTAGAAGTTTGTGCCCTAGATCTCTATATAAGGAAGCCTTCTTCCCTCATTTTGACATTCACCCATTATGAAATTTATGTACACAAGAGATATCAAAGAAATGATTATTCTATGAAGTGAAGATCTACTATCTATCAAGCATTCAAGTGTTCGAGCATCCAATTCATCAAGGAGGTCCATTGTTAGCTATTAAAGGATTCAATTTCTATGGAGACCTCTTGTTGAAGATTTCTTCGTCCACATTCATCCAAGCCTTTTTCTATGTGAAGATCCATTCAAGATTGGTGTTGAAGATCTAATGCCATTGATTTGAGACATCCTGCATATATTTCTATATTTAGTTGGAGCATTTGTACTTGTGGATTCAAGGATTTGAATCCTCCACAAGTTTTCAATTTAAGCAAGGTGAATAGTTCCATTTACTTTGTTTATTCATATTGCAATTTCAATTATATTTCAAGGTTGATTCCAAACTAGATTTTGACCAAGGAAAACCCCCCATCCAAATAATAGAACCCTTTTTCTTGCAGATACAAGTATAGGATAGTGAATTAAAGTGTAGATTTGGATACCATTTTTTTTGAACTTGTGGGATCTATGAACAAAAATTTCATTGGAGCAATGCAGGTCAAGGTTGACTTTTCAGGTTACAATTGTGCCCCAAGGTAAGGTTGTGCCCCTCTATCTAGGTCACCTACATTCAAAAGGACAAAAAAAATTTGAGTTTTCTCTATCTCGACATTTCTAGTCTAGAACAAGTTGTAGAATTCTCCGAAACTGATCACAAACATCAGAAATCAGCATTTTCCAAATTTCCCCTATTTTGAGGTTAGTATTTGTCTTCTATTCATTTCAGATTTTAAGTATATACTTTTCCATACCAAATATTATAGGATCTCTTCCTTTCTTCCTATTCTCCATTACTTGATCCATTTGTGCATTGATCACTTCCTTGTGGTTAATCAATTTGGATCATTCCTTTTGAGAATTTGGGTTGAGCATAGGTCTTATTTTTACCCTATTCACAAGTATGGTCCTAAATTGAAATTAATGTTTGACTAGGTGAGTTGTGGCTTAGCTAGCTATATAAGAAGCTTTCTTAGATGTAGACAAAAAGAAGATAGAATAAGATAGATATACAATGATAGTAAGAAGATCATAATGGGTTAGAAGATAGGGAAAGTTAGAAGATGTGAGCAAAGGCTCTAATTTTGTATACTTACTATTTTTTTTAAGGTCGCATCTTGGAAGACCTCATAGTCAGGCATTTTGTGGTTATTCTATATGCAAAGTTAAATATTTACACCTAAAAAAAATTGCATATAGCCTGGTGTTCTCTATGGTTTCGTATATTTTTGTATTTTTTTGTGTGTACTCTTTCCGGGGGTAGAAGGTTGCAGTTGATTTTATTCTAGATGTTGTTGTAGGTGCCTCTTCTTGCAACCACCTTGTGTTGATTGGTTAGAAAATAAAGGAAGAAGACATGATAGTCATCACCTTGAAGAGTATACCTAAATCTTATGAGCAATTTATAGGGACTCACAACACTATTTCCACTAATGTTGATCTAATATTTCCAGAGTTGTGCACCAAACATTTGAAATAGGATCGTTGGAAACAAAACAAAAAATTATTGTGTCACATACACTACAATAGTTATTAGCATTGAGGATCATGGCCTATATAGAATTTTGGATATAAGTTATTTTGTTTAGCATTCCTTCATAGAAAAAATGATTGGTCTCTAGCATTAGTTATATGGTCACTTGAACATTCACAATCCTACTTAGCTTATTAGAGATGATTTAGCACTTGGCCTTCTTGAAAATCAAACTCAAAATCAATGAATTTGTGGACCTTGTCAAGATGCAAAGAAACATAAGATATCATAAAAAAATGTTGACTTGTGGTGAGCCTCTAAGGTACTATAGTTGGTCCACACTGATGTATATATATGTGGTCTAATGAATATCCTTATGTTACTAGGTGTGTGTAGTTCTTACTTTTTGTTGAATATTTCAGTCATAAAATGTGAGCATACTTTCTTAGATAGAAATGCATGTCAGTTAACCACACCATACACCCCTTAACAAAATAATTGTATAGAACATCATAACTACACCATTAAGATATGGTTAGATCTACGATGGAACACATACATGTTCTTAAGAAATATTAAGTAGAAGTTTTTGTTGTTGTCCTCCTTAATTAATCTCCTATGCATGCTGTTAAGAAGAAGACTCCTGAGGAAGCATGGACTATTTTTAAACCCAGGATCAGTCATCTAAAAAAAATTGGTTCTTTAGCATATTTATGAGTTCCATATTCCCAACACTCTAAGTTGGAGTCACAGAGTCAGAAGCTTATGTTTACAAGTTACAATGACAACTATAAGGCTTACAAATTGATTGATGTAGACATTAAATGTGTTACCTTCAATCGTGATGTTGTCCTAGATGAAGAATGAGGATTGTTTCAAATTTCCTCATCTGAACATAATTTTGAGGATCAATCTTTGAAGGCTTTTGATTTGGGTATCCATCTTCCATTGGGTTCACCTAATGGGAGGAATCATGCATATTCTATATTCAATAATGTCTTGCTTGAGTTTTTTCTAGATGATGCTAATCTTCCACATGTTCTCGATCTTCTTTATGCTCCTACTCTTGCTCCTACTTCATTTATTACTCCATCTAGTGTTGGCACATCTACTCTCTAATGTAAATGGTGGACTAATCTCATCAATTTCTTGATCTTGATGAGTTAATTAAGGGTAGAACCTCTAGAAATAAGGGCAAGAAAAAAAATATAGTTAACTTTTCTCTCATGACCAACCTTCATAGTATTTACAAGCCTTGAACATTCAAAGAGGCAAAAGGGATTCTAGAGTGGGAATAGGCTATGGATGTAGAATACCAGTCTTATGAAGAACAATACTTTGGTACTCTTATGTTTTCCTCCAAGAAAGAATACCATTAGATGCAAATGGGTGAATAAATTCAAGTATCATGCATATGGTTCCTTAGATAAATACAAGGTCAAATTAATTGCTCATGGGTTCGCACAATGGGAGAGCATTGACTATGAGGATACTTTTGCTCCTTCTATCGAGATAAGTACAATTCATCTTCTTCTCACCATTGTAGCTTACTTTAAATAGGAAGTCCATCAAATGGATGTTAAGAGTGCTTTCCTCAACAGTGAGTTTTTTATGTCCCTAGTACCATTAATAAATTTAATATAGTAATATTTTGTATGTTTGGCCTCAAAAATTAATTTAGCTATCTCTAAGACCCATTTTTATTTTGGTTGTTTGTAGGTATTGGCCATCTCAACACTTTTTGTAAACTCTTGAGAGTTTCTCTGATGGGATATTTATTACCAACTTGTAGGATGTTGTAGGTATGTGATTCAAAATATTTTATTTGTTATTACAATTTCTAGTAGTAGTTCTATTGTACACCATTTCTAAGGTGGAAGACCAACCATATTTGGCGCTTGCAATTTTGGTGGTAGTAACTCCTCACCCTCTTTTTCTCTTGTTTTGAAATTATAAAATTTGAAGTTCTATCATTATACAATTTTTAATTACTGTTACAAATATCTTGTATTTTGGTGTGTCTTGTATTTTGGTGCTATTCTTTGTGGCCTCTTTGGTATACATTTGCATCATAGAAGAAGACCACATAAAGGTCCTACAACCTTTATTCCCTATACATAATACTACAGCATGATTGTAGAATCATCAACATAACCCCATTATGTGGTCTACCATCCACTATCGATAATTAGAACCATGTGCAACTCATTTTCATTCTGTATAGGATGATCAGACATTGTACTAAAATGTATTACAATTTCCCTCAACGCATTTCATTAATTCACCATAGTACAGTGTGTAGTATTTCTTGTCACGGTATAGTATTTCTTGTCATTGTATAGTATTTCTTATCATTGTGCAAAAATAGTCCATGAAACTATATGACATCAAGGGGAGAATCATGCATAGGAGAAAACACCTCACCGTGTGACATTCAAGTGACTCAGGATACCCTGCAACCATTTCAAATCTACCACAACACCGTCCACAACTAGGGAAATCATTGCATTTTGAGGGAAAAACTTGTCAACGGAACATTATAGAGTTGTAGGAAGAAATCTCAAAAAAAATCTCAATGGATTCAAACAAGACCCTCAAGTGTGGTACATCAAGATTGATCAGTACTTGGTTTCTCATGGTTTCAATGTTTCCCTTCTTATAGTAATTTGTAAATCAAACACTTTGATGATGATGTTCTAGTTAGAAATAGGGAATACTGAGAGGGGGGCTGAATTAATGTTCCACAAAATTTCATCCAACTGTGGATATTATTAAAAATCTTTAAGCATGCATAAATTATCAAAATGAAAAATAAACATAACCATAATATGATGCAACTTATAAAATCATTATTTGTTAACTAGGGAAACCGTGGCCAATGGAAAACCCCAGTGGGGATGATACACACAAAATGATCCACTAATCAAAAGTATCTTGTGAAAGAGATTGACCTTTTTAGGAGTCAATTACATTTGTATAATGTATTTGTCCTTGTTAGAGAACAATGCCTTGTTAGAAGTTTGTATTACAATTATAAAAGTAGAAAGTTTAGCCCATTGCTCAAACATGCATATACAATAGTACAATCTTTATACAAAAAGGTATAGATACAAAAACCTTTCTAACTGTGTTGATATCTTCAATATCTAATATGTCCTTTGTAGATCTCTTCATAAAATTGTTCATGCATCTATACAATATTATCTTCAAGTTTCGTGTTAATACTAATCATACAAAGTGTGCATCACAACATTATAAAATTACATTACAATGTTACGCCTTTTACAAACAAAAAGTTTTTCCTTTATACTGAATTATTTCATCTTGTTGGCCTTGTTTCTTGATACCTTGCTAAATATTTTAAATTAACCTTTGCTAAGTGAGGGTTAACATTGAGGATGTTGTCCCAACCTTGTTAAGTCAATTTTTTTGGTAAACCATAGAAATCTCTTAACCAAAATATCTTTACTCTGTTTTCTTATATGTTATGCCTATATAACCTATACATGTAAAACTTATCATAACTCTATCCATATAACGAATATCCTTAAGTGTGCTTAACCACGTGCATATTAAAGAATTTACTCCCTTCCCTTAACTATGCATAAGCTCAAGTTCCTCTAGTAAATTGTGCAAAAGAAAATACTATGATTGTTCACTATTTTCCTAAATTATACTTAGACAATTTTCTAAGCTCAGGTATCCATAACAATTTTCTAAGCTCAGGTTAACATTGAGGATGTTGTCCCAACCTTGTTAAGTCAATTTTTTTGGTAAACCAAAGAAATCTCTTAACCAAAATGTGTTTACTCTATTTTCTTATATGTTATGCCTGTATAGCCTATACATGTAAAACTTGTCATAACTCTATCCATATAACGAATATACTTAAGTGCTCTTAACCACATGCATATTAAAAAATTTACTCTCTTCCCTTAACTATGCATAAGCTCAAGTTCCTCTAGTAAATTGTGCAAAAGAAAATACTATGATTGTTCACTATTTTCCTAAATTATACTTAGACAATTTTCTAAGCTCAGGTATCCAAAACTTAGTATTGTATTTTGCCTCTTCATAGCATGTATATGTTTCCATAAATGACAACCTTGTATCAACATTATAGAACCTCCTAGCCAAATTTCCAACAATCTCCACCATCGACATTGATGAGAACATGTGGAAAATTGACTAAGTCCCCAAAATCTTTAAAATGTCAAAACTTTGAAGCTCTTCACATAGCCAAACAAAATTTGCAAAATGTGGATCATTTCATATATTTACCATCTCTTATATTTATACTAAATCCTACTTTTACTGTACTTTAGCCTATGTATAGCTCCTTATAATAACAATTTATAATTTTCCTTAGTACTCTCCCACTTTGATAAAAATAGAAAAGGTTAGTCAAAACTTATCTACATGTCAAAATATTGTTACCTTTTCATTCATCATGCTTGCTAATTGTTAATGAGTTTCATGCACTCTCCAAAGTTCTTCTTCAAGATGGTGAATTATTTGTCCCATGTGTCCTTGATTGCTTCTAATATGTTGATTAGTGCACATAAGTCATAGGATGCTAATTCTATTGCATAAAGATTAGAATAAAAAAATCTAGTGAAGGAATCCTTTGTGTTTGTACATTACTTAAGTTGTCTCTAGACATGGTCAATTTTCAAGGTAAGGTGTTCCCTTAACAGTGAAAAAATCTCTATAGTTCTCTCCTTCCTCAACTCAAGTAATCTCAACTCATCATGTATAATGTTGACTCTTGATTCCAGATCTATTATCTGTGCATTTGGATTTTGCAATTCATCCACAATGCTCTTCAATTCTGCTTCTTTTTATTTGATTTGCTTTTCAATATTTTTTGTGTACTCCAATGACAAGTACATTTACCATACAATTATTTTCTTTCTTGTGGACATTTTCTCAATACCTTGGTACAAGTGTCAAGAAGTGATAGGTTACTACTAATATCGTTGCAACTTCAACTAGTGTAGAGAATTTCTTATCAAATTTTGCCATTTTTTTTTTTGCTTTCTTCTCTATGTCTGACTCATCAATTTGTACTTGAGAAATATCTTGCATTTTATTTTTCATCTTATCAAGTGTGCCCAAAGCACTCTTGCTCATCTTTCCTGATTCTTCTTCAATCTTTCCTAGTGAAAATGTTGCTACTTGTAGATACTTTTGAATGTACATTTTACCATCAAACATTTTGGTAACATCATGTGGAAATCCTGTATTAGTGCTTCAAGAGGTAATCTTCAAGTACTAGCTTGTGATGTTTCAGTTACCTTAGCAAGTGTTTCCACAATTGCTATCTGTCTTTCCTCAACTCTAGGTGTTTGAGTTTTAGGTGGCTGGCATGGATGAATATCCATTTGATCTTTATTTTTTGGCATTGTCTTTCTTTTCTTCCTCTTTCTAATCTCTTTATTTCTTTCTTTGTTCTTATGTTTTCTTTTCTTCTTATGATTCTTCTTTCTTCAAAGAGATGGTTGCTTTTGTGGTCTCCTCAACAATTTTTGACCATTTTTTTGTGGTCAAACTCAATGCTCACAGGGATAGGTGCCAAATATAACTTCATTGGTTCTCTTTGGCTACACAGAACTGTAGAATCATATGTTCTCTTGTTATCCTCTTCTAGTTCCAAACTAATATACTCTTCAATGTGGATTGATTCCAAATTGCCAACTTCTTGGTCCTTTTGTCCTGTAGAAGGGTCAACCTCAACACTAGCAAAGGAAACTTCGCTAGTATCAATAGTGATTGTGGCTCCCCGTATCATCGTGGTGTCATTTTTCACATTTGGTGCATCCACTTTAGTATCATCATACTCATCATTTGGTGCTACTACTCCTGGAGTAGATTATGTCATTGCTTTTACTATTGTCTCCTCTGTCTCCTTGATTACTTCTTTATACACACCTCCCATTAGTAATATTGACCTCTCTTTTTTTCTCAATAGTGGTGCAATCTTCTTTAATATTCCTTCCATTTCTTCATCTCTCTCAATCTCATAGAGCTTCCTAACTACATGCTCTCTTATCTTCTTGTCATCTTCCTTGGTTCCATGCTTCTTCTCAATTAATATATTATACAAATTCTCTAGAATGTTTCCATGTATATGTACAAATAGTTGTTTAAAGTCTATCATGTACCTTATCAATGTATTTTCCAACTGCCTCTTCTGCATGGGATCATATAGATCATAATACTTGTTTAACTAAGTGAGATTTCCATCCTTTATTATCATTTAATTCATTTTTCCAATTTATGGCATCCAACTCTTTTTCTTTTTCTCACTACTCTCTATTTATTATGGTTGTGGATGTGACTTAGGTGAGGTAATTTTTCCTCTCATTCTCTTGGGTGTTCTCTTTTTTTCCTTTTACTCTATTGTCTTTCTTCTAGCATAAGTCATCATAACTTTTGATTTCTTTCTAGTTCCTAGACCAGTAGCCATTTCTTTGATCTTTTTTTATCTTAGGTGAAATTTCTTCCTTTTTCTCTTCCTTTTCTTCCTTGACTAGTGCAAAAGTTACTAATGGTGAGGTCCTTTTAGACCTTCTTGAAACTATGGGTACACTCATCTAACTTATTGTTGCCACATCCTCTTCTTTTTATGCTAATGTTTTAGCTTCTTCAATAGATGGTTCTACATTGATAGGTGTTGCAAGGGTAGGTGTTGCTGATGGTGGACTACTAGGTGCAACAAATAAAGGTTGCACTAGCAATATGTTACTTTGTCTTGCTACCTTGATTTATGTTGAGGTTTTTCTTCTTTTGCATACTCTTATTTAGTCATCCTTGTCTCCTTAACTTCACAACTTTCTCTACTTATTTCTATGTTGCCTTGAATGTCTGTGATTGTAGTGCCTCATCTAATCTCTCTTCTGTTGTTCCCCATTTTTCACTATCATCATCTAAATCTACCTTTAATATTTCTATAGAATACTCAATTATTTTAGTGTCAATGACTTCATAACCCAAAGGGTCAAGAAACATTACTTTGGGTGCAACTACCTCTATGCATGTTCTATCAGTCTCAATCATAAAGCATATATGTTTCTTATATCTTTCTACAATAGACTTTCATATTCTTACTCTTCCCTTAATCAATGATTAGAATGATTCCATTGTACACTTGCCTCCTTAACGTCACAACTTTCTCTACTTATTTCTATGTTGCCTTGGATGTCTATGATCTTAGTGCCTCAACCAATCTCTCTTTTGTTCTTCCCCATTTTTCACTATCATCATCTACATCTACCTTTATTATTTCTATAGAATACTCAATTATTTTAGTGTCAATGACTTCATAACCCAAAGGGTCAAGAAACATTATTCTGGGTACAACTGCCTCTATGCATGTGCTATTAGTCTCAATCATAAAGCATATATGTTTCTTATATCTTTCTACAACAGACTTTCGTATTCTTACTCTTCCCTTAATCTATGATTAGAATAATTCCATTGTACACTTTTCTTTCATTCTAACTTTGGCATACTTGAGAATCTCTTCATGGCATGAAAGAATAAGTATGTTATTAGAGACCAAAATCTAAATGTTGCATACTTATTTTTCTTGATTCTTTCCAGGTTATCAAAGAGTTGTTTCTTCACAATTTCACATTGACTTAAATTCTCTCAACACACATTTTGTAAGCTGCATTAATGAATCTTGCAAAGACTTCATCTTCTCTTGAACTTAAACTCATCTTGTAGGCTAAGAATTTACTTATAAATCTCACATCATCTTGTTCAATCAAGCTCAACATCATGCCTCTAACATTCTAATTGGTTTTAGTGTTTGCTAGCACTATGTTCTTCACATCCTTCTCATTGATGGGAATTTCACTCTCATTACTTAGGCTTGTCACCTCATGGGTTATGTCACTTGTAATTTCAACTACTTGATCTCCCAACAAAAATTTATTGTAATGTATTATGGTTAGGATAACTCTAGTCCATTCCTCATTGTCAAACTCATGGCAAAATAGAAATCGTCCAATCTTTAGTTGACCTAAGTGTTTAAACTCATTTCTTATTTGTAAACGTTCTCAAATTCCTTAGAAATATTTGAATCTCCTATAGTTTCAAATTTACAGTGGATGTATGCTTGTGTATCTTCCACAATTACTACTCCATCAAGAATTTGCAAGAATCCCCCAACATGGTCATCTTCCAATTCTACAATTGATGTTCTCTTAAACATATCTAGGTTTTTCCATAATATCATGAAATAAAGATTGATCCATTTTACAAATTTAAAACGACTTCACAGTAGATCCTCATTAATGCATATAAATAGCTTTAAATCGTGGATTTAGGGCTTTAGGGTAAACCATATGAATTTTGCTTCGCAAACACTTCAATTCTCATTCAAATCACTCTTCAATCTCCTCCACAAACTTCTCTTGGCTCCAAACACTCAAATGATGGCTTGATACTTTAAATCAAGTCCTTTTATTCCCCACAAATTGGATTTGCATTAATTGTGTTAGTGTGGAAACTCAAAAGTCGATATTATAACCAGTAAATTGAATTTCTTTCTTAAGCTCACATATGACCTTATAATTTTTTGTGCTACCAATAGTAGCTTCTAGACATTGTTTCCATGCTCCTCCTAAGTGTGCAAAACTTTATGTCACCATTTCAACGTGAAATGAATTTCTCGTGTGATATCCCATGTTTCTTCTAATGAATTGATTCCTTAGATTGATAAAGGTTTATCAGCCACTATAGTTGATTTCATCTTCTTCTCAGATGTTTCATTGTCTTTTCAACCCATACTTGTGTACTTGCAAGTATTTTTGCCTTAACAAAAGTTTCATTGAAGTTTTCCACTTGCTCTTTCACATTTACCTTATGCCTTCCATTATTGTGTTCATTCCTTCTTACATTGGTGTTTGCATTCCTTCTGTAGTTCATGTTCTATGATATCATGCTTGGTGTTCTCATGTTATTCACTCTACAAAAAAAATTTGTGTCCAAAATTGTTGCAAATTTGACATGCTATCACATTGTTTCCGTATCTAGGTCCAAATTGATTAGTCTATAATCTACATTCCCTAGCAATATGTCCAAAATTATTGCACTTATAACACATAACTCCATTTCTTATTACATGTGTTACTCCAATTTGTCTACTAGCTGCATAGTTAGTACTTTGATACATTCTATTGTTATTTATTATTATTGTTATATCTAGATTTCCTGCATTCATTAGCCCTGTGTCCATAAGAAAAATAATTATAACAATGACCAGAAAAGGGTTTAGAATACTTACATGTGGAGTGCTTCATATGACCAAGTTCATTGCATGGAAAACATCTTCCATAAAATTGTTTCTTCAACTCCTTAGATTGTTCAGATTGATTAGGTACTTCCTTGTTTAGATATTCTTATTGTTCAGGTTGTTGGTTCACTAAATTTGGTTCCTCGGTAGCTTCAGATTCTTTAGATGATTCTCCTTCAGTACATCCAATCCATGTCTTACCATAAAAAGGTCTTTGTGCCAGAATCTTCTCATCAAGCTCCTCAATGTTGGAATACAACTTCTCAAGCTATTGTGTTAACTCCCCTTTAACAATAGTGTTATACTTCTCAAGTTCTACATGTAGTTTTTCAGTCTCAAGTTCAGATGTTGCCTTGGTAAGTTTGGATTTCACATCATTCTTAGATCTCAAATCTGATTGACTTTTCTTCTCATCTTCCATCAAAGTCATCTTAAGATTTGTGATCTCTAGTTCATTTTTTAGAATCTCGTTCTCCTTCTTAAGCTTAGAAATTACATCATTATCCTTAATCTGATCATTTGACTCTAGTTGATTCAATCTATTCCTTCAACTTTTGAATAAAATCTTATGCATCTCTAAGTTTGATCTTTAGATTGTCTCTTTCTTTTGTGACTACATAAAGTTCCTCAAATTCTTATTCTAGGTCCTTATATAACTAATCCATATCCATAGAGATTTTACTCAAGTTGTTAGGCCTCCTATGAGTAATTGTGCTCTAATACCAATTGTTAGAAATAGGAAATAATCAGAGGGGGGATGAATCAGTGTTCTACAAACTTTCATCCCACTATGGACATTATTAACATATTTAAGCATGCATAAATGATCAAACAAAATAGTAAACATAATCAGTATACAATGCAACTCATAATACCCTTATTTGTTAACTAGGGAAACCCTAGCCAAGGGAAAACCCCGGTGGGGATTGTTAATAATATGATTGTTTTGTCTTTTATATAACTTGCAATAACACTTGTAGATTTTGTGTGTGTTTCAAATTACCTTCTCAAAGCATATGTATATGATTTTAAGAGATGTGTCTCTTCAACTCTCATTAGTTATCAATAATATTAGCTTATTTTCATGATATTGATATATATATATATATATATATATATATATATATATATATATATATATATATATAGAGAGAGAGAGAGAGAGAGAGAGAGAGAGAGAGAGAGAGTATTTTATCTGAGTGGAACCACACTAACATTAACACTTCCTCTCAGTTAAGGAGGATAAACTTATGGCCAAATATTTCACCGCTAGCAATATTTAGGAATGACACATCAAGGAAATATTTTATCAGAAGATTTCCTTTATATGATATCTATGAATATTGTCCTATCATTACATCAACACATGATATTCACCAAATAATATTTTGTTATCATATTAAGTAACATGAGTATTGGCCTATCAGAATATCAATAAATGATACTCACCAATGATTCTGAGTAATGGTCTATCGGAACATCAATAATTGATATCCACCAAATACTCAATACGGTAACGGCCTATTAGAATATCAAGGCAAGATATTCACCAGATACATATAATATATCTTCACAAACATCTTATAGACCATCAATTTAATAACATCTAACACTTAGTTGTTGATTTACAAGATAAAGTCTTTCATGATCTATTTCAACATTTACATAAAATGTGTATCATGATTTAAGTTATTGTAAGATCGTCACCTTCCAATAACTTTTTTAAATACAAGTGATAATCATTTGGAAGTCGTCACTTCCTCATGATATAAATAGGGGATAGGCCCATACACACATGAAATCAAAAGTTCACATAAAGTCAACCACAAATATTGTCATATGGTGTTGTCATGATATCCACTTTGAAACACGTCAGAGAATAAGGTTTTTCACTTCAAACTTATCTCTCATAGACAAGAATGTATTACAAGGGATTGCATTTTGAAATTCTTCTTCACGAAGAAACACTAACATTTTGACCTCCTTGTCAAGGTTACTAATAAGTGTCAAAACTCCCTCTGAGTCTAATATCAACTTTTCTTACCTCTTAGTACAAGGTTCTCTCTAAATGAAGTGTCAGGCTCCCTCTGAATCCCTTATCATCCTTCTAACCTCCTGGCAACAAGTCGTGCCATGTTTCCCTAGTTCATTAGGTAACTTGGTAGCATAAGGCATTGTAGCCTACATACATGAAACTTTATCCCATGAATCATAGTCATTAAAATGCTATAGTTTCTAGTCACTGGAGAATCCATCTCGACATGGTCTACTCCCATTGAATCAATACAAATAAGATCATCAAAAGTTTGAATAAAGAAAATCATCCATTTACTCCCTCTCTTTTTCCAAGATTGTCTCTAATGAAATGTCAAGCTCCCTCTTGTTATAGAATGATACTCATAATCCTAACCGCATAAGATATCGTGCTCCAATAACCTTAGTTCATCTAGCATGATCAACATATGACTAATGAATCCTAGATTCAAAAACCACTTTGGAGCTACTGTCATAAGATTGAGTCCTACACAATATTTTGCTAGCATGCCTAATTTATCATTTTTCTTCTCCTGCAAGAACACCCTCAAAGACAAAGGAAAAGACCAAGGCAAATAGCTCTTATAGGAATACAAATAAGAGAGGGACTAGTGCAGAAGCACCCAAATAAAGAATGTACATATGCCAATCAGTCACTACCAAGCATCAGTTCTGCGTGAGCTGACTGGAGGAGTTTATCTTGGGATTTGTACAGGTCGTTGTGGGGTCGTTTTACCATATTCTATATTATTCTGGAACAATCTATAAGCTATTTTGGCAAGAGATAAGGATCTAGATCTTTTTGTAAGTTGTTTTGGTCTCGTAGGGTTAGTTTTCCTATATAATAATTGAGAATGTTCCCTAGACTGTTTTAGCTTGTATAAATGGAGTCTTCGAGTTTAGAGCTAGATAGGTTTTTTTTTTTAGTGAAGTTGCTCTATATAGAAGCTTTTGGATACAAAGTTACAGGGAGAAGAAATCTGTAGGAAAGAAAGTGTAAATAATTTTCATTTGATGAATCAATTAGAAGAATATTGTTATCTATCTCTTTCCAGTGCTGGTTTCTTTTGTTTTTGCTTCCATTGAGTTTATCTCTGCATCATTTTTGGTGTCAGAGCTTGGGGAAAGCTCGTAAGGCACTTGGGAAAAGCTTGGGGAAAGCTTTTAGCTTCTAAGGCGAATTGGATTTTGTGACAGGTTGAGGAAAGAACTTGTAAGTGTGGCCAAAAACTAGGTTGAGTGGAGAGAACCTGGATAGGAGACAATGGTCAGAATAGGAGATTTATCTCATGATCAAAAGATACTATTTGATGCATGGGTTTCATATTGGGATTTTCAAAACAAGAAGAAGGAAGAAGCAAGGAAAAGAGCAGAAAAGAAAAGGAAGAAAAGAGAAGAGGAAGCCAGAATAGATCAAGAGATAAAAGAACGAATGGAATTCCTAACGCAGGAACTGAGAAAGCACGAAGAAAATTTAGTGCGACTAAAAGAGGAATTGCAAAAAAATATGGAAAAATAAAATACAAATCTGGAGCATAAACCAATTCAGATTATAGAAGCCTATACTGAGACATTGGAAGAGAAGAGTTGTCTGTTGAAAGAACAACCTGATCACATTGATGCTGATATACCAGATGTACAGATCAATGTTGACATATCAAATGAACATAGTGATGCAGATCTACAAGGTGAGCAACAACATGTTTTTGATGAAACTTGAGATAGAAAAGAGCTTGAAATGGTTGATGAGCATTGTGATGAAACGGTTCATAAGGAGCTAGATGTGATGGTCCTTAATGCAACCAAGAAATGGCATTTGAAGTTAAGAAAGAAGGTCGTCTGGCCTATCAAAAGGATACTAGCAGCAAGGAAGAAGACTTGTGATGAAGCTAAGAGGATAGAGGATGCTCCAATAGTGATGAATTTCTCTCCAAGCATGGAGATGTTGCAGCATAAAGACATCACAGCAAAGGATGCATCAATTCCTAAAGCAACCCAAATTGGTGCAGTCATATTTAATGAGGTTCCATCTAATCCATTGATTGTAGGTTTGCAAGAGTTCTATCTGAATATGGAAAAAGTTTACGCACATGTGACAGTTGTTTTGTATACTAGTCAAGAATACAAACAACAAATACCAAAAAATTGGAAGGCACGAAAGAGGAAGGCCAATCCAAGGGACTTGGATTCTATTGTCCCTGGGAGTATGGTGTAGAAGCACCCAAATAAAGAATGTACATATGCCAATCAGTCACTAACGAGCGTTAGTTCTACATGAGCCGACTAGAGGAGTTTATCTTGGGATTTGTACAGGTCCTTGTGGGCTCATTTTACCCTATTCTATATTATTCTAGAACAGCCTATAAGTTGTTTTGGCAAGAGATAAGGATCTAGATATTTATGTAAGTCGTTTTGGTCTTGTAGGGTTAGTTTTCCTATGTAATAATCTAGAATGTTCCTTAGACGGTTTTAGCTTGTATAAATGGAGTCTTTAGGTTTAGAGTTGGATAGGTTTTTTTTTAGTGAAGTTGCTTTGGATAGAAGTTTTTGGATACAAAGTTATGGGGAGAAGAAATCTGTAGGAGAGAAAGTGTAAATATTGTTCATTTGATGAATCAATTAGAAGAATATTGTTATTTATCTCTTTCTGGTTTTGGTTCCTTTTGTTTTTTCTTCCGTTGAGTTTATCTCTACATCAAAGACCACAGTAACTAGATAAATGTAATACTTAAGGATAATAAATACTTACCTATGTATCCTTGATACAAGTTGCTTCAATGGAAGTCCATATACATCAAATCAAAAATGTCTTCTTAGATTGTTTGAGGGACATCCCTTCTGAATCATCTCCCAGCTAAGAATGGTTCAATTTTGGAACTTTGATAGTGTCTCTTTCCTGACATCTCCAGTCTAAAGATGGTTTAAATGAGAATGAAATATTAGTTATTATTCCGTCCATGGTAAAATTCCCACTTGTTCCATTAACCAAAACATTCTTGGCAACCTTGGGACCATAAAATGTATGTTAAGATTGCAACAAGCATATATTCCAAATGAAAAATATAACACTTCTATCAGGAGTTTTGAAATGTCACAGTTTTCCTTATGATGTTAACATATTTGAGCACTTGTGCCAAGGAAGAAGATCAAAGACTCGCAAAATGATATATGCGGCTTGGTCATAGCTTGACAGAGACATGAATTTCAGAGACCAAAATCTTGCAAGTTATAATTTTTCTTCAATTTCAGCTCAGTTTCTTTGTCCATTAGACATGATGCTCTACATAATCGATCCCCCTGTGAGCCCATGGAAAAACTTCAAGGATGGGTGCACCAACCATCCATAACCAAACACGCTCACTCATATCTTTACAAACATAAACCTTCTTATCTTCAAATTCCACAATATCACATCCTGATTTATGAGTATGCACTATTTGCAATAGAATCAAGAATGTTTAATAAGTGTCTTTAAAGCCAGATTGAAGATTTGCACGGCTAGAAACTCCATAATTCACCTTTGCCTTGACCAAATGAAAATATTTCTACCATCGCCTTTGTCTTGACCAAATGAAATTATTCCTACCAACTATCCCACTCATGTTGGGGACTCTGCTCTTTTTAAATCTTTCAGGAACTTCCTAACAATGTCGGTGAAATTGCTCTCTAAGCTTTGCCCTAAAATTCAGATCCCAATTTCCCATCTTCTATCTACATCGGAATTGTTATTGTACTGGCAATTAAATGTTGATGTGCGTGAATATGGCTTTGATCTTTTCCTTCCGAAAAAATCAGCTTGACAAGGGAAAGTGTTCATTTTGGAATTTTGGCATGTTGTGGTTGTTCCTTGAATGCGATAATCTATAATTACTAGCCATCCTTAAACATCACATACTAAGTAAGAAATTAAGCTTGGAAAAATAAGCCAAATTTGACTATTTATCACTTTTAGTCTATGGAAAAAAAGGGGTAAAAAATTATTAAGACAGAAAGGATTACAACATGGAGAGCTCAACAAGGAGTTCTACATTGAGCAACAAGTTCATCGAATTCTTGTAACAACTCAAAGGGAAGTTGCCCCATATCCATAATATTCTAGCCCAGAGCATGACCAGAAGCCCATTTGGCCAAACAATCAGCAGCTTTGTTCCATTCATGAGGGATGTAAGTAAACCTAATGAACTCAAGAGAGGTACAAAAGAGAAGAGTCTGATTAACAACAATTGTCAGCTACCAACTAACATCCTCAAGCTCCTGCGAAGAAAGCAAGTTCACCACCACTTGTAAATCAAATTTACAGATAATCTTGTGTCATCTCCGCAAACAACACTATTCCACAACATATAATGGTCTGAGCCTCCATGAGATTGTTAGTGTAGTCACCCTTATGCACTAAGAAAAAGATTTTATCTTCACTAGAACTACAACGAGTCACTCCCCCAATACCGGCCTTAATTTAACTTTTAGTCTAAGAATCAAAGCCTTAATGTGTGATATTTAAACCATTTGATAATGACTAGAATTCCCACTAACCAAGATGCCAATGTCATTCCTTTATCATTGATCATGTATGGTGTGTTTATCAATAGTATGTTGCAATCAATGCTTATTGCCTTATTGTCTTATTTATTTGTGGACTGTATAGTTTATTGAGACAACAATCAAAGGTTGACCAAAAATAAATTCTATTTGTTATTGAGTCAGTGGGATCTCTCCAAAGTGTGACACCCATATGATACGAATCACTGTGCTAACATTTGTGATCGAAGATATGCATATCTATTGATTGTCCATACATTCGGGTGAATCAATGACTTTTGATGCTATAGGGGAGAGGACCCAATACCTGAGCATGTTCCAATGGTTGTTATAGGAGTTGTTAACTAAATACCCACACTTACTAATTTAATATCCAATATTTTTGACAAGATTGTACCAATAGTTGTGACTTTAAATTTGTTCTTGTTAGTGAGACTACCCATAATTGAATGAAAAGTGTCCCTTTTCCCCAAAAAACAACCAATAATGTGATGCCACATCAGTTGCACAAGTATGGGGGTCTCTAATGCACTATGATTGGTCTCACTTTTTTTGGGGTTGTTTTGGACACCTTGGCAAAAAGCATGCTGATGTGGCTTTGAAACCTTAGTTATAAGCAGGGGACTCGCCAAGTAAGCTGCTGGAAAAAAATGGAAGTGATTTGAAATTTCCACATAAGATTTTGAGAAGCATGAAGTTAGGGTGCTCAACTAGTGGGTCCTCTCCCCTATGTAATGTTCTTTGTGATAATTTAATATTTGCACCACAATATTTATCAGAGCCCTCATATTAATTTCTTGAATCGTTGTCGGAATACATTCAGTCCTTTTGAATTCTCACTGGGCAGTTTTCTTCAAAAATCACCATTGGATGATGTGATATACATTAATCTTTCTAGTATGAAATCTTTGACCCAATATATCATGTCAATCTCTATATATGATAATCATATAAAACTCTTGAGCCACAAGTTTGCTATGCACATCTCTTAAAATTGTTTATTGCCGCTAGAAATGGAAATGAACTTCCATCCACCATCAACAATATTATTTTATTGTACTGACATAATATAATGAACTTCTATCTACCATCAAGTTTGCTTGACTGAAATGCTAATCTTACCACATTGATTATTATGAACTTGCTCAAGAAAAATAAAATTCCTATGGCAAATGCCTGGCAAACTCCACAGAAAATAGGGGATCTGGCTATTGGAATGCTTTTAATCACTGCGCTTGAGATTTTATAAATTCCCTGATATTTCTTTAACGCTCAAGTCTCTAGGTCCATCGCTAAACATATTAACTATCATTTGATTCAACATTAGCGATGATGTTAATCTACTCCATGTTCAAGTATGGAGGACACCAAACAAAATTGTCCTGGTCCAGTTCGAATCAATAGAAGGCCCCACTTTTTCAATATTTGGCATCAATTATAATCAACTTCAAAAATTATTTATGGTGATAAAAAATATTAGTTTTGGTTATAATGTCTGATACATAAACATTTGCCATTGGCATTGTTTGCCTTCTCTTGTTTAATATAATACTGCTCACAATCCCTTAACAGATCAAAGGCATATCATCCAAGTTCAACTGCTCAAACCAACACACAACCATTAGTGTTGATAAGACCATGCCTCTACTTCTATGGATATCACTCAATTCAAATAGTTTGGATGGATACGCTCCCAATCTTTAAATACTTTATTGAAATCTACTTCTCAATCTGGCTCTATACCATGTTAATAATAGGATAGTTTTATCTTTTATGTAACTGTAATAACACTTTATTGATTTTGTGTGTTTCAAGTTACCTTCTCAAAACATATGTATATGATTTTAAGAGGCATGTCTCTGTGGAGACATGTCTCTTTAACTCTTATTAATTATCAACAACATTTGCTTATTGTCATGATAAAGAATAAGATATATATATATCTTAACTCTTATTAATTATCAACAACATTTGCTTATTGTCATGATAAAGAATAAGATATATATATATATATATATATATATATATATATATATATATAATGCATTTTATCTAACTAAAACTATGCTAACATTAACAAGGATGGTACCCACAAAATGACTTACTAATCAAATGTATCTTGTGAAAGATATTAACCCTATTAGGAGTCTATTGCATCCGTATAGTGTATATGTCATTGTTAGAGAACTGGGTCTTGTTAAAAAATTCAACCCTGTTAAGAATTGGTATTACAGTTACAAAAGTAGCAAATTGAGCTCATTTCTCAAACATGCATATGCACTAGTACAATCTTTATACAAAAAGATATCTATACAAAGACCTTACTAACATTGCTAATATCTTCAATATTTGATGTCCTTTGTAGCTCTCTTCACAAAGTTGTTCATGCATCCATACAATATCATGCGATCATTAGGTTTGCATCAATATTGATCATAAAAAATGTGCATCACATTACAATGCCACACCTTTTACAAACAAAAGGTTCTTCCTCTATACCAAATTCATTCATCATGTCAATATTGTTGCTTGATACCTTGCTAAATCTTTTGAATTAACTTTTGTTAAGTGAGGGTTAACATCTAAGATGTCATTCCAAACTTGTTAAGTCATTGTTTTGGTAAATCAGAACAATCCCTTTACTTCAGTTTTTTTTGTTCTGCATGCATAACATGTACCATAAAAACTTGTCATAACTATATTCATACAGTGAATATCCTTGAGCGCTCTTAACCATGTGCATATTACATCATGTACTTCCTTCCCTTAACTGTGTATAGGCTTGAGTTCCTCCAATAAATTGCACAAAAGAGAATACTCCAATTGTTCATTATTTTCCTAAATTATACTTAGACAATTTTTTAAGCCCGAGTATTCAAAACGTAGTATTGTGTTTTGTCTTCTTCATAACAAGTATGTATTGTCATAAATGACAACCCTATGTCATCCTTACAATTCCTACTAGCCAAATTGCCAACATTGCTCTTTCTTATTGTCTATGTGGATGACTTAATGTGACAAATTTGAGGCTTCTCCATTATTCTTTAGGTGTTAAGGTTTGGTAAACTGGTGGTAGTATCTTTATTTTTTAGTCTAAGTATGTCAGGAAGTTACTCAAAAAAAATTGAATGTAGGATTGTAAACCTTCTACCATGTCTATGTAGAAAGTACTGAAGTTGTCAGTCAAGTTGTATTCTCCTCCTATTGATGAAGACACTTACAAGAACTAGTGGGTAGTCTCATCTATCTCACTGCCACTAGACCTAGTCCCATTTTTGCAATGAGCTAAATTTCAACCTTCATGACAGCCACTAGGTTGATCATTGGGTAGAAGTGAAGAATGTATTGTGTTATATTAAGGGAACATCTAATTATGGACTTCTATTTATTAGAAGTCATGATTCCTAACTCAACTTGTTCACATATTTAGATTGGGTGGGATCAGTTGATAAGACATCAACCTCTCGATATGAATTCAAATTAGGATCTAGTGTAATCACCTACACTAGTAAAAATTAGCATGCAATCTCACTCTCCTTCACAAAAGAAGAGTATCGAGGTGCTATTAAGGCAACTTGTGAGGCAGTTTAGCTACATTGGATGCTTGCATGTACGCAAGTTTCTCAAGTAAGTCTCACTCCCTTGCTCTTTGATAATCAAGGAGTTCTCAAACTTGCAGAATCCAATCTTCCATGAAAGAACCAAACATGTGAATGTCCATTGTTATTACATTCAACCGTTGGTTGAAGATAAAATAGTTCAATTACAATATGTTTCAACAACAAATCAAATTGCAAGCATTCTCACTAAGCCTCTTTAGTCCAAATAAGTTTGTTAAATTCAAAGACCAGCTTGGTCTTGTTGATCGATTGACCACTAAGGGAGGTTATTAAAATATTATTTAATTACTGGTGTAAGATAAAACTCCTAGGCTTAGTTTTCCACTTCCACCAAGAGATTTCTCTTATCTCCTAGTATCCTATGCTTCTATAGGATCTCCTAATAGGATTAGATCATTAACTAAATCCTATTCACTCTTTACTACAAGAGTCACACCTTGAAAACTCCACCTTGGATGATCCACACCTTAATTTTGGTTCTCTTTCTCACTTTCACTTAGATGGATCTAAGTGCCAAATCCACTAAAACATCACAAATTTCAAACTTCATTGTGGGGACCTTCTTCACATTGAATTCATTCATATTCCATCCCATTTTACTGATTTGGGAAGGTTCTTGGCTCTTAGGTTTATCATATTCAAGATTTCATCCAAAAGAGATCTTAAAAATAGGCCTATTTCTAGTAGCCTTCACCAGTCAATTTTTCCCCTTTTTAGAAATATTTTCCCAAACAACTCAGAAAACTAAAACCTGATTTGGATACCCTTTTGGAAGTTTTAAAACTTTCATTAAGGTTTTTGGGTCTCAAAGTGACCGTACACCTCCTTCCTAATATCAAGGAGAAACAGGGCTAAGAGGCCTAGTTTCCAGGACAGCTTGTCTAGGATTGATGAAAAATGCTCAAAACCTATCCTAATGGACTGGTACGACTTCCCAATGCTTAGGATGGATAACTAACATGGAAAACTACCATAAAAATTCTTGGGGACGTGCTGTACTTCCCATTCCCCACATGAAATGATTTGATTTCTCACTGTCAAGCCTCTAACCGAGTATGTCAAACTCGCCTAGGGCCTGATCATAAAGCTAGCTTCCTTTCTCATGATGCTTCCTAAATTTAGATACAATATGTACAGAGGCCCCACTTGAAGATTCAACCACTTATTTAGTGTTTCCATGGTTGAAACTCATGTGGGAGCCATTTTTACAAAATCTGTCACAGTGTGACCAAAAGAAAGTCCTGAACTAAAACAACTTGAAAACTATGATAAAACTACTCTAAACCCTTAACACATAAAATGAAAAAGTCTTCAAAATGACTATAGAACACGTCTCAACCACTGTATCAACACGTTTTTGGCTTCAAGTATGACTGTTCCTTCAAAAACCGAAATATCACTTCAAAAATAGAGTTTTCCAGCCACTTCATTAACTCAAACTTTTTTTTTTTACAATATGCAACCAATGCTTGGAGATTCAAGACATCACTCCGTTAGGTGTCTTCTCCACCATTCTAAGGCCTATTTGGTCGAAAATAACCTCCCACAATCAAAGGAATCCAAGGCTATCCATGTTGCATGGAATATTTGCAATAAGTGCAAAATGTTGTTATGACAACATTCTTACAACACTTGGCAACTTTGATAGATGCCTTAATCCTATATTATAGGCTTCTTATCCTCACATATTTTGAGGATCCAAGATCATTCATGATCATCATATTTATTTAATAACCATTAACCATTTTTAGGCCTAAGACATATTAATGACTCAATCTCCCTAACTCCTAACGTTAAGAATTTAAATAACAACTAACAAAGGCTATTTGTGTGACCTTAGTTTTAGTGACTAATTCACCTAGCCAACATAAAAAAAGACCTTCTAAGGTCCTCAACCAAATTACACTAACTTCTTGACTTGGCTAGAGTCAAGTACAAGCCAAAATTGACTAACTAGTAGAGGTTAGCCTAGGTGCTCCTGCACCAATTACTTTAATGGTCATTTATGTAATATATGTATTTCTTTGTGCATTTGAGGGTCCGTGTTGCTGTGCCTATTGTTGTAAGTGACTCGATTATGATTGATCTAGAATCTGATATTGTTGATGAGATTTCTACATATGTGGTGGACTTCTCTTCTACTGCTACTTTTTTCATTTTAGGAAATTTTGGCCCTCTCTGTCAGATCTACATGCTTGGATATCCATGCATTGGGAGCCGATCATTTCGAATTTAGTTCAGATTTACCCTGTGGCAAGGGGTTTTTTTATTGTGAAATTTGCTACTACTGAAGATAGAAATGCCATACTACGTCGTGGTTTCTCTTGAGAGGAGAGATTCCCCTTGATGGCTAAACCTTGGTACAAAGATTTTGATCCGTCGACTAAATCTTTTAATAAGATTCCTCAATGGGTTAGGTTACCAAATCTTCCCCTTCACTTATGGCTGGAATTTGTCCTAGAGGCTGTGGGGGAGGCCCTCAAGGACTTCTTGTTGGTTGATACTGTGTCTTCCAATGTGTTTCGGACGATGTATGCTCACATTCTTGTGGAGATTGACATCTCCAAGGGGCTCCCTGAAAAGATTAAGTTGGCCTCTCCCAATAGCTCTTAGATGCAGCGTCTTGATGATGAGGGTATCCACTTCAGATGCAGGAAATGTCATAAGACCGACCACCTTGTTGCACGATGTTCCTCTTAAAAGTTTAGATTGAAGAAGTCACCTTCTTGGTGGATGGGGGTTTCAGATGATCACTACACGATTCAAAAAGTTTCCTCTATTGGGGATGAGTTGGTGTACTCTTCTCAAGATTCTTTGGTGGCAGATTTTGTTGTTGTCTTTGATGGTTCAAATGTTGCCCCTACGGTGGTGACCAATGCAATTGTCCCTCTTTCAGATGTTGTAACTATTGATTCGATTGTTGCCCCTCTTGCAACTCTATCTCAAGATGGTGTTGTTGTCCCTTCTATTGTTGTGGTCTAAAATTCATGTGGTGGTGGTGTTTCTTTTCCTCTCGTGAGAGTTTTGGGGGTTGGTTGTGGTGTTGCTAGGAAGGTGGAGGATGTATGGACAACAGTAAAAAGAAAAAAGGTCAAGCTCTCCAATCCATCGTTTGATGTCTTTACGTTCTCAAAAGATAAAGACCGAAATGTAAATCTTAAGACTCGGTTTTCTTAACCTACTACTCACCTGTTCTTTTTGAGGATGACCTCTTTTGTTTGGATCTCCTTACCCTTTTGGCCTGTTGTTCTTTGTAGTTTGACCTGGTTCAAGACTAATTGTCTATTTCTTTTGTAACCATGGGATTTCAAGTTCCCATTTAAATCTTGTTTTGGTGGTTGAAGTGTATTGTGTTATCTATGAGGCCACCCTAGTCACCTTGTTTTGGTTGGTGACCTGTTTCACCCTTGGGCTATTGTACTTTTGGTTCGGGCTTCATTGAAAAAATTTTGATTTGTAAAAGGTTTTAGGCATCCTTCAAAACCTGCTTTCCTTAATCAAAAATATTTGTATTTCTTTGCAAATAAGATAATTACTTAAGTTTCTTATTAAAAACTATCCTCTTGTAAACTTGTAAATTCTTTATAATTGTCTTTTGGATCATTTATCAGTACATCAAATAATTTACCAATTACTTATCAGTAATAAGCACCTGAGCTAGGGACGATCGTTGGAGATGAAGCAGACCCCAAGGAGGGAGTGGGCATTTCAAAATAATGCAATCATTTAAACAAGAAAAATGTTATGACTGAAAACGTCTATATTCCACAATAGACACATTTGAACCCAGATGACAATAGGATTACACACCTCAAAATAATGTAAGCTATATGGAAAAAAGATCTTGAGGTAGGCTAGCTTAATGGTAAATCATGTAGATCAAATTAAAATTACCTTATACCTATGATACTAATACTCAATCATTTAGGACTTATTTCACTTGGATCAATACTAATATATGGATCATTCTTTATACATGAGATGTCATGTAATAGCATATACTTGCCATGGAGTGAATATTATACATGATAAATTCTACATGAGAGCAAGCATTCAACCCTGTGCAAAGGTATCCTGCAATAAAATTCTACTAAACATGTTAAGCACCCCTTGCAATAAGCAAAATTAAAATGTGTTTTCCTTTCATCAGTGACCACCTCAACAGATTAAATATTTACCAATTTGAAATTATAATAAATGGTTATTATGGTACACACTTAATTTACAAGATGTACAAATGAATACATGCCCATATAGCTGTTAAATACTGGCGTCAAGAGTCTGATTGGTATAATAAGTCATCCTTCTTGTCTGTGTCATCTCTGTGTCGAAGAAAGTGCTTGTTGTACATCTTCCTCAAGGAATAAATGATTGAATGCTATGCAGTTTTCCAAAATCACACTGTGAGAACCTTCTGTTCCAGCCGCTCATTCCAGTTCAAACAGCGAACCAGACTCATGAACCAGTCACTTGTTTGGTCAGATTTGTTCACAGTTGGAAGAGGGTGCTCACTCATGCTAATGCGAACAGAATCCCCTTTTGAGAGTTGCTGTCGTCTCTTACCGTCAAATGATACCCATGCATTATTTCGAGCATTATCAGGAATCTGAGATGCAAAACAGAAATTGTGTTTGCAATGAGCATTAAAAATTTATTAAAAAATCAAGTGTTTTTCTTAGCAAACATTTTCCTGTCATTCTCTTACAGCTCAGTCAACATGCATTAACCAGTCTCTAAATAGGTAATATTTATGGTCAGACTGAAATCAGAACTAATCGTATCTATAGGTAATATTTATGGTCAGAATGAAATCAGAAGTAATCATATCTGATTTACTGGGGCACGAAAGAGCTGGTTAAGATGTACTCAACAAAAGTTTGGAACAAGAGATGCTCTTAGCATTATATATTTAACTAGATTAAGACAGACTTTATAAGATTGTCTCTTTCAGATAATGTCAATTAAAAACACCTTGAGAACAAATAGCTTCTCGGGCAGTTTTAAGTCATATTGGGTGTCCCGATTATAAATGGTAATGTCAATTTGCGATGATCAAAATGAGGCATGGCTAACAAGTTAACAACAGATATTCTACCTGCAAATATTGTTGTATAGGTATCCACTGAAAGTGAAACAATGTCAGAAGAAAGCTCAGGTACATTTGTGTCATTTAGTTGCAGCAAGCTGAAAAGAGTTGTGCACCCAATACAAAAGGTTGGTGTAAAACTAGTCCCAGTGTTGAAAAATATTCAACTATTAGAAACATACAATAATTGTCCTTAACACTGGCATTGAAAAAGTAATACATGCATTTAAATTTTAAAGTAAGATATAACTTTGAACTGCTTTTGCACGTTGGTTATTCAAGATCCTCAAACTAGCTACTCATGCAGAGACTGGGCCTTGTGTTCTTGCCTGGACCTGCAAAGGTCCGAATCCTAACTTCAGGCCAGTATGGATTGGATTAGATGGAACAGAAGTAATAGGTGATGATTGAATGATAAGATTTGACATTGGAACTGTGCGCCACAGCAGAAAGCTTGGAAAACCCTTCACTATAGCACCTGATGTCAGCCCTCAAACCTGCAAAAAAACGAAAAAGAAGAGCTATTTTCTGCTATCTAGAGCAGAAGCAAACTTATTTCTGAGCTTAAATTAATGGAAACTTCTTTTTAGACTTCAGTAATTGGCTGGGTAAACTTTTGTGACCAGTGATGCTGGCATGACATGCCCTCTGGCACCATGTGAGCTTAGGGAAGACTGGACCTTGTGACCTCGTGCCTACCAAAGGAAGCTCTAGCCAATCGAGTAATTAAATGACAATTTGCATATATAGGCAGTTCATGATTTAAATCCAGCTTTTCCTTAACATGCGCCGACTCCTGTGAGGGTGTCGCCATCCTTTTTCTTTCTTTTGGTTTAACTGGTACACTTATGCATGTAAATCTCAGTTTTGACCGAAGAGTGTGGTAGAGTCTTAATGTGACCACACTATCTTGTTATGTTTACAAATTGACTTTAACTTGAGCACCATGCCACTCCTCAAAAGTGCCTACAGATTTTAGAGGTCAATGGTTTCCACTTGTACTCATTTTTTCAACATACCTTGGCCAGTAACTAAGTTACTAAAGGTGACTCCAAAGCAATGTTCATTTAGTCAGCCACACAGCCAAAAAAAAAACAAATTTGAGTTACTGAAAAGCAAACTTTGTTCCAGACCAGTAATTGTGGTACCAGATCTTCAACAATCGTTCCACATTGAGATCAAAGCACCAAATATGCACTTGGACCAATCCTCACTCAACATGGTCATCCGATTGCATACCAAAGTGAAACATTTATTATGTCAATTATAAGCTACCCAACATGTGATCCTCAGCTTTGTGCCATTATGCATCTATGTAAGCATTGGAAACATTAGATCATGGAAAAGAAGATTGTGACCCACACAGATCACAAGCCATTTAAATTCTTTCTCAATCAATACAAGTTGCAATAAGAGTAGCATCATAAATGGTCTTATCTTTAGCAGTTCCACTTAACATCAAGCATAAGAAGGGAAGTACCAATATAGCTGTAGATTGTTTGAGCGGGATGGGATCCTCTACTACCTTGGGCACTTGCACATTACAGAGAGAGAGAGAGAGAGAGATAGGAATCAATTTGGGAGGCTCATCTTAACAAAGCTTGTAGGTCATATTTAAGTGGAAAAGATCCTTGGCAGTGTTGTAAGAGCTGTTTTTTTCCACATCTCAAATCAACTGTCAACAAGTGCATCATGTGCAATTGCCAACTCAATGCATAAAATGTGAGGATTGTTACACCTTTGTTGGTATAAAAGATTCCATGGAAAAAAAATCCAGATGTTTCTTCTGAAGCTACTCTACAACTAAACATGGTAATGTCAGTGTTTTTTCTGTGGTTGATGAATTCCTAAAAACAGCAATTTTGGTTCTTGCAAGAAAACCATCTCATCTCCAAAAACAACTCACCTATGTTTTGAGCATGTTCGAATCCACTTTAGATGTGATGTCCTCAATATGGAGCCAAGGTATTAATGAGGGTATAAAATCAAAATACCTAATTAAATAAGAGGCCAAAAAGATAAATTCCCAACAAATATTCTTTTAATTATTCCATGGGGCCACACCGTAAATTCTATTTTTCAGACATATGTGGGGCCACTTTAAGTTGTAAATGAATTTTCTTGGTGATTTACTCTTGGAGGGATTTGTGGTTAATGGTAAACTTAATGCTCAAGTCAAGTCACCTAAGAGTCAAGATTTATGGAATTGCTGCTTTTTGGAAGGAGAATCTTTATAAAATGGACTGAGGGCAATTAGAAGAGATGGATTATGCTATTATGTTTTATTTATGATTTCATCTCTTCAATGCTTGTTCTCTATGATTACCAAAGTTACAGGAGGGAAACCAGGAGTTTGGACATAGCCCTAGGTCTGCAATAATTTGTTGGTTCTATTCAGAAGACAGTGTATTTATCATATGGGATTCACAATTTGGGCTTGGTGAGGAAATCTCCTACGGCAAGTATTAAGGCTGCCATTACTACACATTCAGATCGAACATCAGCAACAGAAGCATATCCTTTCAAATAGAGATACTAGTTTTTGAACAATTTCTACAAAGTACTTTGGTCTATGCTAGATACAAAGTTAGGCAGATACACTGTATTTCATCCCTAGACTGATGGAAAGATGGAAGTGACTGATAAGATGATAGTGCATCTTCTGAAATTATATAATTGTCCAATCCCTTATTTGTGGAGAGGTGAAATAAAATAACCAAAAAAGGGAGGAAGAGAAACAAACTTAAGGGTGCCCACCACACCTACCAATAGCCATATTGAAGGAGGAACTTAATTGCAGAGCAACAACAAAATGTTATGGGAGGGAAGCATGCATTCAACAAGGGTACAGAGACCAAGAGTGAAGGAGGTGGCATGCCTTTAATGAGGCATGTGCAACACATGAAGAGCGGCATGGAGAGTATGGACAACCATCAAAGTATAAAAATGACTCACTTGGTGAAAATACACGAGTGGGGTAAGCATGAGAAAAAGTAGGTGATCTACATGAGGAAGCCATGTTGAGAACTAAATGAGGCGAGGATTTGAATGTGAGTGGAGTATGATCAAGGGAGTAACATTGTCAATCCCTATAAATTTGGCAAGCTTTTTAGTAAACCCTGCATCATATGATAACAATGAGGAATGTGGGTGGTTTATGATGGTGGACATTCAATGGTGAGAGAATGTGGAGGTGTTGAAAGGAAAAGGAAGAACGATCCTTGATAGATAACAGATGCCAAGGGCTACCTCGTAACAAGTTGAACCAATTTTTGTCGATGGCATGGAGCTATTGATGTTGAAATTCACCAACACAAAGGATTCAATGGGCTAAAAAAATTATTAAGACCCTATGTGACATGTTGTGACACTTGCACCTTAGTGAATCACAAGTCGTATGAGATGATTGATCGATTATAATCATCACAACTCATACTGAAAACTAAGACAAAGGATGAGATCCACGATGTAGTATGGGATGCACTAACATTCCTTATACTTGAAAGGTAAGTATTAGTGAACCACAAATTTGAAGATGCATGTAGTAGTGCGCCACATCTACTTCCTATTGCTAGATGGTCGCTATATATGGGTGTAAGAATCTGCCTCAAGCTCTGATACCATGTAAGAATTTCCCTAAGGCAATGAATGCAACACCAAGATCTAGAAGCACATGAGAGCCAAGAGATGATCAAATGAGATCTCAATAATGGATAATCAGATGAATACATCATACAAGTGCCTTGTATATTAAGGCAATCAACATGACAAGGAGTTATGCAAGAGATAAGCATAACAACTAAGCACATGTCCACTAAAGGTGGATTATCCTGCATGAACGTATGTGCAACAATGTGACGATAAGAGTACAAAGGTGTATCACACAGAGAGGTGTGCAACAACATATGCTCAAATAAAGTGCTAACTCCTATGTGTCTACATGACAACTACTATGAAAATGCATTATCCTAAGTAAATTTAAGTGTAATTAGTAACATTTAATTACACCAACAATGGGTAATGCCAAAATAATGTCTCACTTTAAAGTAGTTATAATTTTTTTCTAAAAACACATTTTTAGAAAAAATAATGATTAAAGCCCTAAGAGGTTTTATCTGAAGAGATTTAATCGAAATGACTTTGACCAAAACCCTATGGATAGAGCCCCCCAAGCCATAAATCAAAAACTCAATCAACTCTCCTCCAAACATCAAAATGTTGCTCATTTTACTTCATATTTTGGAGAATCAAATGAAGTAATTTAAATTTTCTATTTTGTAAGTATTTGACTTAATTGTTATATTGATTTTCTATTTCTAGTGAGGAAAAAAAATTCAACAAAATTCAAGGTTTTTATTTAGTACAAACAAAAGAAAAGATACGGGAAAATATCTTAACATTGTGTAGTGATACCCTTATTTTAAAAAATATATTAAGACTTAGTTTGCATATATACAAAAAGGTTATGTTAAGGAATAAACCTATATCTAGATTAATTTAAAAAATCTATAGAACAAAAAATTATAAGAAAATATCTATGTGCTGAAAAATTAATATTACCAATCTACAATGGCACCCCAAGTTTCAGGGGGGCAGAGGGGCAGCAGGGGCTGGGGGGATGAGTTTTGGAGATGATAATTTTATTTTTTTGCAAAATTTGGGGATGGCAAGGTAACGGCAAAGGGGGCTACTATTAGAATCTATACACAAATCTCAAAAATCATTATTTCACATCATCTTCAAATTTTTAATGATTTAGTTCCTACGAGTAATAGAAAGTGCAAATTATCTAGAATGTTAATCTCAAATGTCCAATCTTGTAAGACACTATTGTGAGAGCACCCATTTATGTAACTTGTGTAAAACTTGTCTCAACTACTGTGATGTTGTTACTCCTTTACCAATAATAGTGACTAGTGGTATGGACAACTTACTTGTCATCATATATGACAGTGGATCGGGAAAAAAGGATGGGACATGCCATGCAATATGGAATGCACCAACATGCCTCTTTTAGATGGGATGTCTATACAGGCTTATGTGTTGAACAAAGAGATGGAAAAGATGCTTGCAACTACCATTTGCTAGTTGGTGACAAGCACATGTGAGGTTGCTAAGTTATTCACATAGTCTATAACCATCAAGTGCTTGAGCTAGTGACTTTGGGTATATATGACATATGTCAGAGCTAGTCACCATGCATACCTACAATATGGATACAAGCCAACCATCTTGAGTATAGGCGATACATCCCTAGCTAAACACTATGTATACCTACAAAACTTATAAGAGCTAATCAACTATATGTGTGTAACACAAGCAGATGCCAGCCACATTGTATATGGATGTTGTATGCTTGAGCCAATCACTATGAGAATATGTGGTTTGGTTTGGTGCATGTTGTACACTAATATTGCCATGGAACCATCACTCAATTGGATGTGTGGACATCAATCTATTGTAATTGACCTAAATTGAAAGCATAAGATCAATGAACTGTTGTGATTGAAAAACGAGACAAGATCTTATAAAAAAGGAGGATGAAATCTCTCTATCACTAGAGTATGAACTACAAAGCCTCTAGTTCCCAAAGAGGAATACCAAGGCAATGACATTACAAATGAACCCTTGAGGTTTAGTTTAGAGTCCGAGGATAACCCTGACATTGAGAGCTTACCACAATCTAACATGGGAATTTTCGGTTGGTGCTTCTAATTTTGTTGGAATTAGTATTAGTCATAGAAAAAGTATAACTAAGGGGCCAGTTAATTACAAAAATATTTTTAAACTAGAGTTAATATAAACGTTATACGATAATAACAACCAAGATCAACTTCTATAAAATAATAACTACTAGAAGATCCAGGTATACAAAAAAGTGAGGTGCAAGGAAATATACCTTCAATTCAAACTGGGAAGAATCTGGTAGTATCACAGGCCGGAATGAAAGTGAATGAGGGCATATTGGAGTGAATAGCATGCACGGAACATTTGGGTGCACCTGAAAAAAAGGAAAACATCATGTCTGAAAACAAATAATAAACAAGTCGATAAAAACTGAAGATAGTGATGTGTCAGCATCTTTGTTAAACTGTGCCTTATCAAAGGAAAACATCATGTCTGGAAACAAATAATAAACAAGTCAATAAAAACTGAAGATAGTGATGTGTCAGCATCTTTGTTAAACTGTGCCTTATCAAATATACTAGATGCATCTCACACCCTTGAGTTTTTCACCCTTAATGTTTTCCAATGAAGTATATAGGGAAATAGAAGTATTGCCTTTCTGTGCAGATCAAAATTATGTGTTCAACTTCAATATAAGAAAGATGGGTGTAGGGAATGTATAGAAGGTGTAGCAGATGACAGTTAACTTTCATGTGATACTCTAGGAAGATCAACTGCCTAAATTAAGGTATTTGAAGTAAAAGTATGCGGCTTGAGGCTGGAGATATAGTGATGCATGAGCAAGGTTCAAGTTTTGGTAAGTATAGTAAAAAGTTAAGGACATAATAGTATGAGCAAGCATTGGAAATACAGCAAAACTGACTTGTCAAGGATGACAATGCACATCAAAATACTGCTGCAGAGTGGTTATGAAGCAAGATAATGAACATGTTTACTCAACATCTCCAAGAAATACTAATCCTGATGTCATCCTGTCTGCAGTCCATCACTGTGTAGATTATGGTAGTTTGAGGTTGAAAATGATAGGGTTAAAATCTGGTGCATGTGAACCATAGAAAAATGAAAACATCACAGATCCACTACTTCCAGCATTACATCTGCTCAAAATCTCAAACAGAATCACGAAGTAAATATTCCATGCATGCCTAACTATATGGCTAAATCAAAAGCTCAGTTCATGTTGGAATCATTTGCTGTTGCACCAAAAGCTCGAACGATCAACGCCCTATACAAACACCAGATTTAACCTGGCCCACGGGAATCAGTTAAGCCATGTCACAAGTCTCCAAGTAGGTGCTCACCACCATGTCAACAATCTCCGTCAGAACCAAGCTTTCAGCAGCACTGAAGGAAGACTCGAACCTGTGACCCAAGGCTCTAATACCAATTGTTAGACTCATTTGCTATTGCGTCAAAAGCTCGAACTATCAATGCCCAATATAAATGCCAGGTTTAATCCGGCCCATGGGAGGTGGTTAAGCCATGTCACTAGTCTCAAAGGAGGTGTTGACCACCAAGTCAACAGTTCATAATGTCAAAGTTCTTATCCAGTCATGAGATATGCTTCTTATTTAGAAACCATGTATCACAAATGATGTTGAAATACATATTAATTAAAATGCGTGTAATCATTAGTCAGCATCCTCATTGACCTGTACTAAATTGTTTTGATAAATTTAAGTAATTGAACAAAGTTGTATCTAGCTATATTTCCTAACATGAATACCTGTGGAAATAATCTCAAAATTATAATAGTTTGTTCTCTGTATATCTGAAAAATGAAAAACGATGGATGAGTTACCCCATCCTTATCAAACAGTACCAAATGTGTTTTGACTAAGAATCTTCATGCTTTTGCCTCTGAAATATCTCAACTTTACAATTTGCACTTGCTTTTAGTCTCCGGTTACTTTCCTACCTAGAATTTAGTGAACTATGTATCAAGGAAATGGAAGAGCTAATCCACGTCATTGGGACATTTCTGCAAAAGAAACATATTTGGGCATGGGTTCTTGTAACGTTCAAAGCTATAGAAAAATTGTGTTCTGACAAATGTTTAAAGAGATGACAATAAAAATAGCAATGCATAAACTGAAATTACGTTTATTAGCACCACATAGGAACAACAATGTCCATTTCAGTTATGAATGAATCATTAAACATTCAGATATTTCTGAGAAAAAGTTATATACCATTGAATGATCATGTTAAAGTATTTTATTTTACAAATGTATGAAGCTGGATATAAATGCAGGGCCTCTTCAAATCTGAAATAATATGCTGGTAAAACGATTCATATGATGATATTAATTGTGGAGACCCCAAATCATAGCATTTGGTACTGGGAACCCCAAATCATAGCAGTGAACCATCTTGAAAGTCAATATTTCATCCCACAGAACTCAGAAGGTATGGCTAGGACTGAAGTCTCCAAAAACACATCATAAACCAAGCACTTCGCTTGTACTCATTTTGCTTATAACCAGGATCTGAATAGAATATGAAATTAATATTTTGATTATACAGATTACTCCATACTAAGAAAGTACTTAAATGTCAATTATTATTTGTTCTGCAGTTCTTTTCAACAATCCTTCAATCTGCAACTCTATTCTAGATACTAAAAACCCTGAAAATATCTTTAACATAAATCTCCACAAATTCCAAACATTTAGCATACCTGTGAATCCTATATGAATCCACTTGCAAATTGGCTATGAGGGTTTCCATCCTCAAAACCTATAATGCCTACCCTGGTTGCAGCCTAGAGAAGTGTAGATTTCAGCATTGCTTCAAATATGTGTCTAGGGATGCATAGGCGGCTGTTGTTCATTTTGTTTCTAATTGATTACTCGATGTTTCTGCTTCATACTGCTCATTGCGACCAGTGTCCTTGTATTTCAAGGTGCGTGTGGACCACCAGCATGTTCAAAATGGTGCTCCTCAACAGTCAATTGTTGGTATTCTTTGCATTTGAATGTTTGTGTTATTGGTGTGTAGCCAAACATATAAATGGTTACTATTGTTAACAAAAAATGATGGCCTTGAGTATTGTCAGATTTTCAGATGAAATGGTGGTGCATCTGTGACGAAGTGTCCACTATAGGTTATATTATGTGTTTGGTGTAATAACCAGCATGACACAGTGTAATGACTCCAACCAGACAGCCTTAGGAAATGAATGAATCTCAAACAACATATGAGCTAATATGATAAAAAAATACTGAAAACCAATTGTAGAGGCCGAAAAGGATGACAGAAATGAATGGTGTTCTGCAATATATGTTACTTGTCAAACAAATATGCAATCACAGACAAAACACAAACCCTCATAAGCTGATATGGACCCTGGATAAACCCCCAAATTCCAAATCAATTTATTGTAACTACAGATCTCGATTATTATGATAATCTTTCTAATTAAATCTGATTCTGGTTGACAAATATTATGTTAATATTCTCACATTCTAGACTTTCCTCATCACATCAATCAAAAAATTTGAATATCAGCAGTAACTAATTGATGTGTGTGGATACAAGACCCTAGCCAAAAAATATAAATTAATATCTCAAATATCCATTACATATCAATGGAACACAAGTCAGGTTCAGCTATAGTGCTGATAGAGCGATGAGCACTTTAAACTACATTACTTTGTTGTAATGGAATTAAAATTGTGAAACATGTATGAATCAACTAGGTTCAAAGATAGAAAAAAAGCTTTCAGTAATAACAGTGAAATATAGAACTGAAAAACACATAGTAAACCCAATCTGGAAAAGAGACTCAGACAAACTTGTAGCTCAAATCTGGGGCCTAAAATGTTAGACATGGTTGGAGGGAACCCTAGTCTAGGTGTCCAAGACTCCAAAGTGACAAAAAGGAGCAGAAATGCAGTCAGGAAGACTTGTAGACCTGTTTCATCAAGTTCTAGCCAAAACTGTCAGGTGCAGTTGGAGGGTACCCTGGTCCATGGATTTTCACTTACCCGAAATTGTCTCAGTCTACTACACCTGTAACCTTCCCTACTGTCAGATCTGAACTTGCACAGATTGATATCTATAGGGGCTTGCCTACATCAAATCTTGTGTTAGTGACCGCACCTCGACAACAAGTATGATTGATGAAAAAGTGAGCTAATCCTTAGCAAGGAAACAGACAAATCATAAAGGAAATAATGAACTGACATACATAACATTAGGTATGGAAATGATGGTGATTCAATGCTCTTTAGACAAGTACTCCAACTATTAATAAAACAACATGGTAAAAAACATAATCAACGAGAAATCATACTCGAATGTAGGTTGTTATAGCATGCTGGTCAATATGCTGAACGCTCAAATCTGAAGTGCTTGCTTGATGGTGCTAGATCAAATGGAATGTAGCTTAGAATGTCTTAGTCCTTATGAATGATAAATGATTGCTTTATAGCATTCATGAGGTATTTCCGAATTTAGGCTGGCAACCTACAAACAAACAAGATCAGGACCAGATCATAAAAGATGGAGACCAACACGCACGTTTGAATTTGGGTCACTTTTAGAGAGACTAGGGTGTCAAGCACCCTAGTCCACTCAAAAATGGATGGGCAAAAGGGGTGGCAAAGTATCAAGATCAAAAACATAAGACTTGTTACAAGTGTGGTTGTCGTTGCACCAAAAGATCGACATGTCAATGCCTGATAGAACATCTAGACTTATAAAATCCATAGAAGGCAATTAGTCCCTTGTCACAAATCCTAACCATTTTGCTGACAATCTCTGCCTTAGCATTACTTAAGGGGATTTGAACCTATGACCAAACTCTAATACCACTTGTTACAAGTGTGGTGGTCGTTGCACCAAAAGATCAACTTGTCAATGCCTGATACAACTCCTAGACTTATAGAATCCACAGGAGGCAGTTTAGTGCAAGAGCATCTTGCATTCATGGCAATCTTGCATCAACCCAAAAAACAATTCCTTTCAATTAGCCCTTGTTTGTTCCTATCCTGTTAGTCTCAATGTTTGTTGTGGTGTTCCTTCAGTTTGGATCTTTAGTAGTTGCGCACCCCGTGGCATGTTCCTAGCATCATGTTGTGTTGGCAAGAGACACTGATACAGATGTTTTCAATGTTGTCATTGATAGCAACTCTCTCTCTTGGCCACTTGTTAATGCTTGAAGAATTCAGGTAAGTATGAGTATATCGGGTAGTAAACTGGGTAAGTTTTTGAATCGGTATGAACAGATTCTAGAGAATCTTGCATTTCACAATTACAAGATGATTATACAGGTTATGATGCATATAATCCTATGATCGCAGATTATGATGTTAAGATTTGTGAAAGATATAACGATGAGTATTGGGTTGACAGAGAACTATTTATACAGTAATAGAGATTTGCTGGATCGATAAGCGATCCTATCAGATCAATGATCCAATCATTTTGATGATTGAAATTAGTTGAGCTGACCTTATTACATCATACACACCTTCGGTTGAGGTTAGTATAATCTTTGAGTATTGAGTTATGATTGTTGTATAAATTATCTACTTTTTGGAGCCTACTTGTACAAGTCTTGAGATCGGATACAAAAGATTGATTTTGTAATTGATTTGGAAGCAATAGGGAGAGCAAAAATGATGATATATTATTGACTTTCTAAACATGTGAAGAGACAGATTATTAAGGTCAGGTTGATCAGATTGCACTTACCGGGAACTTTTCAGGAATAGGTGACTCTACTATTCAGTTCAGTTCTGGATTGTAGTGTCCACTCTGGGGTTGTAGCGATTTATATAGTAATCAATTGGGTTGTAGCCCACTCATGTTGTATTTGAGCAGTGTGCTCTAGGTTGTAAGCGTTAGTGTTTATGTATTCCCCCCTTTTGTACTAAAACCTTTAACAGGGTTTACTACTTCTGCAAAGTAGTATTTGTAAGTTCATCTCCACTGTGGTACCTTGTTGAGTTGTTTGGTCAGAAAGAAGATTGGAAATTGTGATTTAGTCCTAGCACAAGCAAAGTTTGCAAATAAAAATTCAGTGAAAAGGAGTAAAGAGAAGACACCATGTGAGATAGTTAAAGGCATGAGTCCTAAAGGAGTATCAGAGTTAACGGATATCAGTCATGAGGATAAGAGGAGTGCAGAAGCAGAGGTGTTTGCAGATCAAGTGAAGTCATTAAATGATGAAGTAAGGAAGCATCTAGAAGACATGAATTAGAAGTAAAGGGATAGAGTAGACATGAAGAGAAGACTAAGGAATTACAAGTTGGAGATGAGGCAATGCTATATTTGAAGAGAGATTTCTTGTTGGAACATATGGTAAGCTGAAGATGAGGAAGTTTGGAGCGTTTAGAATCTTGAGGAAATTTGATTTTGAAAAGCATATGAAGTGGAGTTGTCAAATGAGATGGACATATTATCTATATTCAATGTTGCAAATCTATGAGTATAATGAGGCAGATAGTGTAATGAGGCAGATTTCAGTGAGGACAATGGATTGGATGTTGAGCAGCAGTATCTTAAGAAGTAACTGGATGAGATTGATGAAATTTTGGATAACAAAATTTGTAGAAGCATTACAAGTAACCAACACGATGAATATCTTGTGAAATGGAAAGATAGGCCAGTTAAAGATTCTCCATGGATTTCTCCAGCTAAGGTAGATCATCTTGGTTCTCATTTAGCCACATCCAAGTGAGAGGCTCACTTTTCAATAACCCTGGGTGTCTAATACAGGAGCATCTTGGGTTCATGGCAAACTTGCATCAACCAAAAAAAAATTTCCTTTTCGCCAGTTCTTGTCTATTCTTATTTTGCCAGTCTTAGTGCTCATTGTGGCATTCCTTTAATTTGGATCTTTATCTGTTGTGCACCTTGTGGCATGTTCCTGGCATCATGTTGAACCTTCACTGGGTTCACACCTCAATCTGTTACTTCACGATTGAGATCTAGTGGATTCTTGGTGGGACCTATCTGTTCTACACATTCCAAGACCAGTTTGAGTTTCCTGATCTTGTAAAGCAATTTCCCGATTAGCCAAGCTTCATGGCTCATTTCTCGATGTCGTTATACCTGTAACTGACATCTCTCTTGGATTGCACTTCATTTCACATCTTGTGGAGGGAGTTCCTTATGATTTAGGTCCTAACCTATGATTTGTAATATGTTTTCTTCACCTTGGAGAATGTAATCTTTCTATGCTAACTAGATGCTTGCAAAGCTGTATAAATTAATGCAAGTATTCCATAGATAGGTAGCTCTCAGAAGATTAGCTTTCAGAAGCTTGAATTTAGGAAAATTGTAAGGATTTCATTGTATAAGTAGGCATGTATGCCTATAACATCAGCCTACATATTGTTGGCCAGTTGTAATTGAATTTCTGATAATGTGAAGGGCTGATCTTGCTTTCTCTCAATTATTTCTTGTTGTTTCTGCCATGTGACTCCTCCTGCACAGCTTGGACAGATCTCTTTGAGGTCTCTCTGACTGTGACTTCAAAAGTCCCATGTCACTAATCCCAAGGAGAGTGCTAAACATTTTGCCAATAGGAACTAGTCATGAATTCAACACATGACAACAATTAAGTTGCAGGTTTAACAGTTAAAATCTACATTATAGAGTGGGATAGGGTCCAAATAGGCTAAAATTGATCTAGGAGGAACCACAACTCATGGTTGACCCCACCTCAAGGATCAAACTAATACCTAAAAGGAAGCAATTAAACGTGGTCTAAGGTAAGGTAATCTCCAACTCATAACATCGTGATCTACATCCAAAGCTACACTCTATTGAAGATTGTAGCTGCGATAGAGATGATCATCTTTATCTCTAGAAATATGGGCATTATTATCGTTATGGTCACCTTCAGCTGAAGAGGACATTTATGAGTAATAATTGTAATATTAAATATAAAGACGTGTCATACGACATGCATTGAGGCATGGAATTACAAAGAGTCATGTATGTGAAAATGAAGTCATATTTTGGGAAATTCAAGAAACCTTTGGTTGTAATGTAAGAGTCTCTCTATTTGTTATAAATATCGCATCAAGCAAAAAGCTTTGGACACTTGAACATTTTATGATCAATAATGTGAAATTTTGTTGCGTGGCTGGGTCTTTCCCTTTAATTCTGGAAGGATTTTCCCAGGGCAAACTCTTGTATCTATTTTGGTTATTCCTTATTACTATTTATCTTAATTTCTAGGCAAATATTCAACATAGTATCAGAGCCTAGTTGAATAACAGAAAAAAAGAAAGTCTCTGGTTCTTTACTTGTATCTGTTTAGACATATTTGAATATCGATGGGAATGATTGTTGTTTGTTGGCTTGGACAATGGTTATTGTCGATAGAAGTCATGAGTTGTTGGGTTTGTATGCTTCTCGAAGCATGTGTAAGTGGAGTCGGGTTTTGTTTTCATTATATCTGATATTAAAAGGTGACAATGTTATTATTGTTGCTTGGGGTCAATGAACATCCCTTGGTGTTGTCTTTGGAAGAATCTATAGTTTTTCAATTCAACTGCTAGACATCTTTGCTAATATCACGCTACCATAACTCTTCATGTGCATTGTTGAGGACATAGCGCATTATAGTCAAGTTTTGTGTCCCACCCACTTCTTTGTAACAGTGTGCATTTCTCAAAAGCATACAAAAAGAAACTCTCTAAACCTAGGTGAATGTTGGAGCATTTATCAGCTGCAAAGTTCAATCTTTTCTATACCAAAACTTATGTAAAGGCCTAGTGTGCTGTTGGCATCATTATCCATCTGCCATGTTACCTTCCAGCTCGTACTTACGTATATGCTTAGTTAGAAGATATGATGCTCTTGTAGACGGCATACGAGACCACAATAAATATAAAGAGGCTCTCTTGCAAGAGTTAAGGTTTATGTGAAGAGTCCCCTTCTTCGGTTTCTTCACTCTTCATCTATGATGGTTGCGATTATCTACTTGGCACTCACCTTAGTGGACCTTTTTTTTTAAACGCTTCATCAATCTTTTCACAATTGGCAGATTTTTCCAATGCCGCTCAGATTGAATCTTTGGAAACACTAACACAAAGCATGTATATCAAGTAGATGGAGATGACCGAGTTCGAGTCTTGAGAAGAAGATATTGGAGGAGATAGATAACTAAGATTTCAGAGATTCATGATGGGGCAAATGGTGGGGGACATACTGTTGCCTCCTTAGGGGAATCTTTTTTTAGTTGCTACAGTTTTTATTATTATTCTCTTCGCCCTCTCTTGCCTTATTAGTTTGAGTCATCCGACGACCAAAAATGTAGGAAGAATATTTAAGAAACTCGTCTCTGCATCATCGTGAGGAGTCATGCTTTGGGAAATTGAAGGGACCTTCGATGGTAATGTGAGGAGTCTCTCTATTTGTTATATATATCACATCAAGCGAAAAGCATTGTACACTTGAACATTTTATTATCAATAAAGTGAGTTTTTTGTTGTGTGGCTAGGGTTTTCCCTTCAAGTGGAAGGGTTTTCCCAAGATAATTTTGTGTCTCTTGTATCTATTTTGCTCTCTCTTATTGCTATTTATCTTTATTTTCTAGGAAAAACTTAACTTGGTATCAAAGCCTAGCTTTGATAATATCAATTAAGGTAGTCTCTTTTCTCTAGCACATGTATCTATTCCAAAATGTTTTATACTCTCTATTATGTTGAAATCCTGTGTAGTAACACAATACATTTGTTCTCTTCAAGGCTATCATATTTTATTGTATTCTTGTTGTCATCTATGACACTCCATTTGCAAGCTGCTACAAAAGATTTTATATTCATTATATGCATCGTAGTAGAACAAATTATGCCAAACATTAAAGCAAAGGCCATTTAAACAAAGACATTAAAAGTTAAGACTAGAATGACTCTAGATAACTTCAAGTCTTTCTCTGTTGAATATTTGTGGGCATGCATCAAGCTTTGGCCCAAACATACTCAAAGGAAATCCCTCAAAACAATATAAATCATTTGAGCTAAATTAATAAAATATTGGAGGAGCAAATGAAACATGGGATCAACAGATAAAAGCAACAATAACAGTATATTGATGGCATTGATAGTTCCTTGTTTAGTGGGTGCACTTCTAGTGTCTATAGCATTGTTGGGAGTGTTTTTGGCACCTGAAGCTTTTATTCCCTTTAAAAAGCGAATGAAAAGAAAGAAGCCCGTGAGGGTGTACATGGATGGTTACTTCGACTTGATGCATTACAGCCACTACAATGGACTCAGATAGGCTCATGCTCTTGATGATAGGCTCGGTGTGGGCATTGTAAGCAATGGGGAAATCATAAGCCAACAAAGGGCCTCCAATCATGTCATTGAGTAAAAGGTAGGCGAAGGAGTAGATAAATTGCCTAGCATCTGGATGAAGCTTTCTCCACAACTCGGGAATTCTGTCAAGATCGAAAGCATTAATCGAAAACATAGAACCTTTGTGATGTCAAGGTAATTCCATTGATTTCCTGCCAGGAAAGTGCCATCACTATGAACAAATACGTTTTCATTCAAACAAATATAGCTCGTTTCATGCAATTTCATTATTTCTATTTTTTATCGTGGGTTGCATATGTCTGGCTTAAACGTTCGAGTTCTTTGCAATTCGAATAGATACGTGAGTGCTCTACAACAATGAGAGATCTTGAAATCCATGCGTGATGTTCTAGGTGCGGAGACAATAGGGATAGAAATCATTCGAGCTCTTCATCTTGTAGAATAGGGATCTAAATTTGAAATTGAGCCTATCATCAATGCCTTCACTGTCACCACCACATTTGAGGGGATTGTCAATTTTCTCAGTGAGCTACCTAGCTGCTTGGTGATCGGTAGTTTTATTTTTCAATATTATTCATATACGTCAATTTCTTCGAAGGCTAGGAATTCATCTTCCTAATTGTCGCGAAAGTCTCTTAACTCCTGTCAGTTGAGTTGTTCGGCTCTATTGACATTTTATTGCAAAAATTGTGTGCATGTTGGTGATGGGCATCAATTCTTTGTGACAAGTAGGCATACCGATTTGAAATTAACATGCAATGAGACCATTTTGACGAGAAATCTTCAAACGTTATCTGTAAGTTCCAGATATAACAATTGTGCATAGGATTGATGTCAAGATTCATTGATGTTGGAGAAAAGAGCGGAAGCAATAGCTTTGGACACTTAGAGATGAGTAGACAACATTAAAGAAGGGGTTGTGCCTTCGCAGAGATTGATCATCAGGGCAACATCGATTGCAAGAATTAACAATTGCGCTTGTTGACCACACAAACATTTGGGATAATGTAGTGGGGTCACTTAGTTCTTCAAATGTAAATGTTCCTCTTTTGCTCAAACACATTTAAAACTTAGGACATGGTGTTGGGCATTATACCCTGGACCGAATGAGGACTTCATGAACGATATTCTTGTTGCATTCAAAATGCCAAAGAATGTGCTCGAAATTGGTCGAAGGCATGGCATAAATGACCATTGTTTAATTATGTTGTGATGTCTCATTTTACACTTCGAGGTGTTCTTGTTGTGGTCAATCAATATGGTATTGCAATTGTAAAAGGGTAATTCGGTTCAATAACATATGTTGCAAGATTATAGGATATTGTTCAACTACTTTATGGTTCAGCCATGAAGCTCCCACTAAAGTGAAGGAAGCATTAGATGATGGATTTAACCACATGAATTTTGGAGGTGTTTCCTAGGAAATTGGACTATGGTTTGACACCGACATAGAGATAAGTATTCTATCTTTGTAGAGTTCATGGATTTTTGTCAAAAATATCATTGATATTTATGGTTGTTTTAATATCTCTCTTGGTTGCGGGATGCAACAAGAAGTAATGAGGTAAGGATGTTTCCTTAATGGTACATATTCAAAGGGAGGTTTTTTTGTCGTTCTTCTTGAGATGATCAAGTTATTTCAATTGAGAGGGAGTCTTTATGGAATCCCACCATTTTTATACATGTTAATATTTTGGTATTGTCAAATTTGAGACTCTTGTTGGAAAGAGTCTCAACTGTGATTATTCATATGAAGGACAACTATGATAACTCTTTCACTTATGAGGTAAATCATAGTGAACATCATAAAGGAAGAGTCCATGATGTCATCACATTGAGAAATTTCATGATGGGAGTTGAATGTCATGTTGAGAGATTCCTTGACAAGCGTCACATTGAGAGAGTTCGTGATGTAAGTTGTTGTGAGCCTTGCAGGCTTGTCATGTTGAGAGATTCCATGACAGCATCATGCTGAGAGAGTCTATGATTTAAGAGTCTTGCAGGCTTGTCATGTTGAGAGATTCCATGACAATATCACATTGAGAAGTTTGTGATGAAAGTCGGTTGTGATTCTTGCAAGTCTTTCATGTAGAGTGATTCCAGGAATTATGTTATGTTGAGATAACATGTTATTTTTTTTTATAAAAATTTATGGAATTAGAATTTATCATTGACATTTTTTGTTAAAGCTATGTGTAAATGTCATGCTATAGATCTCTCTCTCGCTAAGAGAGAGTGTTGAAGTTTGTAGCTGCAATAAAGATCTTTATCTCTATTTTTTAGAAATATGATTGTTATAACCATTTTGGTCATCTTTGACTGAAGAAGATATCGATGATAAAAATTGAGATAATATTATATATAAAGACATGTGTCATACATCATGCATAGGGCATGCATTTGGAATATGAAGAATCATGTTTTGGGAAATTGAAGGGGCCTTTAGTGGTAAAGTAAAGAGTCTCTCTATTTATTATGTATACCGTATCAAGCGAAAAGCATTGCACACTTGAACATTTTATTATCAACAAAGTGATTTTTTTGTTGTGTCTGGGTTTTTCCCTTCAAATGGAAGGGTTTTCCAAGGTTTGTGTCTTTTGTATCTATTTTGCTCTCTCATATTACTATTCATCTTTATTTTTTGGGCAAAACTTAACACCCTTGCTCTTCCCTTTAGGCTACAAGAAAAGAGGATAAGCTAGAGGTCTTCCCCATGGATCTAATCTTGAAAAAAGGACAATGTGGCAGATTCTTTCATGCATCTTGCGAGATTGCTTATTTGAGGCACATGCTTGATGACCTTTGATGTTCATGAGTTCCTGATACTCCTTTATATATAGTACCCAAAGTACCATTAATATGAGAACATGACAAGTTTCTCATGCTCAAATTTAGCATATTCATGTGAAGTATCACTATTTGTAGATTCTATTTATAAATAGGACTCTGAAATTCTGAATCCTTTGTATTGTCTTATTGTATATCAAAAACTGATATATTTGTTAAAACTAGAGCCCACAAATCCATGAAGATAACCAACAATAAGAAAGAGAGAAAACTGAAACAAAGAACACCAGAATTATCCTGGGAAAACCCTTTGAGAATGAAGGGAAAAACCCAGCCACACAACATAAATATGTCTTTATTGATAATGAAATGTTCACGTGTACAATATCCGTTGCTTGATACGAATATATAACAATAGAAGAGACTCTTCACATTATAACTGAAGGTCTCTTGAGATTCTCAAAACTCCTATGATTAATTATAACTCTTCGAATATTCATGTCTCAATGCATGTGAATGACATGTCATTTACATTTAATATTACAATTTAAACATAAGTGTCCTTTTCAGCTGAACATAACAATAATGGTAATAATGTTCATATTTCTAGGGATAAAGATCTCTATCGCAGCTGCCATCTTCAACACTCACTCTTAGCCAGAGAGATCTTTAGTTGAACAATCACACAAGGTTGCAATCAAAATGTTGATGATAAAACCTCATCCCATATATCCTATAAGATTCATGAAATCATGTAACAATCAATCATATTCATGGAATCACTCAACATGAAACCCTAATTACTCATATTCATGGAATCACTCAACATGAGAACCTATAACAATTACTCATATTCATGGAATCACTCAACATGAAAACCTGTAATAATTAATCATACTCATGGAATCACTCAACATAAAACCCTATAACAATTACTCATATTCATGGAATCACTCAACATGAAAAGATTTGTAAGACACATCTAAGCCTTTATTCACGGACTCTCTCAATGTGAATTGTCATGGAATCTCTCAACATGACATCCAACTCTCATTCATGGAATCTCACAACATGATGACATCATGGACTCTCTCAATGTGATGACATCATGGACTCTCTCAACATGATGTTCACTATCGCATAGTGAAAGAGTTATCATAGCTGATCTTACAATCTCATTTATTCACACAAGAATAAAATAGGCAATAACAAACTAAGATTTGATTCCATTTAAGTCTCAAATTTTATAAATACCACAAGCATCACAAGCAACTATTAGAGTGATGGGGATTCCATAAGTACTCCTTAATTATGAAGCCCCCCTTTGAAGCTAAAATCTCCCTCTCAAGCTCGACATCTCCCTCTGGAGTTATAATCCTTATCTTGTTGCATCCTAAAGAGAGAGAGATTATTTATTAATTCATAAATTTAAATGCTTTTCCAAAATAAAAAGTTTTTACTCATAATACTTATATGATGTAACATAATCTTCTTTAACATGTAGAATCAATAACTAGTGTTTATATAAAGGATTGTACTAGAAATAATGCATACAGTACTCCCAAGTACCCATGTACCATAGTGACCATTATACTTATCTCATATTTCCTACACAGAGGCGGCATAACCTTCGAACACTACAACTACACCCAGCTTGTCGTTCCTATTATAAGATATCTCCGAATCTAAATTGGGTTGTCAAGAATGTACAGTAATACAATAACACTGTCAACATTCCTCAAGTATCCATCCTTAAATCAAAATCGGAGGTCACAAAAACTCAGAGTTTTACACAAAAATACTCATAAACTACTCCTCAATATTTGATCATTTTAAAATCTAAAGACTGTAAGCAAATATCACAAAAGAATATGCAGGAAACTTCCCTCTGAATGTGACTGTGAATAAACATTCTCAAAAATCCGATTGCATCCATTTGCAATCAAGCGAGATTTGTAAAACAATCTATCATATATAGAAATAAATACTGGAAGAAAACACTGTAACCAGCTATAAAAATTATTATAAAATAGGTATCTTTATGTAGTCTTAGTCTCTCATGATGTGTATTCACAGCATGCATGTCAATACTCATCCCTCCGAGAAGATAAATAATGCATGCATGTATAAGATATGCACCTTTAAAGAATCCCAAACTAGTGTAAGATTAATGGGATGCCTCATGCAAAGAACTGCACATGTCCACTCTGCCTATAGACACTTAGCTTCTGGATCTAAAGAAATCCAACGAACTTGAGAATTTGTTTACTTGTAATAATCCTCAACAGAGATCTTTCCCTGTCAAAACATGGAAGGACAATTCTGCCATCATCACCGATCTGCCTCTCAAGAGCACACAGCTTCTAAATTAACTATAGTTATTTCTTTTCAATTGCCACATCTACTTTGAACAATATACTAGCATATGATACCACACTGATATTAAGACTATATCAGTTGCCATAATGCCAATAGGAAAGCTACAAATAACGAGCCTTATACTAATTGGGCATAGTCCTACTAGAGTAGCCGCGCATAAGAAGAAGCATCGCTACATAATTGTAACAATCAATGTTGTATCGATTGCCATTGTACCGACGTTTCTAATTTCATCAACTGTGTTCAAGCCCTAAAAAATAAGTAATCCTATACCAATGCCCTTAGAATTGGCGTTAAAGCCATTGACAAAAGTTTAACGCGTGTAGATTGCACGGAGTCTAAATCATCGATAATGTAACGGTTGAAGCCCCGAGCGAGTTAAAAAAAATAGTGACTCTAGCCTTCCATTGAATCACACTCTATCAAAGTGATCGTGAAATTGTCGGCACATGTAGAAATCAAAAAAGACTCGATGATACCAAGAAAGATAGGAAGAGAGAATAAAGATGGAACAAAAATGACAATGTAAATGAAATTGAGGAATGTTGTTGGAGCAGAGTGACTTTCCGACTCAGCCTCGACTTTCGAAAAGATACAGACAAATTTTCGTGAAAACTCATTCGATAAAAAATGACTTACTATGAAGATGTTACTAACATACTCTTCAATTAATTACCAGCAAATAACAAAAATTAACCATTACTCATATTTGCACAACCTGACAATGATGAAAGAAATGTTCCTTCGGATGCGAAGCTAACGTATATAAGAAATATACGGGCATAAATAATAAAGGAAACCCGAGAATCAAAGAAACGGTGAATGATGGATGCCAAGTCATAATTAAAAACCAATCACCGTTACCATATTACTATATGCAAAGAACATAGAAAGAATGGCAGCATCCAAGTTTTCGTGAATCCCTTTAATGGGACGAATGTCGCTAGAGAATAAAGAGACCTCTACTATGAGACACACAACTCCACTGGCTAAAGGAGAGATGTCACGATATTAAGAACAAGAATAATAGAGCATGAGAGGTTGTCCAGATGAAAACCCATCAAGACTCACTTAGACGGATAACTTCAGAAGATGCCTAAAATCCAGATAAAAGGATAACTAATATTGTCCGTTTGTAGAATCGTCATAAGAGAAGACAAAAACAAGATCTCCATTAAAAACAAACCCACTAACAAGAAAGATCTCACATGCAAACAATCATAAAATATCCTTATTGATGTTATCAACCAAGCTCTAATACCATGTTAAAACTAGAGCCCAGAAATCCATGAAGATAACCAACAATAAGAAAGAGAGAAAACTGAAACAAAGAACACCAGATTATCCTGGGAAAACCCTTCGAGAATGAAGGGAAAATCCCAGCCACACAACACAAATATATCTTTATTGATAATGAAATGTTCAAGTGTACAATATCCTTTGCTTAATAGGAATATATAACAATAGAAGAGACTCTTCACATTATAACCTAAGGCCTCTTGAGATTCTCAAAACTCCTATGATTAATTAAAACTTTTTGAATATTCATGCCTCAATGCATGTGAATGACACGTCATTTACGTTTAATATTACAATTTAAACATGAGTGTCCTTTTCAGCTGAATATATAACAATAGAAGAGACTCTTCACATTATAACCTAAGGCCTCTTCAGATTTTCAAAACTCCTATGATTAATTATAACTTTTCGAATATTCATGCCTCAATGCATGTGAGTGACACATGTCATTTACATTTAATATTACAGTTTAAACATAAGTGTCCTTTTCAGCTGAATGTTACAATAACTTGGTTTTCATCCAAAAACCTTTATCTGATTATTAGGAAGTCGTATTGGAATGTTTTAATTATTTTACTTGGTCAGATGTTGTGTTTGGATCATGGGGGTAAATGTTGTATGGTCCATTTTTACAACTTTGCTTTTATATTTTGTTGATAACTGGTCACCAGTATGTTGTGATAATGTGGAGGTTAAGGCAGTTTTGTCTTCCTGTAAATTTTATAGAGATAAAAAATTGATTCACTGAAACAAGAAGAAGAATTTCTTGGGTGTTTTTCAAGTTCTTCTAGAAAAATCCTAATGTTGACGTGGATTCTCAAATTCTTAATCCTTGTTCACTCACGAATAATTGAAAGCTTAGTGGTCAAAACACAACCATGAACCAACAATATGTGCTGCCTAAGATCAGAGAGTTGACCACTTGATTTTCAAGGGCTCGTGCTCCAAACAATCAAAAGCCATATTGGATAATCTAGACCAACCTGGACATATCAAAAGATATGATCTACAAAAAAATCCAAAAAGGATCAATCTGACAAAATATTATCCATACAAATGCTTTGTGGGTAATCAAAAGAATTAGACTATGCAAATTACAGTAGCATGCAAGGAAGAGGGCAATGTCCTTCCATGCTAACTTTTTCTCCAACATTATTTTAAGATTCACAAATGGTTATAAATCCATTTTAAAATAGAACTAAACGGGTGATCTCAATCACCCCCATGTATAAAAGAAATAAAAGGCAATAATAAATGAAGTTTCTAGCATGTTTGAACTTTGAAGTTAAGAAAACAACAATTTTCAACAGCTTGGAAATGTGACACACCTGCACAATAATATAAATCCATGTGCTGTTTATATGCGTATGTGTATGCTAAATGTGTGTGTATGCAATGTATATGAAAAATTGATACACAAACAATATATACATATAAACACACCCACACATTCGTGGTTTTGTGTGTGTGTGTGTGTATACATAGATGTATAAATTAGGTACATGCATATGTGTGTATGTGTATATTGAATGCATGTGCATATAATGCATATGAAAAATAGATGCACAAACCATATCTCTGTGTGTGTTGTTGATGCAGGGATGGATGGAAAAATAGGGCCAAGGGCACACCTAACTATCCAAACACCTTGTTGAGTAAACACAACAGAAGCAACAACATAGAGGACAACACCAAGGCGAGCAACAAGATCTTTAAAGATTCGTCAAATTATCCGCAAACATGCCTGGTTTTGAGGCCTTTCAGGTTGCGGCTAACAAGTTTACAAATTACAAACTCAAAACTCGATCCTCAAATCTTTGATTCTTCTTTCTGACTTTCTTATCACTTCTTCCAACTTTTGACTAAAAACCGCTAAACCTAAACCTAGACCCCTCTACTTATACTTGACAAAATGGCTTTAAAAAGATTCTAGATCTTTACATAAGAGAAAGTCGGCCTCATAATGATATGCAAGCATCTCAATGCACAATCCTTCCACTAAATTCACAACACAAGCTAAATGAACAAGTTGGCTCTCACTAAGAACCAATCATAGATAAACTCGGTCAAAGAAGGAACCGAGCATCATAAAACCACCAAGTTCAATCGACACTTAGAAGGAACTCGACAACCACAAAACTTGGCCAAAGCAGGAACTCAGCCATCACAAGAAATTTGGCCACTACTACACTTGGCAATCACTGGGCTCGGCCAATATTGGAGCTCGACAACAACTGCAACTCAACAATCACTGACAGAATGCACAAAGATGAGTGGGATAGAAAGGCAGCCCAGGATGCTCCTGCATCAGACAACCAGAGTTGACAGAGATGATTCTCCTAAATCATGAAAGTGTGACAACCTGAGCTGAATCCAACTCAGATTGAGAAATCCATGTAACATCTTCAACTGGTCTGTTCTTCCACTTCACCAAATATTCATAGTTAATTTTTTTCTTTTCCCCTTGTTCTCTTGCTAACTCTCTGATCCAATATCTATTCAACTTCTTCAGTCTACTTCTTACGATAATCATCTAGTACAACAACTTCATCATCTGACTCATGATACTGATACAAATCAGCAACAGTTAATATAGGAGATATATCCATGTCATCAAGTAACTCAACTTCATATGCATTACCACTGTCAAACTTCCTCAAAATCTTACAAGGTCCAAGCTTCTTCATCTTCAACTTACTGTATGTACCAATTAGAAATCTACCTTTCTTCAAATGAACCATCACCCAATCACCAACTTGAAAAATATGATGTCTTCTAAACTTATTTGCAATCTCCTTATACTTTTGATTACTTTGTTCCAACCTCAACTTCACTTCCTCATGCAAAGACTTCATAAAATCAACAAACACTTCTCCTTCAGCACTTCTCTTTTCTTCACTAGCAATATCCCTCAAATCTGATACTCCTCTAAGCTGCAATCTAATAACAATTTGAAAAGGTGTTTTCCCAGTACTCCTATTCACAGAATTATTATATGCAAACTCAACTTGTCCCAATACCATATCCCAATTACTCAGCTTATCTTCAACTAAAAATATCAACAAATTACCCAAGCTTCTATTCACAACCTCTATTTGTCCATCTGTCTATGGATGGAATGTAGAACTAAACTTCAACTCAGTACCAATCTTCTTCCATACAGTCCTCCAAAAATAACCAACAAACTTTCTATCTCTATCAGAGATCACACTTCTTGGTAATCCATGCAATCTAACCTCCTCTTTGAAGAAAAGTTTTCCAACATGCAAGGCATCAAATATCTTCTTACATGGCATAAAACGTGTTACCTTAGAAAATTTATCTACAACAACAAATATAGAATCATACCCCCTTACTGTCCTCAGTAATCCAAGAACAAAATCCATACAGATGTCACTCCAAGGTTTCTCAAGAACAGAAATAGGTGTATATAATCTAGTATTCTGACTTACTCATTTTGCAACTTGACAAATTCTACAACTCCTTACAAATTTCTGAACATCCTTATACATATGTGGCCAATAATACTTGTCTTTAAGAAAACTCAATGTCTTATCAATCTCAAAGTGTCCAACCAATCAACTAATCCAACAACCTTTTGTTTCAAAATCTAAAACTCTTATCACCTCCATGTGTCCACTTGAAATCATTTTTATCTCCTCTCATAGTCTCATTCATAGCATTACAAATAGAATTGAAATTCCTTATAAACATTCTGTAGAAACTAGTCAAACCATGAAATGATCTTACCTCGCCCACATTCTCACATGTAGGCCAATCAAGGATTGCTATAAGCTTCTCAGGATCCATTCTCAAACCTTCAGCTGAAATCACAAATCCCAAATACACAATCTCTTCTTACATGAATGAACATTTCTTCAAATTAATCAGTAATCTCTCCTTCAATCTCTGTAGTACTTGTCTAATGTGCTCAAGATGTTCTTCCTTAGTCTTACTGAATATCAAAATATCATCCAAATAAACAATCACAAACTTACTCAAAAATCTCTTTAGGACCTCATTCATCAACCTCATGAAAGTAATTGGTGCATTAGTCAAACCAAAAGGCATAACCAACCACTCATACAAACCATCTTTTGTCTTGAAAGTAGTCTTCCACTGATCACCTTCTCTGATTCTAATCTAATGATAACCACTCTTCAAATCAATCTCAGTAAAACATTTGACTCCACTCAAACAATCCATTCTGCCATCCATCCTCGGCATAGGAAACCTATATTTTATTGTTATCTTGTTAATAGCTCTAGAATCAATACGCATTCTCCATTCTCCATTCTTCTTAGGTGCCAATACAACAAGTACAGCACATGGACTCAAGATTTTTGTGATCAAACATTTCTACAACTCCTGCACTTTTCTATTAAGTTCTTCATTCTCAATAGGTGTCAATTTGTATGGTGCTTTATTCGGCAAACCGGCTCTAAGAAAATCCATACAATGACTTATACTCCTTACTGGGGGTAAACCATCATGAATATCTTCTACAGCAATCTCCTTGTACTCATTCAGCAAGTTTTCAACTTCTGTTGGCACTCGACTAACACTATCAGCTTATGTTGTTACTTGGCCACTACCACCTTCTGTCACTTGGCCATTATTTTTTTTGTCACTCGGTTGTTACTATTTTTAGTAATGGCCCTCTAGGAACTGCAGCAAAGCAAACTTGGTTCTTCTTCATCTCCTTCTCAAATTGTTTCCCATTAACCATACAAATTCTAACAATAGTACAATTTATCGCATCTGGAACTTCAATCAAAGGCAATAATGTGTTCTTGACTCCATTTACCCAAATAGTATATTGATTCAATCTACCATCATGCACAACATGTTTATCATATTGCCAAGGTCTACCCAACAGAATGTGACAACAATCAATAGGCATGATATCACACAGAACTTAATCAAAGTAGTGTCCAATTTTGAATTTCACAACACATTGTTCACTTGCCAATAACTTATGCTCATCCTTGATCCATGAAACATGATAGGGTTTAGGATGCCTCAATCTTTCCAACTACAATTTTGTAACCAGCTCCTCAGATGCCTAATTTGTCAAGCTTCCATTGTCAATGATTACTTTACAACACTTCCCTACTATCTTACATCTGGTCTTGAAAAGACTTCTCCTCAGGATAGGTTCTTCATCAACTTTATCACTACACAACATTCTTCGCACCATCAAGTTTTCTCCAGCCTCAGGATCACTTGAATGATTCGCAGGTTCACGTTGAACTACAACATTTTTGTTACAATTTCACTTTTACCAAATTATTTACACTCGAAGGATCTATGCCCTTCTTCACCACATCCAAAACAATTACCACGAAAAACCACCTCTTACGAATTACCTCTTCCTTGGTAAGAACTAGTACCCCCTCGATAAGAATTACCACCCTTCTGCTCAATCTTGCCTTTATCTTCACTCTTCCATTAAAATTTACCCTTATCTTGCGTAGAATTGTCAAATCTACTACTTTCTCCATAAGATCTACCTCTGCCTCTCTAGAATCTAGCACCTCTACCTCTCTGTCTTTGCTCATGCTTTTTTGTCAAGATCTCCTCAACTTTTAGGGCATATTGGTATGCCTCCACACTATCTAATTTCACAAAGCTTATCTCATCTTAAATTCCAAATCTCAAACCATTCAGGTACCTTGCAACTTTCTCCATAAGATCTACCTCTGCCTCTCTAGAATCTACCACCTTTGCCTCTCTGTCTTTGCTCATGTTCTTTTGTCAAGATCTCCTCAACTTTTAGGGCATATTGGTATGCCTCCACACTATCTACTTTCACAAAGCTTATCTCATCTTAAATTACAAATCTCAAACCATTCAGGTACCTTGCAACTTTCTCCACCTCATCATCCACATGTCCAGATCTAATGTCCAATCTATAGAATTCCTCGATGTACTCCTTCACAGCCATGTCCTTTTGTCTTAGATTTTGCATCTTCCTCAACAAACGAACTTGGTAATCAGCAGGAGGGAACTTCTTCTTTACCTTGTTCACCATTTTCAACCAGGTTCTGATCTTTTCTTTTCCTCTTCTCTGTCTATAAGTTTGCAAATGCTCCCACCACAATGAGGCATGTCCTTTCAATCTGGTGACTGCAATCTTTACCTTCCTATTATTAAGAGTGCTTTCAAACTCAAAGGGCTTCTCCATATTACAGATCCAATCCAACATAGCATTGGTATCCAACTTTCCATCATAAGGAACAACTTCCAAAGCAGGTTTTGAATGTGCCCTAGACAACACTCTCAACAATCTTTCCTCATCTTGATCTTCTTCTAGCTCTAGATTAGGGTTTGGTGTCATTACTTCATCATCACTCACATCATCAAGATGTGCTACTCTCCTCTAGGTTGTCTCCACAGCATCTAATATGGCCGCAATTTGTCTTAACATGTCCAATATTGCATTATCAACATTTCCTCTGCCTCAAAACATTTTAACGAATAGGTTCCTACAAGATCGTAACCCTCTGCCAATTATAGATCAAATCCGCAAATCTGCCACCCTACAACCAAAAACCAATCAGGGTTCTACAAGATCCACTCTCCTCAAGGACAAACCTGAAGCTCTAATACCACCTAATGCAAGGATGGATGGAGAATTAGGGCCAGGGGCACACCTAACTATCCAAACACCTTGTTGAGTAAACACAACAAAAGCAACAACACAAAGAACGACACCAAGGGGAGAAGAAACAACAAGAACTTTAAAGATTAATCAAATTATCTGCAAACATGCCCGGTTGTATGGTCTTTCGGGTTACGGTTAACAAGTTTACAAATTACAAACTCAAAACTCGATCCTCAGATCCTTGATTCTTCTTTCTGACTTTCCTATCACTTCTAACTTCTGACTAAAAACTATTAAACCTAAACCTAAACACCTCTACTTCTACTTGCTAAAACAGCTTACAGAAGATTCGACTTACACAAGAGAAAGTCGACCTCATAATGATCTACACACACCCCAATGCACAATCCTTACATTATATTCACAACACAAAGTAAATGAACGAGTCAGCTCTCACTAAGAAGCAATCACTGACAAACTCAGTCAAAGATGAAATCGAGCATCAGAAAACCACCAAGTTCACTTGGCACTTGAAAGGAACTTAGCCAAAGCAGGAACTCGGCCATCACATGGAACTCGGCCACTACTGCACTCAGCAATCACTACACTCGGCCAATACTGCAACTTGGCAATAACTAACAAAATGCACAAAGATGAGCAGGATAGAAAGGCAACCCACGATGCTCCTATTAGAATATATAGTCCACCAATATAACTGAGAGAGGGGGGGGTGAATCAATTATCCAACTAATATCACATTCATCAACCTTATTAAACTTTAACCATATGAACAATATAATCAGAAACCACAACAAGATACTCATGCACAATTAATACCAGATATGTTAACTAGGGAAACCCTTGATCAGAGGTAAAAACCACCATGATGGGGTACTAATATAAATATCCCTTGTTAGAGGATGGACCCTATTAGGAGTCTATAACAACATTCAATACATATCAATCCCTGTTAGGAGACTTTGAATCCCTATTAGGAGATTTCAACCCTGTTAGAAGTTGTATAAGACAGATGGACCCACTGTCCAAAAAGCTTCATGGGCAAGACCAATGAATCCACTGTTCAAATGATCTTTGTAGTATTCCTTGCAGAATAATAGAAATGGATAGTACTGCTCCTCTTTCTTTGTCCTGTCAACTGGACTTCTGCTCCTTCTGATCTTGTAACCAGATCACAAATCTTGCATTCAATAATCCCTTGGATCACTTACTCGCATTCACCAAACAGTCTGCTCCTTTGTGCACTTTGTATTCAATACAATGATTACTACACATTACAAACAAGGAAAACATCTTTCCTTTATACCATATCTTCAAAATAATTCCTTCAGTCGGCCTTGAGGCTTTCTCAATTAATTATTATAAGATAATTAATTAATTCATAATAACAATAGCATTGTTGGCTCACACTATATACAACTTCTCACACCTGCGACACTAGGGCTTGCACATCCGCTAACATCATCATCAGATTGTCATATGTCACTGGCTGACCACACATCACCAGATTATCTCTGTTAGAAGATATAATACAAGCATCAGAAACCACTTCTAAGGTACTCTATCTATGTACTACTCTCTGTAAATTAGGCATATCTTCCGTACATCTTTGACTTACTTTTTATGCATTGATCCTTAACATCAGGACATTGTATCGAACATGTCTATGAATGTGCATCACCAAACAATCAAAACCTTGTCCATACAACTAGGATCTTTGTCTGCTACTATGTTAGTCCTCACAGACTTACTACTATGTTGACATCAATGACAAACACAGTCATGAATGCAACACATCAATACTCTCCAATGCTTAGGATACTCCCCCAAAGGAATATCATCAGCATTCATGCTAACAGCTCCTGCATAAGTTGTATGTCTGTATTTTATATACACACGCACACACATAACCAAGGGTGACAATCGGACAAATCTCCCTAAAAAATCATACAAGTATTTCTTAGAGTTAAAAGCATCCACAAAATGCTGCCTCCAACATGCATGTACACAAGCACATATGAACATTTATATTAGACAAATTCACTTTCTGGTTTTTTAAAAAAAAATTCAGTTTTTTTTGTTGAAAAACAGTGTTTCAACTAGAACAATCCCTCATGGGCTCCAAAATATCCTCAAAATGCCACATGGCCATTTCATATACCTTAAGATCCCAGGACAATTAAAAAGGGTGTTAAGTTTTGAGATTTTTACAGATAAGAAACAAGGACAAGAGACAATTCTAGTAGCATTGATCATTTGCAAGCATTCAGCTATCTCGGATAGAATGCTACTTTTCTTTAGAAACGATAATGCTTATTTCGGCTCTAAGAAGTGGAAAACATATCCACTCATGCAAAATAGTATTATATACATATATGTACCTCTGAAAACTAGAATTTTAATAGTAATGGATAAACATTTATACCATGGAACCCCCAGCTGACGTAGAATAGGCTGTACTTCCAGTAGGGGTGGCCACTATCACACCATCACCTTGAACCTAGCAATAGAGGAGATTAAGGAGTCAATAAACCCAAAAACATAGCTCAATTACCAAAACAACAAGAAAATCACTGTTAGTCCACTAGTGGTAGCTAAATGACAGTTATGCAAAATCATAAGTAGAGGAGGCAACCTAAAATCTTACTTTAGTTATGAGGCGATTGCGTTCATAACATTCAACCTTACATAAGTAAGGATTGGAACCACGATCAACCACAACTTCATTAAGAACATCAAACACTTTCCCTTGCATAGCTTTCCCATTGCGGAATATCTCACAACGTAATCGCATTCTTAGCGTAATATAAACACCATCTGTTGTATTATTTCCATGGATGACTGCCTTCAAATCTGTCTTGAAATCTTCAAACTGTTGAATATAAAAATTGAAAATCAGTAGCATAACAATCATAAAGATGAAAGTGGAAATAGTCCCAAGCATAATGCAAATTTTAAGTTGTATTGAATTTACTCAGTTTGATGATTACAGGATGTGCTGTGAGAAATCCAAGAGAACCAAGGTTGAAAGAAACTACAGGAGGTACTGCATAACGAAACAAATTTGACGCATGAAGTATGACGCCATCGCCCCCCAAACATGCCACAAAGTCAACTCTTTCATGAAGATTACTGCATTAAGAGACAGGTTTCAAATAATTGATTAATAATTGCAGGTCACCTTTTTTCCAAATTCCAGACATATACCATTGTCAACATACGATGCCTGACAAAGTCAATCATAAAAGCTTCATCTTGCTGAAGTCAAAATTATACCCGATGTCTTGATTATAAAAGGTCTGAATGAATCCAAATCCAGGGACTCTTGCAAAGATGTCATGCAGTTCAGGTTCCACAACAACATTCATTCTCTCTTGATGATACAGGAATGAAGCTACCTACATGGACATAAAGAGTTTGCTAAATCAGTTAAACAGGTAAATGCCTGAAATATGACAATTTGTGAATCCTTCACATAAATTTTCAAAAAATAGAAGCATGCTTTTAAAAGTACAAATTGGTCAACTTTTCATCATATGAAAACATCACAGTAGGAATTGGAAATCATTGGATTAAAAGTAATGAAAAAAAATTATTTGAAGTAAACAGTTAGAGAGAACAAAGTAAAAAGAGAGCAGTGTAGAACAAGCAATTCATGAGACATAGGTCAATGGCATTAGACTAATTAGAGAATCATAATTATTCAAGGTCAGAGCTGAAGAATAATGATTCAAAAACAGCTTGAGAAAAAACTATATAGGATTTTAATCTGTAAATAAGTCCAGCAACTCCAACCAATTGACAAAAGGGCATGTTTCTCAAGAGTTGAAATAGATTCTTACTAATTTCTGTCATGAAATCTGATTAAAGGTTAAACAGGTATTATCAATAGCATGCTCAAACTGACTAAGCATAATTGACAAAGAAAAGGAACAGACCACACCCTGTAGGATACAATCCACAACAATTAGCTAGCCACAAATTAGGAAATGCAGAGACCGACCAAGGGAAAAAACTAATATTTTTCAAATAGAACATGATTTTGAAATGCATATGCATATCTAAATTGTGATCTCTTATCTTCACTAAAATAAAGTCATGCACTAAAGACTTCAATGTATTAAGAATGCTCATTTACACTATACTAATTTGAATTAAATCACACTGCTACATGCAACTTAATAATTCTACGATTAACATGCACAGTAGAAAACAGTTAAAACTATAAAGAAAATCCTTTTAGTTGGCTTGAAGCTAAGCATGCCCTGCAGACAATTTAAATGATCATCAGAAGACTAAAATTTTATTTAAATTAATCAAAACATGTAGAAATAAAATAAATGATTCTGTACAATAGACATGTACTACAAGCCAAACCCTTCTGTTGTGCAGCATTCCTATGCTTTTTGCTGTGAAAAAAATAGCTTTAACTAAAAATGACTCCAAATGGTCTAAATGGAGTTGTCATGCAAGCACTCTATTTCCTATAAGAACTAGATGCTTAACCAATGTGAGGCTGGAAGGGTCTACAAGTTGTAAATAACTTTGCTCTAATGTAAATATCATTCTTTTACAAAAAATGTAACTGGAAAGTGGGGTATGGATGACCCACATAGGAAAGTTTGTGCATGATCATTTAACTATATAAGAGTGGGAAAGATAGAAATGGAAGGCGCCTGATAAAATTACAATAACCATGCTCTGGAATAAAAAGGGAAAATGAAGTAGTGTTAATGTGGGAAAGTGGTTAATTTACACAATCCTTTGAAATTATTTTGTCAATGCCAAATATCCAGGCAGTTCCTTTCACATTAGAGGCATGCATAAAAACATATATATACAACAGCACATGCTATAGCTCCCTCTATAACAGTCACAAAAGAAAGAATCAATCAATTTTTTGAAAACATTTTCTTATAAGGGACAAAATAGTGCAGAAAATAACACAAAACATCATAAACCTTCAAAATGCTAAACATGCAACTAAAATCAGTTTTAAAGAAGCAGGTTACAAATCACAAAAGAAAATCACCTGTTTTGCTTCTTCCATGAGTTCTTGCCCTAGTTTTTTTAAAAGTAAGACAGTTTTGGGTGGTGTCTTCCACATCAGCATTTGCTGTTGGGTGCTAGGATGTGTAAATGCTAATGATGATTCTTTTACCTTTTCCCTTGTACAGGAAAATCCATCTGTACGGACCAGATACATCTCCGCTTTTTTCCTTGATTGCACTCTCACTACCCCAGTTGCAGAAGCACACATGTTCCCACCAACAGGTTCCAAATCATCATTATCCTCCAGAGGTGAGTCTGAAGACAGTCTAACAAGGCTTTTATTCTGTTCTAGTAATGATCTTCCACCTCCAATACTACCATTATCTGATTTGCTGGCATTAATGTATTGAGTACCATTGGCACCTTTATCTATGGAAATCAAGTTATTGCCATCGTCGGTGTGTTCTTTCATAGATCTAACACCTGGAGATGGAGAACTGTGATCTATAGAGGATGAAGCTGCTTTTGAGATTTCTTGTGCTGCTAAACCCCAACGTCCAGCAACACCAGCAATTCCATTATTTTGATTTTCTACATCCACCTGGATATCCGTATTGATTGATTCAGAAGAAATCTTAAATCTTTTTCTTCCTGACTCAAAAAAAGTCTTTGGGGACAATTTCCTATTCTTGAAAAATTTAGACATCTCTCTCTTTGATAAGACATTACACTGTGGCATCTGAGCTTTAAATGGATTACATTCCAAAAACAATTTCTGCTGGTTCGGGACACTCTCTTCTTCATCCTTCCGTTGCTTTGATGTTTGCTTATTATTCAAGCCAAAAGAATGACTCATGATTTGTGTGCCATCTTGCCCCGTGCTGTTATCAAAACATAGAGAAGATTCAGCTTGAACAGTTTCATGTGAAGTGCTATTTTTGCCTTTAAATTTAAAATATGAACCATTTTCCAATGTCAAAGAATTCAGATTATGTTTTGATTTGGGCTCTTGGGGATTCATAGATCCTATCCAATTACTGTCAAAGTCCTTGTCCGCATGGTTCAATGACAATGGTGGCAGCATTCCATCAACTTTGAACAAACTTTCTGAGCCAAAGTGTGAACTACTGTGTGAAACCAGTTCTCGCCATCTCAAGACCATGGCTGATGTTCTCCAAACTCCTTCCTGGCTATGTAGATAAAGAGGCGCGCTCTTATTATTCAAAACTAAAGTTGCAAACCGCTCAACTTGCTCTCTTGTTGGTGCATTTCCAACCTCAACAGGTAAATGCACAAGCTGGACCTTTCCAGAAGAAACTGCCATCTCAATGGCAGCTTGGTATTGTTTATCCTCAACCTTTTCAGCTCTTAGATCAACAATGACTTTATATCCTTTATCTAATAGCCATTTCAAGCCCTCCTCTGTGACCTGGCCACCTCTCCAGAATGCTACCTCTTCAGTATCACCTGATCTTCCAGTTCTTCCAGGATACAAATTTACGACAGACCAATTCGGTAACACCGTGTGACATGGAGATCCTTCACTGCGAGGATAGCCTGCATCATAGCATACATTCTTTAATCTCTGCAGTCTCCTCCAAATGTCAGTATTTTTCTGATCAGTTGAAAGAAAAAAGCAATCAAGAGCAGTCTGCAACTTTGCACAACACTGTTTCATCTCGGCTCTGAAAGTAGCAAGTGGTGGAAGTTTGTCATCATCCATGTTTTTATCTGTAATGTGAAAAGAACTCATACTGAGGTGTCTTCCGGATAGAATATCTTGCCTCCCTCTGTGAAGCAAAGTACCCATGCAAGCTAGCCCTGATACAACTTTCTCCTCTAATATTGGCACATCACTAGTTATAAGATCATCTGCACCCGATAAATATGTAATACTGCATTCTCCAGTATCTGGGTTGCATAGAACATTCATTATTGCAGAGCGCAGTTGCTCAGCCACTCTAAAGATCCGACAAAACCCTTCGACTTCTGCAAGATCTCCTGGAAGTGGTCCAATCCGAAAATTTTGAGATTCATCATGTCCCTGAAAAATATTTTTGTTAACAGAAACAATGTTTGTTATTTCAGAAACGTATATCATAATGCTTGCAAACTTGACACCTGCCTTCAACTTAATTAAACGTGCTTCCTCTCTACAGAAAGCTACAAATGAATTGTTTGGAAAATTGTAGCAGATTAAAAGAATGAGCATCATCAACTGAGATTTATGATTACACTGACGGGTACATCTAAATTCCTTAAAAAGGGGATTGGGAGTAGATTTTAATTGTAGTTCCTTTATCTTTCACTGTTTTCTATTTCTTTTAAGGGGTTCTCGGAGTCCATCAAGGAGTCTGAAGGGACCAAAGGATCTAAAAGATAAAGATAAAGATAAACCTAACGGGGGGCAACAAGAGACCTAAAGGGCCATCATGTACTCACCACAATAAGCGATTATGGAAACACCCAGTGCAAATGAGGTTGGTTATGGAAAATAAAGTCACCATTTTCAGAATCAAGGCATGTGTATGGAATATGTCTGATATCCTCCAAGTCCACGGTGTCCAAACATTGCATTTTTCAATATTGTTCTACATTGTTTTTATTTTTTTAACCCTCTGATGTGTACCGTATGCTTCTCTCAATTCTCTTCTATATTCTTCATTTCAATGTGTGAGAACTTGCTCAGGTGAATATTTCTTTTATATTATAGAACATGATTTGATTTACTCTTCTTCATTTTCCTTTTGTTTTGTTTCTTGCAACAGATGCCCATTGCGGTAAAGACTCATCCAGTAGGGAAACAGATCTCTTGTCTTCAAGAAAGGGTTCAAAAACGCTAGCGATTCTCCACCCGCCACAGTAAATACCGTTAAAAAGAATGAAACAAGTTGGACCCATTTCGATTCAAACGTAGCTATTAAATGCAGATTCCGCGATCGGGAAATAAAGAAAACAGATAACCATAAGCAGGTCTTCATCCAACATTCTACTCTAAAAAAATTAGGAAACAAAAAATTTGGGAACCAAAAAAGTTTGCACCCACGTCCATAATCAAAGCAAATTTAAGGTAACTTGAAGAAAAACATGATACCCATGAACAATTTTCCAACCGCACACTATTCAAAATGAGCTGGGAATTAAGCAATTGGTACCTACCTCAGAAAGAAGAGTTTCTTGCCTCCAATCTAATTCTGCCACAACCCTTCTTTGTCCATGAGGCCTAATTCTTAGCCTTGAATAGCTCCAATTCTGTACATACCTCGAACTGCGTATACCCAAATGTATGCTTAGTCTTGAGCTTGTTGTTAAGTTTATACGACCAGGTTTTAGACATAGCCTGTACTTGGAAGGGGATAAAAATGTTAATGGGACTGGTAAAGCTGCCCAGCTGTGAGAACTGAGCTTTGCTTCAGTTTGGTGAATCAAAGTTGGGGAAGAGGACATGGAAACTGAGATCATATCATCTGTTTAGTTTATTTGGAGTCTAGGCAAATGAAATTTTACTAACCCGTTGAGGGGAAGCAATGCAAGATCAAAACGACACCAAATAAAATATATTTTCGTATCGACTGCAAGGACAAACGCCCAAGAGACGAAATAAATCTTATGAAGTCTATAACTATAGTAACCAACTTAGGAATACATGTTTTGGGATAATTGGTGACGTAAAAAGTGCAGTCACATTATTTTTTCCGGTTGGTTTGTCCATAGCATTTTTCTTTTGGTAGTGTCGTGGATGTAGGCAAAATTTTATTTTTAGAACGAGCAACTTAGATAAGGTGATATGTATGGATGGCAAGGAAGAAATGTTGTGGTGGATACTCGTTTTATTAAAACGCTTAGGATTGCGAAGGACGTAGCTTTTGATGTATAGTTCTTTATTTTTTATTTTTTTATTTAGAAGTATGATAAGTAGTCAAAATGTTATCGTTGCAATATGTTTGAAAATGGGTTTAATTAGTGCTTGAGGTGCAATATGTTGTTGAAGATAAATGAGAAAAGTGAATTCTAAATCTTAGTAAGGCACCTTGAATGGGTTCACTTTAGAGTGAACATCTTAAGGGTAAAGGGACATTGATGCATGAATTAGCGACATTCCAAGCCTCAAAGATAGATTTTTTAGCTTTAAATTTAAAAACAATTTGCCACAAAATAAAATATATATAAGTGATATACTATATATGTATTATACTATTAAAATTCACATTAGCTTATTGTTTAATTATTCATAATTAGTGGTTTGATTAGACAAAATATGAATATCATCCGTTATGATTTTCCAATGAATAAAATGAGATACAAGCTTTGTCCATCAAATCCACGTGGAAATTATGCTCGGCCTATTTATTAACCTATTCTATGCTAGTTTAACTCAATTCACACAACATGGGTTAAATTAACTCAATTTTACACTTACTAAACATCCTCAACATGGAGCTATGCCACCAAAGATGAGTTATTTTAATCAAACTCAACCCTTATGTCTTGTGTTGTTGTTAATTATTCTACAATTTTTATGGTTTATCTTTTTCTTTTATTGTAAAATTTCTTAATATTTTTGTACACAGGGCTACAGTACAAAAGCATATTTATTATCATATGTGTTTTAAGTGTGATAGTTTCCTTACATTTTCCTAGAACCTTAATAGAGGTTGACAATTTGTGTATTGTTGTTAGAGCATCGAGGTGAAGATTTTTTTGGTTCAATCTAATGTAAATATAAATTTAGACTTGATTTAGTTGTATGTTTTATGTTCTTTTATTTCATTCAATTAATAAATAAAGGAAAAGAAAAAAATAAGTTTTATTGTGATTTTGGAGTTGAAAAGATAAAAGGAATTTGACAAAATGTGTAGCTGAGAAGATAACGAGGATTGGAATGAATGAACAAAAGGAGAGGTTGGTGTGAGTATTCAGATAGCCACCATGTGGGGAAAAAATAGTAATACTGGAAGATAGTGCGTGAAAGGAAGAGGGGAGGGGGCCTCGATTAGGCCAAAGAAATTGAATTAATTCTGAGATTTATATAAACCTTCTAGTTGCAAGGATCTTTGTTTAGACTTGTCATACTTGGAATTTGGAGGAATAAATATATGATTCTTATCGTTTGAGCAATTTGTATTTCATTTTGATGTGTTCAGTGGACTACAATTTGAGGATAACTAGTTTGTGAAAAAATCATCATGATATCGTGTCATTTAATTCTATTTGATGGACATAGTCGTTGAGATTGTATTGTTGCTAAAGTAAATATTAATGTCTGCCAATGGAATGAACCAACGAAGGAAAGAAATTAATAATTACAAAATCACAAACATTAACCAAAATTGAATGTGAAGCCAAAATGGAAGGCATTGAAGATTACAGTCAATGGCAAAGATGTGAAGTAGGTGTTCATGAAACAAATTAAATTCAAGATTTAAAGGGAGAAAATTAGGAGATTAGTAAACGAAACTTGGATTTGGTTATCTCTAAGGCGCTACTACAAGCTATCACAGCGATTCTCCCTTTTTGAATTGCTCAAAAAATTGTTCAATATCTCTATTGTCTCCCCAAAAAATTGTCATTGTCACATGAGGTTTTGAAGGTTGTGAAGACTATTTAAAATTACCCTAAGGTGTTTTGTATTCTAGGTCGTGCTACGTTGGTTTCAATTTTTCACTAATTGACACCTAATGTTTTTTTACACTTAGCATGTCCCCTCCAACATTTTTTTACCATAAAATGTCATCTCTGATTTTATTTTGTTATTACTGTAGGGACACTAATAAAGACAAACCCACCAAGTTTTGTGAACATTAGCAACAAAAGGCAATGCAAAAAAGAAGTTGACCATCAAACAAAGCATGAGACGAGAGGATGTAGGACGTTATACCCAAAAAAAACCCTATCAACTAATTAGTTAATTTGTATATTAATAAAAATTTATCTAATTGTACTTGTTAATGGGTAAAATTGGGTTAGTTTAATGTTGGGTGTTTTGGAAACCTACTGTTTGGACAAAATTGGAGAATAGGTAGTGGCGGTTGAATTTTGTTGGGGCTTCTAAGGCCAGTTTAGTACCGTCAAGTGTACATTTTATAATTCAACATTGGAAAGGACATACTACTACTATAGGAGGAAATATGTTAGAAGATTAAACAAACAATGTAGCAGAAGCAGAGGTAGATTTAGCAGCAATCAAGGCGACAAAGATTTTAGGGGTTAGGAGATTGCATCTTGAAGGGGACTCTCTCAATATCATTCAGGTAGTAATTAAGGGTACATTAGATGTGTGGCATTTGCAAAAGTACGTAGATCTTATTAGGGTTTAGCTTTGATTAAAGAGCTAAGAATAATGCATGTGAAAAGGAGTGGAAATAAAGAGGTAGATTTTTTGTTGAATTGTGCTTTAACATTTATAAATAAAGGTGACATTTATATTGAATACTGTAGAATTTCACAACATCTAAAATGAGCATTTTATGTTGTTGATTAGAAATGGCTAAAGTGGCTTGTTGGTAACAATAGTGGTGTATGGGAAAAGGGAGTAAATATTTATGAGCTTATCAAAAGACAATGAGCCTTAAGAGAGGACATGACTTTAATTATGGGAGATGATTGAAAATATTTATAAATCTTATCACTTAAAGCTCATAATTTTGGAGGAAAGTAAAGTTTGAAAGGTTTGTTATGGCTATACAAAGAGGAGATGGGGACATTGTTCACCTTCACTGCAACGAAGCAAAAAAGCCCATTTTATGGTATGGTTTCAAATAAGTGATTGGATGGCATGTTTATATTTTATGATGCTTGGCTCACCAAGTGGGTTACGCTTGTTCTGGGGGACATGTTCAATAAAATTACAAATAGACATAAGATAAACACAAACGATTATTCTATGATCATGGCATGGGGACTTCAGCTAGGGGAGCCTACAATGAATACATTGATACTTTTAGAAGTTATTGTCCTTGTAGAGTTTCTTAGTAGAATGAATTCAATTTAATTAGGGTTGTTAGTGGTCTCAAATTCTTGAGATTACCACTGTCAAAAAAATTGTGAAGGTGTCATCTGTAGACTTTATGAGTGCCCCAATTTTGCTTTCAAGCATTCAAATACCTTGGAAGTTTCATGTTGCATAAATTGAAAGGTATATTTCCATCTTTAGATTCATCTCAGCTATCCATTTCTATCCCCTAGCTTGCTGATTGAATGGTTTTGTAAAGTGCAAATTCTACCTAGTTCGTCAATCTGAATGTTTTTCTATGTAAAACAAGTTGAACATGCTTACTTTGTGATTGAATATCTTGAGCTCTACTAATTTTCATGAGATACTAACTTATAGATGCATTCAATGTGTATCAAGTAGTATATATTTCAAGTTTTGACTCTTAATAGTTAGTTTGACCTATATTGCATATGTGTAGTTAAAGGTGTTTCGTGTAAATTTGTATTTTGCATTATTCCAAAAATTTAAATAGCCTACTTTAAGGCCTTATATTTTAGGACCTATGATTGATTAGTGCAATCCAAGTGTATGTGTACATTATATACATCACAAATATCCCCTATATGCATTTCCAAATCCTTTTGAATCTATTTGCCCAATTTGCAATTGTAATTCCATTAGCAATTTATTCTAATTCCCTAGTTGTGAATTGCTGAAATTACTAAGAGTTTTTACAATTTGACTAGTTGTTTGTCGTGAGTTTTTAATTATTTCTTGTTAGCATGAATGTTGAAGATATTCTTATGGGGGAGTATCCTAGCATTGTTATAGCATTGGGAAGATTGGTAGCATGACAGTGTATTACTAGGAGCATAGCCAATTTTTATCCAAAAGCATCCATTTCATACCCTACATCAAAGTAAGATCTAGATCGATACCGAGTAGTTGTTATGCTTGTTAGCCCAGTACAAGGATTAGGTGTCAAGTCATATATATCTATAGGGGCTTTCATCATTAGTATGAGGATTGAGTGTCTACTTGACTATGCTTGTCATTGATGTTAGCATACTGTGAAGATTGGTAGAGTAGCAAACAAAGATTGAGGTCTTACAAATCAAATATTGAAGATGAAGTCAAGTGTAGTTGGGGACATGTTCTACAGAATGTCATGATTTAGTCGCTAAGAGTGTGTGTAGAAAGTCAAAGATTGGTAGTAGTTATTTAATATTTATAGAAGATAATTTGTAGATAGAGTTCCTAAGAAGTGGTTCCTGGTAATTGGATTATATCTTTTAACAAGGATAGAATCTGGTAAAGTGCAGTTAGATAGAGAAAGAAGACATCTCGATGATGATGTTAATGAGACACAAAGTTAGAGATCACACATGTGATAAGTTTTGAAGATTGTGAGCCAACTATATTATGTAATTTTGAAAAGATGTAATACAGTATGTTATCTTAATGAGGTTCTATTGTAATTGTAATTGGGAAAGCGTCAAAACTGACTCGATGAATTATTTTGAGGACTAAAAGAAGGATTATTTCCTTGGTCATAAGTGTATTATATTGGATTTGAAGTGTATTTGATAAATGTGAGTAAGCAATCAAAGGGATCATTGTGATTCGAGTTTGCAGATCTGATATTAAGATCTGAGAAGTTTTTTGGTGCATAAGAGGTATTGTAAGAGGATAGAGCAAGTATTTGAGTTGTAGAGATCAATTATTTTTCTATTATTATGAAAGGAATAATATAGAGACCAATTTGATATTGAGTTTGGTGGTCTTGCCCTTGAAGTTGTTTGGATAGTGGGTCCTTCTACATTCTACAACTCCTAACGGGGTTGTAATCTCATCCAAGGATTTAAAGTCTCCTAACAAGAACTAATATGTACTTAATGTATTGTATTGGCTCCTAAAAAATTTCATCCTCTTACAAGGAACTTATATATAAGTACATCATTTTGTGGGTACCATCCTCACCAGGATTTTCCCTCCGATCAAGGGTTTCCCTAGTTAACATATCTGGTGTTATTGTGTATGTGTATCTTCCTATGGTTGTTGTTTATATTGATCACATGTTTGAAGTTTAATAAGGTTGATAAAATTAATATTGATTTGATAACTAATTCACACCCCCCCCCCCCCCCAACTCTCACTTATCTTGGTGGGCTTTACTTTCTAACATTTCTTTGTATTGTCTACATGATTGTGAATATATATTCCAAGTTTTTAATCATGAACGAATTGTTTGATAAGTTTTCAAAGCCAAATTTGAATGCAACTTATTTAGATTATTTTCATTTTTAGTTGTTCACCTATAGGTGGTCATTTTAAGAAGATCATATCTTTCAACTCATAGACTTTCACAAGATCTTAGTTTTTGTTCCATGTTCATGGTGATATTTCACAGAATATGTGATATCATTCAAGGCTGGAGCATATTTTAAATAAGTATCATTTAGTGAGAGACAAAGTAAATGAGAAGGAAGTTAGATTGGATTATGTACCTACTAAAAACAAGATTACATGTATTTTCACAAATCCCTTATTGAAGGATATATTTTAGTATCTTTGACGTAAAGTTGGGATCATATCCCCTCCTAGTTAGAAATAAGATGTTTGGAATGACATCAATCTAATGCATTATCAAGACATATTTTTTGGATTGGTGTGTTGGCAATTTATCCTTAGGGGGTATAGAACTTGTATGGTTTGGTTCTATATATTATGAGTTAGAATTTTGAGGTTAGATGATAGCTTCTTTTTTATATCCTTATCCTCTTCACCATTGATGTCAAAGGGGGAGAGATATGTGTGAAACATAAAAATTCTATTTAGAGAGATATGTGTGGAATATATGGATACATTATGAATGGGGAGGAGATATTATTGAGATGGATATTCATATTGATGAAATGGATATATTTTGACTATGTATTGATCATTTTTTTACTTCATGTGTTGTCACCAATGCCAAAGGGGGATATTGTTAGATGTTGATGGTACATATTGAGGAGAGTGTTAGATGTTGAATAAATATTTGATGAGCATTGATGAGGTATGTTAATATTACTATTTTGTTATTGATGTCAACATATTATTTGTTGTTGTAGACAATATATTGTGCAGTGTCTAGTTTTGTTGATTTGGTTATTACAATGAAGATCAACAAATTTTTTGATTAGGTAAAAGCAGTTTGAAGGGGACTTGAAAACCCAAACAAAAAAGAACCAAAGTTAGGAGTTAGTTTTATAGGGACCAACAACCCAGAATATCATAGTAAAATTCAAAGGTTGGTTTTACAAGGACTAGCAACCAAGTCAAATTGGTTTTATAGGGACCAACAACCAACATAAAACAAAAAAACTACAGGGACCAAAAGTCCAGATAAAACCAAGAAAAAACTTAGATTAGTTCTTTAATAGCACCAGTAATAGATGTGCCTAAAACAACAACCTCTTTGAGAGAGTCTTGAATATTCTTCACAGAAAGTTAGAGGTCCACTTTCTTAGTGCTCTATCTAGTTCTTCTACTCAAACCACCAACCAACAATGGTGCATGACTAATCAAATTAGCTTCATCCTAAGAAGCTTTACCAATAGAAGCTGCAACAACCAGGATGGACGGGGTAACACCCATCTCACTATCCTTAATCAAATTTTTAAGGGAAGCTTCATAATCTTGAATTTTAACTAGGATGTTCTCGACCAAAGATTCTAGCTCCCTCCACTTCTTACTTTCCTCATCCAACTTAACCTGTAAAAATAGGGACTTCTCTTGCAAGGAAGAAATAGATAAGTGAAGCTTTTTAATTTCATTATACATCCAGTTGTCCATCAACATCCTAATATTAGCTCTATCTTTGGCTTTATTTAGAAATTCTTAAACAATATTATTACCCTCAAAATCATCATTCTTAGGATTATTATTTTTTTCTAGCTTTTCCTTAAAGTCTTGGTTTTGGGTATTGGGCTTATTGTTTATACCAAGATTAATGTCTTAATGACCACATTTGGCCAAAGAAGCATCCATTGACACTAGATCAAGGGAAAGGATATCATTAATAGGGGAGTTATTAACACATTATGTATCTAGCATATTGGTAATCAAGTTGATTTGCCCATCTTTGTCATTACTACTCTTCTCCTTCCTATCATTTTTAACATGCAAGATCTCCATATTCACCATCTTTCCACTGTCCTCTTTAATGATAATACCCTTCCTCTCAAGGCTAGTATTAATCCTATTTTTTCTTTTATGCTTCGAGGAAGGGACATTATCCTTAGCTTTACCCTTATTAGAAGAGGGCTTACCTCTCTTGCTAATAGTATTGGGGGAGAAAAGTGGAGAATCATGGGTAGAGATATCATCCATGCTGAGAGCAGTATCATTGGTCTTAGAAGAACACCCATCACTCACAGTAAGGGACAAGTCATCATCCAAGGGGGTAGCATCATCCTTCAAATCATCTGAGCTCTGATCAAAGTTTGTTTCCATAGCTAGAGCTCGCTTGCAGCTATTTGTGTTTTTCATTTAAGAATAACCAATAGTCTCATTTCCACCAAGAATGTCTTCCCCTTCCCTTTTCTATTTGTTGCTAGAAACAAAGTGAGCAGGGGTGTTGTTTCAAAAAAAACTTAGTAATAAGAAGTATAAGACCCTCATGAACGATAGGTCTAGAATCCTTATGCTTACGGGCTTTAAGCCCATAGAGGAGAGAATGTGTCAAATAGTAAGGAAAGGAGATTCTTTTCTTATAATGAAAGTGATTTGAAAAAACAAAGTGGTATTAGTGAACCCTTGAAACCCTACCATCCAAAATGAAATACATCCGCACACACGTAAGAACTTCCCACCAAATGTCCTTAATTTGAGCAAGATCATAGAAGTTATCAACCATCACTAGTTTCGCTTCCTCCTAGTCATTTTTGAGAAAGCACTTGACCACCTCTTCCAAAGCTTTTTTTTGCTTGAAAAATCTCATACCTTCATTAGGCAGCCCAATAACCTCAATAATGAAATCAACATTCACGATAAACTACCTACCATAGAGTGTCATTATGTCACCAAACCAAGCTTTGTAGAAACTGTCTATCACATGAGGTTTGTAACCATGAAGTTTTTTGATATAGCTGGTCACCTTCCCTTTCTCGAGCTAGTGCCAAACTTCCTTATTCTTTTTCCACTAGTGGCACTTCTCAAGTTCTAACTTTTTCACTTCCCCTCCCATAATCACAGAAAGAAACCCACACTATAGAATGTGAGTGAGAGATAAGAGAAATACCCCAAGAAAGGTTCAACATATTACCACTTGAAAGCCCAAAATGCACCCACAATCTGTGTGAAGTTATGACAAACATGCAAGCATGGAAACTGTTCTATTTAAAGCAATAAATGGAAGTAGTGATGATTTGATAAGTGGAGGCAACGAGCATATCAAATATTTTTTTTTTCCCTTCTCAAGATATGTTTCTTTTGTAATTACACTTAGCTTTTAAATCGTCATCCATGCTTAGCTGATCAGTCCACATGATAATTTCATTTCTTTGAACTATCAAGTTGGCCATCCAATTGACCAACATGTTCGTCTCATGGTAGTTATGAGAAATGAACACTTTTTGAAAAAAATTGAGGTCTTCTTTGCTTTCCCAAAGAAGGTTTGAAATATTCTAGGCAGGGTCATTTTCATTATTAAGAATATTGACAATATTTTTGGAGTCCCCTTCCAGCTAAAGGTTCCTCCAAAAAGTATCCTTAGCCAGCTTGATCATATAATATGCTCTAACCATCTCAGCTTTATGGCTAGAAGTAATTCCAAGAGGAATAGCCTGAGCCCTGATGATGTTGCAATTACAATACTTAATGACTCCCCCATATCCAAACTTGTATGGGTTCCCTTTGGAAACACCATCAAAATTAGCCTTTGTCCAGCCATTGGGAGGGGATAACCAAATGGCATTCTCCCTCAAGTTATCCTTTTTAACTTTACTACTTTGACTAGGGTGCTCCAAGTTGAGATTATTAGAGGGGCCTAAATGTAATATAAAATTCTCCTTTATGTTTATAATAATTCTTTTACCAATGACCCATGAGGGGGTGCTAGTATCTCTAAATATTTTGTCATTCATTTATTTCCACAAGCCCCAATAGACGTGGGGAAAAGAATATTGCCAGAGGGTGCAAACATGTTCTCCTTTGAAGGGGCTACTCCAGCTTAAAAGACTGTCAAAAAGATTCTTCTAAAAATTCCATTGCATATCCCATAAATTCAAAATTGCCTTCCAAACATCCCTAGCACAACAACAATAAAGAAAAATATGGTTAACATATTCCATATCGTTTCTGCAGAGACAACACTAGTTGGTTAAGATCATCCCTCTTTTTCTCAGATTATCTATAGTGAGAATTTTGTTATGTAGAGCAATCCAAAAGAAAATGTCAATCTTAGGGGTTAAACCTTTGGTCCAAGCTTTAACCCATGGGAGATCATTTCTCTTTTCTTCAAAAAGGGTAGAAACTTTGAAATTACCACTCGGGTGAAGAGCCCAGATGATCATGTCTTTAGAGTTGAGATTGATACAAGAAGAAAAAAGATAGAGTTGAATAGGGCGAAGATTGATATCGAAAGAAGTAAGGTCCACCCTATTACAAGCTAGAGTTGTTGTTGCACCAAAAGATCAACCTATGAATGCCCAATACAACCATTAGACTTATAGAACATAGGCGGTGGTTAAGCCATGTCATGAATCTTAAAGGGGAACATTGGCAGTTAGTCCAACAATCCCCCCCCTTGGCGTTACCCAAGGAGATTCAAACCTATAACCAAGCTCTGATACCACTTGTTACAATATATAGTCCATTGATATAACTAGGGGGGGTGAATCTGTTATCCAACTATTATCACAATCATTATCTTTAAACAATCTTAACCATATGAGTAATATTAACTGAAACCACAACAAGATACTTATAGACACTTAACACCAGATATGTTAACTAGGGAAACCGCTGATCAAAGGGAAAACCCCAATGGGGTTAGTACCCACAAGATGATGTACAAATATAAATATTCCTTGTCAGAGGATAGACCCTATTAGGAGTTTGTTAAAACATTTAGTACATATGAGTCCCTGTTAGGAGACTTTGAATCTCTGTTAAGAGATCCCAACCCTGTTAGGAGTTGTGTCGACCCTGTTAGGAGTTGTGTCGACCTTGTTAGGAGTTGTGGATGATAGCTAGACCCACTGCCCAAATGACTTTAAGGTTAAGATCAAAGAACCTACTATCCAAATGATCTTTGTATTATTCCTTATAGAATAATAGAACTAAAATGTACTTCCTTCCTCTATCTCTGTCCTATTAACCAGATTTCTGCTTCTTTAGATCTTGTAACTAGATCTCATATTGTACATCCAATGATCCCTTGGATCACTTATATGCATTCAATAAGCATTATGCTCCTTCTCGTATTGCACACTAATACTTTGCATTCCAATTTATCCTTTAAATCCATATCTCCTTACAAACAAGGAAACCAACTTTCCTTTACACCGTATCTTCATAATAATTCCTGGAGTTGTCCTCGAGGCTTTTCCAATTAATGAAAATAAGATAATTAATTAATTCACAATTACAATAGTATTGTGATGTGAATATTAGGATTTAACTGTGTGATTTTGAGTCAAACTCGATGACCCATGTTTCATGAGTAGTGATTCAACATGAATCCATCTCTCATGAGAATAAATGGAGTTTGACTCAAAATCACACAGTTAAATCCTGATATTCACATCACAATTTGACTAGCTGTGGAAATCATCTCCTACTTACAATAGTATTGTCGACTCACAATCTATACACAAATTCACACATGTGAAACCATGTCTTGCACACACTTGGCATCATCACACGACTATCTTCTGTCTTTGGCTAACTAAAAATCAACTCATTATATCTTGGCTAAAAGATATAATGCAAACATCAAAAACTCTCAAACAAATGTTATGTTTCTATACTACTTCTAGTAAATCAAGTGTAACTTCCATACACGATTGAATTAGACTTAGTCCTTTTAACCACATCATTAGAACAACCTCAAGAACATGTTCTCCACTGTGCATCATCTAAAGCATCCTCAGCTTCTACGCATACTAAGATTATTGACTGCTATTCTTCCAGTCCTGATAGAATTACTAATATGTTGACATCAATGACATATACAATCATGAATGCAACATATCAATACTCTACAATACTTAGGATACTCCCCCAATGTAGTGTCATCAAAATTCATGCTAACAATCTCCCCCTTTGGTATTGATGGTAATGTAGATGAAAAATATCTAAGTTCCAAGAATACCAAATTGTACTCTGCTACTGTCATCTTCTCAACTCCTCTTCATCAATTTGAAATCTGAAATCCTCTAGAAAATTGTATTATTCTTCTTCTTCTTTTAGGATCAGCAATAGTTGTTTACAGTAAACAACTTACAATACTTTCTAGCTACATATGCACTTACACTTCTGACTACGCACTTACATTTCCTTCTACGCACTTGAATTTCCTTTTGCGCCCTTACATGAATCTTTCTAAATCTCCCTAAAGGGATAAATCTCCCCCATTTCCATCTCAACTAGTTCTTCTCTTCCCATTTCTTATGTACATTCTCTCAATATGTTTTTCATGTACATTTTCTCTCCCATTGACATCAATGTCAAAGGTGTCAATCATAATACCAATTGCAAATCAACTGCTCAAATCATCAACTAGCTCGTGTGTCCAAAGACACTATTCAATACAAATTACCAAGAGTCCTTTATGAATCAGAGCATACTAGATACTCCCCCATTCAGGAAGCATCAACATCTATTGTTAACCCAATAGTTATTGATTTTAACACCAAACGTGGCTTTGCAATGCCCAATAATCTGGTCATTATTATAAAAAAAATTAGGGGAGAGTCCCATAACTAGCTATCCTCCCAAAAAAAAAAAATTTACCATCACCCAATTGTTGAAGTTGAGGAAAGCCAACTCCGAAGACGCCAAGATCACCTGCATGCGAAACCTGTCAAAGAGAAGCCATAGAAGGGAAGAGCATGGAGCACGGGCAAAAAACTCTAAACGGACATGAGAGACACCATGAATGCAAACACAAGAAGAAATGTATTTACAATAAGAAATGATGTGATGTTGTTGTGAAAATACAATGAGAGAGAGCCCGAATATAAAGAGCTCATGGAAGCTTGTAGAACAAGCTGGAAGGTGGTAGAAGATAAGTGTGACAACTAGAAGGGAACAAACTCCCGTGTTGTCACCAACTAACCACAACATGCATTAAATATAAAATATTAAATAAATGCATGACCTAAGTAAGCTTAAGCAAAATAGAATAAATAATTAAATATTAATTATTTACTCTAACACCCCCCCTTAAGTGCAACTTAGGGAAATGCCTTAAGCTCACAAAACAAAGATGAAATGCATAATGGGTCCCGGCAACGAGGCCATTTTAGGTACCCAAGTACAATGCAAGAAGAATGAAACCTCTGTAAGTGAGGAAAGAGAGAAAACCACGTGGGAAAAACCCTCCCCCAAAAAGAGGTAAGAACCTAGTGAAGAGCTGAAGAAGTCTCCAACTAGGGAAATTGTCCCCTAAAATAGGAACAAGAAGTGATCATGTAAAGCAGCATCACTGAAGCAAGAAGAAGCCGCAAATCTGCCAAACTGCTGATCTGAAGAACCTCCATGGAAGAAGAAGGCACAAACCGAGCATGTCTATATGGTAGATGATCCATCTCACCGAAATGCATAGGTAGCCAGCCACTGCAATCGCCTTGTATATAGGATCAACCACTGAATACATAGTTCACACTATCAAACCATCGAACCACGGATGCATTAGAACAATAGCATAACCCCCCCTTAATGTAGACGGGGTGTGATGACAGGCAACTGAGAAAGTGAACCAAAATCTCCTGCAAACGAACCAAGAACGAGGAGAGAGGGAAAGAGGTACAAACACCGATAAAGACACAGTCTAACTGACTCTACATGGGGCTAATGTCGTGGAAGGGACACTCACTTGACAAAGGGAGAATGCCTAAAACAAAAAACAAAGATCCCCCCCATGGTGCTTTATGAAATAATGCAAGTACAACTGACCCAAAACAACATTCGTGACTCCCAAAATGCAAAAGTGACAGTTTATCTCAGTGCAAAATAGAAAGTGCTTCAAAATGATAGCTACAATGATCAGAACTAAAAAAGAGCTAAACCAAAAGAAAGTACAGCCGAAAAGAAAGCAAACCATGCTAGGAAAACGATCCTCGGGCCTAAAACACTCAAAATATCAACCATAGAGCAAAAATGCCAAAACTATGATAGAAAGAGCAGAGGCCAAAAAAAAAAAAAAAGGACTACTTTTCTGAAAAGTATACAGAACCAGCTTTCCAGAAATATAAAGTTTTCAAAAAACTGACATGGGACGCAAAAGATATGCATGTCGGAGTCAAAAATAGGACTCTGGACTTTAACAAAAAAAAAGGGCAATAAAAAAGCATCAAAACCAAAAAATACCTACATTGAAATCTTTGTCTCGGAACCAGCTTTCCGACACTTCTTTAAGATCGGAAAAATACCTCTGTATGCAAAAGTTATGGCCAAAAAACCAAAGGTAGGTCCAAAATGACCACAAGAGAGGTGCAAGGATGGATGATGCAGCGATGACATCATGCTGACGTCATAAAATCAGAGGTTTAAATTTGACGGCCCATCAACCGTCGCCGCAAAACAAGATGCCACATGGCAGTACGGTGGATGACGTGGCAGGGGCCACGTGACAAAGTGCCACGTGGCGCCCGTGCCACGTGTCAAGCGCAGACTGGCGCTGACTGTGCAGAAAATGACTGAGTTGGACAAGCGCTGACTGGACGGCTGAACTGTCGCTGACGCAGGAGCCGTTGACGCAGAGCGGAGCGGCGGGCGGAGGCGGCGGAGCTGGGAGGAGGTGGCCGTAGGGCGGCAAACACGGAGGAGCCGCCAGCGGAGGGTAGCGGCCGGGCCGCGGTGGAGCGCGAGCGGCACTGCCTGCTGCGGCTGCTGCGCGGAGGTGCGCCCCAAATTTTTTTTTTTTTTTTGTTTTTCTCAAGCCCTGCGTCCGTACGATCCGTACGGCAGCGACCCTGGAGGCCTCAAAAAATTGCCAAAATTGCCCTGTGTCCAAAAATGAAAAGCTTTATATGAATCCTGACTGCAAACGGCCTTCCGGATCCATTGGTGATGTCCGTTTGGGCTGAAAGTGCTCCAAAAATTTGCTGATCCCCTAATTTGAAGAAAAATTGCACAAACAAACTAGGGTTTGTGACTTCAAATCACGGCTTCAAAATTTCTTCAACGAAGCTGCAGCAGGAAGGCTCTGATACCATGTTGAAGTTGAGGAAAGCCAACTCCGAAGACGCCAAGATCACCTGCATGCGAAACCTGTCAAAGAGAAGCCATAGAAGGGAAGAGCATGGAGCACGGGCAAAAAACCCTAAACGGACATGAGAGACACCATGAATGCAAACACAAGAAGAAATGTATTTACAATAAGAAATGATGTGATGTTGTTGTGAAAATACAATGAGAGAGAGCCCGAATATAAAGAGCTCATGGAAGCTTGTAGAACAAGCTGGAAGGTGGTAGAAGATAAGTGTGACAACTAGAAGGGAACAAACTCCCGTGTTGTCACCAACTAACCACAACATGCATTAAATATAAAATATTAAATAAATGCATGACCTAAGTAAGCTTAAGCAAAATAGAATAAATAATTAAATATTAATTATTTACTCTAACACCAACTTCCATTTGCAACCTTAAGTTAGAGAATTCTTTGAATCTTGGATGACTTTCCAAATGGAGGACACATTATCTAAGTTATCAATAGATAGAAAATCATTCAGAGAGGGAGAGTATTGAAGATATTTACTATTCTAGATTTTGCTCCAATCTCTATCATCATTGAAAACTCTCCAACCTTGTTTAGCTAGGAGGGATTTATTCATTTCTCTGATAGGTTTAATACCCAACCCTCTAATATTCTTGGGCTTGCAAATAAAGTCTCACGCAATGAGAGGAAGTCTTTTTTTATTCTCAGTCCTAGACCGCATAAAAGTTCTTTGAATTCTCTCTATAACATCAGCATACTTAATAGGCATTTTGAACAAACTAAGAACATAGATGGAGAGACTTTGAGGGCAAGATTTGAGAAGAGTGATTTTACTAGCTTGACTAAGCAAAGTGCCCTTCCATCTCACAAGTTTTTTGTTGTATTTTTCAATGAGCATTTCCCAAAAGGAATCAGGCAACTTGGAACCAAGGGGGAGGCCTAGGTACAAGCTAGGGATGGAAGCAATACCACAATCCAAAATCCTAGAGATTTTATTCTATCTCTTTAGGGGAGTATTCACAAAGAAGATAGAGATCTTCTCCCAATTAATGAGTTGGCCTAAGGCTTTAATATAGAGATTTAAAGCATTGTTGTAACTCCTTGCTTCCTTCATCACTGCAATCCCCATCATAATCAGATCGTCCACAAATTGTTCATGAGATCTAGCATTGGAGATAGAAGAGGGAAAGAGGCCATAGATACTCCCTTGAGCATTGAGATGTTTAATGAACCTTCCCAAACATTCTGCTATTATAATAAAATAAAATAGGATAAATGAGATCCGCTTGCCTAAGCCCTCTAGAAGGTGAAAATAAATTAGAAGAGAAGTCATTGACTAGCACAACCAAAGAAACCATTGACACAAGCTGAGAAATGAGTTGGATGCATCTTTTCCCAAAACCAAAGGACTCCAAGATCTTAAATAAGAAGCTCCAGTCCACTCGGTCATAGGCCTTGGATAGATCCAACTTCATAAGGAAACCTTGATTTTGAGAAGACACCATAGAATGGATGTTTTCATGAGAAATAATGACCGAGTCCAGAATTTGATGACCAGGGACAAAGCCACCATGTTTATGGGAGATGATATCTAGAAGGATAGAAAGGATTCTCAAGGTAAGGACTTGGAAATGATCTTGTAAATAGAGTTGCAAAGACTGATAGGATGAAAAGCATCCAAAGTATTAGCCCCAACCTTCATTGGAATGAGAGCCAAAAATATGGCATTAAACTCTTTCAAAAGGCATATGGTTCCAAAGACTCCTTGATTGTGTCATACATATCTTTACCAACAATGTGCCACTACATTTGGAAAAAAGCCATTGGGAAACCATTAAGGCCAAGCACTTTGTCATCTTCAAAAGAGAAAACAACATTGTGGATTTCAAAAGCAAAGGGAATTGCAACTAAAATAAATAAATCATGGTCAGAAATGATGGAAGGAATGCTTTCCATCAACTATCTTTGTCTAGAATCACAAATATTCTAGTAAAAATAAAGCAAGGAAGAGAAAAAATCCTTTGTTTTGATAGTAATATCTTCCTCTTTAGTGAACTCTTTTTGACCAATCTTGAGGTTGGAGATTCTATTAGTAGCTCTATGCTTCAAGGTAGTGATATGAAAGTGTCTAGAATTATGGTCCCCTTCCTTGAGCCAGATAGCCCTAGACCTTTATCTCCAGTAAGACTCTTCAAAGGAGGTGACATTATGGAGTTTAGATAGAGTCTCATTTTCTTCTTTGTTAAGCTCCTTCGAGTAACCAACAACTTGATTTTTTTCCCAAGTCGCCTAAAGTTCCTTTTGAAAAAAATCTTTATTTTTTAAAATGTCACCAAAGGAAGACTTATTCCAAACTTTAACACCGTCTTTGAAAATTCCGTGTTTTTTAGCAATTCTGAACATAGTAGTACCTTTTACTTTAGTTTGCCACCAAATGTTATAGACATCTTTGAAATCCTTGTGTTGCATCCACATTTTCTTAAATCTAAAGGGATAATGTCTCTTCTTACCAATGGGATCAACAACAAAGGCCAGAGGGAAATGGCCGGAGGCAATTTTGGAAATTGAAGAAAGAGAGTAATTCCAATCTTAAATCCAGTTATGAGAAGCCAACACTCTATCAAACCTTGCTTGGATGCAATTTTGACCCATCCTTTTATTTGACTAAGTAAACTCAACCCCTTTCAAATCAAAATCAATAAGACCTTCATGGTTGATAAAGTCCATGTTGGTGTAAATATGTATTTACTATTTACACTTTACTTAAGTTTACTTAGCTTAATGCAATTTTATATTAGTTGTCTTGTGGACACCTAGGAGTTTGCATACTCATATGAGTTGTCATGTAGACAACCTTGTAGTTTGCACTCGAATTAAGCACATGTTGTCTACTACATCTCTTTACAAGATACACCTTTGTACTCTTATCCTCTCATTGTTTCACATACATTCATGCATAATGGAAGATAATCCACTTTTGGTGGACATGTGCTTCGTTGCTATGCTTATCTCTTGTATGATTCCTAGATATATTAGTCGCCATTATATACAAGCACTACTATGATGTATTCATCCATTATCAATTTGATAATTATTGAGACTCTCATTTGATCATCTCTTGTCTCTCTTGTGATATCACTTGTGCTTCTAGATCTTGCATTGCATTATTTCCTTAGGCAAATTCTTACATGGTATTAGAGCCAAAGGAGCATACATTTGCCAGCAATTAGAGAGCTTCATTGCTTCACCTTTTGGAGGGTCACGATTAACATCCAGGATCAACATTTAATTGGGAGTGACTAGAGACAAAGAGGATCTCAACATTGTGTCCGGGTGGTCGTTCTAACAAATTTTGACTATAAATTTTCCTATATTGGGCAAAAGTCAAATCTAAGGCAATTTTTTTTCGCAAATTGGATTTGGAAGCCTAATTTGCCAAATTGAAGAATTACAGGCTCATCGCAGTATGGTAACTTCCTATCCATCTGTGGACATCATAGTAGATCCTTGATGTTGTGATTTGGAGAGAATCCAAGCTTGCATGCATTCTTGAGGACACACAAGCACTGCAACACTACAACTATGCAATATCCAAGGGCCAAACCATGCAAGCCATTGAAATAGGCATTGAAAACCCATGGACATGTTGACTTGGTGGTTAGCACCTCCTTCGGGGTTCATGATATGAGGCTTAACTACCTCTCGTGGATCTGGGTAAGTCTAGTGTTTGTGACGTTCATCAAAAGCTCGAGCTATTAGCAGATATATTTTTAACAACAAAGAAGAGGGTAATGCTTTATGTTTCTATTTTTATATTTGTGATTTGATTTTCATTGCAAAAGTTCATCAGAAGTAGAAGGGTTATATATTTCTTCTTCATTCATTCATATCAGTATTTGATTAGATCTTTTAATGGAAAAAGAAAATATATTTGGATATTGGATATTTTGAGGAGAATAGAAGTGTATCCTGCATTATGTTTTCAAAACGAAGTTGAAACTAGTGATTCATGATTTGTGTTGTAACATAGATGATCCTCTAATTTTATATCTCATTTTTCACTAGTAAATTTAGCCCTAAATTTCAATAAGAAAAGGTCGCAATTTTGACCAATGTTGGTCAAATAGATGACTAAACCTGTCGTCGATCTTTTTTTGTCAATTTTTCATCATAGTCATTATGCATCAAAATTTTGACTTCAAAAAGGTCGACTTACCGACAAGAGGTTCGTCAATTTCCTTAGTCCAGCCTGAACTCTTATTTCCTCATTTACATCCATCGCCGATCAAAATTTCGATGAACACCTCTTGACTTTTTCAATGACAAAAAAAACCAACCAATATTGAAATTGTGACCAAGATCCCTTCAATCTTCTATGATGGTGTGATACCATGGACAACAGAATCGACCAACTGTCGTCAGAATTGTGACCAAGAACCCTTAATTTTCTACGGTGGTACCATACATTCGACGGAAAGGGAAGAAATGTTCGTCAAAATTGAGACCAACACTTGGTAGAAATTTAGACGGGCTATGCCAATTATTGGAAAAGCTTTGCTCTCATAGGAGCCTTCTAAAGTACACAAAATTTGACTCTAAAGCATAATTTCTCAGTGTATGAGACTCAGGGCATCGTGCACATTTATACCTCCACACCATTATTTCGTTCATCACATGATTTATTTCGTACAAAACAATGGGAAGGAGGAAGAAATGTGCACGATATCCTAAGTCCCCACTGAGAAATTATGCTTTAGAATCAAATTTTGTGCAGTTTAGAAGGCTCCTATAAGAGAACAACCTTTGCAATAATTGGCATAGCCTATCTAAATTTTAATTCTTGAGACACCATTGCTTGTGAAGACTGCAGGGAAAAATAAAATTAGGAAAGAATTATTTATTAGGAATGAAAGCCAATAACACTAACTAATCTCTATTTTTCAAACAGATAAATGTGACAAAAAAACTTATAGTCCTAATCACATCATCATAAGAGTGCATATATAACTATAAACCCTTATTTGGCTACTTGTTGATCAATTCCTTGGCAAGAGCATCTAGGACATAATATTAAAACACAATCAATCATTGAGCCTATTAGCTCTTTCCTACCACCAAGTTTGGAAAATAGTAACTTTGTGGATAGAATCAAAGAAAAAAAATGCCATACATATGGATAACAAAGACTGCTAAGGAGTTAGAAGCTCAAGTGGCATTTTTAAAGGATCAACTCCAGGCAGATTCATTCAAGATCTTGGCTAGCCTAGTCTCAAATTTTTCAACCTTGGCCTCATTCATGAATGAAAATGTTTCAGGGCATTAGAGACTTCTGTGCCAAAAGTGTTATGCATAGTCCATAATATCATAGTCCAAAACTCAAATGTGATAGGATGTTTTGCTTGGAATCACAATTTCTTGTGTCTTGTCTCAAACAAACTTGCCAAAAACTGATAGTGTTTTGATTTTTCACTTTCATAACAAAGCAAAACAAAATAGTATGACAGTTCTTCAAATTGTAGAGGGAAGCTACTTAGGATCTAACTATGTCTAAAACCAACATAATTTACAAATATCCACAATCCAAATATTATCCCTTTATGTTTTCTTTAATGCAAAGTTTTAACTCAACTATGTTATCGCCTTGGATGTAATACCAAATTGTCATTAGGCTAAAGACTGCAACAAGATTTACAAATGGAAGGAGAACTACCCAACCAAAGTAGAAAATGACATGAAAAGTTAACAATCTATCAATTGACACCTCTAGATGAAATATTTATAGCAATTGAATTTTACTATAGAAAAAAAAATTGCCTTAAAATTGACACCTCACCAGTTATAGTTCATTTGCATCCGTAATGGCTTCACAAAAATTGAAAGCTTACCATTTGTCAAGAACACAAAAGGCACTCATAGTTTAGCTGCATCAATAAAAGTAAAGTTATTTGAATGTTCAAAAAATGTGAAACTTCCACTTAATAGCTAGAAAAGCCATATCCTTAGTATACATCATCTTTGATGGAATGTTCATAAGTGAATGATTTTCTCTAAAAGCTCAAACTTATCCATAAAGAAGCACCATGCTCTTGAAGAAATATATATATATATATATATATATATATATATAGGTTACAAGATTGATATATCAAAAAGGAGCACGATGAGGGCAAGAGACTATCAATATCAATTGTGGAGTTGCATATAGGTAAGTGATAAACATAAAAAGGTAGTACAAGGCACCATTTTCCATGTTCTAATATGATGAACTACCTTGGAGCTGGTTCTGAACCTTGATTGCTTAATGATGGATTTGATCCAATGGTACCATTATCTGGAGGAGGTCTCACACCCCACTTTCCTTTTGATTCTGAAGGCTCAATGACATAAACTCCTCCGTCAATCATTCCAAGAGTGAACTGATTTGAGTCAGATGGATGTGATGCAATTACTAGAGGATAGACACTACATGAATAATCAAAGGATACATTTTGAGTTAAATCATAAAATACTTGGGGATCCATTTATCCATCCATAACATAACTTTTGCCTCCTTGGGCCAACTTACCTATTCATGCTTGAAGCTAAATATATAAAAGGTGCAATATGACAGTGTGGCCTCAAGCTCTTTGCATCAAATACTCTAATGGCACCATCACAAAGACTTACATAATGCAAACGATCAAACTTAGAAGCATCATAAATAGCAAGTTGGCTCTTGTGAACAACCAACAAGTGAACTTGATCATTATGGAACTGTACTCTTGTATCCCCAACTGGTGGTGATGATCTTCCTATCTACACTTGTAAAAATTTTGACTTTTGCTTCTCCCATCTATCAATGCTCCAGAAACAAAGCTACCAGAACATTGACCAAACATTTACTAATTTGAATCTATAAACATGTAAATGTACAAAATGAGATGGCAATGGATATACAAAAAGAAGACAAACCTGGGCATCGGCCCTACAAGATACCAATACATTCAAAGTGTGTGAAAATTCCAAGCCTATAATTTTCTTTTGGTGGCCTTTAAGCTTCATTTTTACTTGGTTAGTTTAAACAAGTTTTGAAAAGACACAAGTTAGAAGTTGCCATTTTTAATGATGCACTAAATGAGTGAGCAAGAAAGAGACTCATTGATCACACCTCATCTACTTGAACATTGTATATCTAGATTGTTGAATCTTCCATCCCAATTGCAATGATGTTATTATCATAAGGGTGAAAAGCTAGAAAAATAGTTGCAGGAGGAGGTGCCATGAAGGTAGTTATAACCTGCTATAAACCTTCATTAGCAAGCATGCCACAGAATATTTTCTCAAAAATTTGGTTGAGAAAAGGAAACAAAAAACTTGATAAGGAACCCAAGTAAGAATATAACTTCTAAATTGACTAGCTCAATAGTCATGTTGAAGAACATATTTTCAAAAGATGCACCTTGAATGTCATCATATTGAACAAGGAGACCTTTCCACCAGAGGCAGACATTACATAGGAATCATTCTTAGACAAAGCTATGCAAGCATCAACTTCTTCTGGATTCGTAGCACCGATATCATTAGTCATAACAATCCCACTAGCTGGCTGCTACATTTGTGGTTGAAGATTGGCAATAGATTGTAGAGAAGATCACTGTCTTAGTCACTTAAAAGACAATTTTCTAGGAAGCACACAAAAATTCTTTCCAAATTAAGAACATCACCTTTCCAGATGGATTCTGCTCATTCTGTGGCCATTTCCATAATTTTTGGAGTGCATTTGATGCCAATGCTAAAAGAGTAACACCAAAATTGGTATATATTAGTCTTGTAACTTGTACAAAACAATAGGTGCTTCCTCATGGGAATCTAGTTTTGGATTTTTGAATATACAATATAATGGCATATTACCTGATGTATAAGACCCAACTTTGGTGGTAAGACATTTTTGGATCCGTATATACATTGGCAAATGAGGAATACAGTTTTGATTTCTATTGCATTCATTTTTGGTGCATTCCCTAAGGGGGAATTGATAGGGATAGGGGAAGCTAATGTAAATATTGAACTCATGAATTGCAAAGAAGGATATGTGGGTCTAGTTATAGATATGACTTTTCATATTATAGGGAGTAATGTATGGTAACACAAAGTCCATACAGTGTTTTAGAGGACACCCTTTGTCCTTGATGTCAAGGGGGGGAAATATATGACGTTGTGAAGAGTCCACAAGTGTTTTCATAAATGACGAAGGGGGGCATTGATGTAAATATGTATGTTGGGTTGCCATTAATGTCAAACTTGCCATTGATGTCAACTATGGTCCAAAAGGTGTGTCAGCAGTATTTCTACCTATTTCAGAGTGGTATAGTGACAGCAGTGCTTGCACCAAGGAGTTTTTGTTGTCATGATAGCATAGCCAAATATCTACTTCAGATTGGCATTGGTTTAGAGTATAGCTCATCTAAATCCTTCTTCAAATTTTGCATGTCTACTCACACAAGGTCCACATGGAGAAAGTAAGCTCTAGAAGTTCATCAACCTTGATCTTACTTATCTCCATACTCTCAATAGAAGATGGCAAAAAAATTGATAGCAAAGATGCAACAACAAAGGGATGATTTGGAGAAACATTATGAATGGATATAGGCTATAAGCATGAATCTAGATTAGAATGTCACATAATATCATATAAACAACAAAAACACCATAAACTTGTAATCATAACATCATGATCTTACCATCGTATCATCATATGCTTCAAGTTCAACATCAAAATAATAAAATGTCAAATGATAAATCATAACATCAAGTTCAAGTAAAGGAAATAGGGCATGTATAACCATATTTGTTTGTCATACCCTTTTTGCAAGGAACTCAAAAATTATTCAAATTAAACAAGTATGAACTGTAAGAGATTAAGAAAGAAGGCAAAGGTGTTACCTCACCAGGATGATAGTAATAATGAGACAAAGAACCATGAAGACTAAATCCAAGGAGACTAGATCTGAACATCTAGTTTCATTCAAATTCAAAAATTGGTTTGCCTTCATAGCACTGTCAAGTCAACAACATGCGCATTATTTTGTGTCTAGAGTGCCATCAATGTTTTTAAATGTAGAATGAAATGGTTGTAAGTATGCATTTCTACCACATGCAAATGATTTTGAGATACAGATCTGTGCAATCCAATCTCCCAAGGAATAGACATCACCACTTATATTGCCATCTTTGCCAAAACAGGATTTTTCATAAAGCAATGTTAGAATAGTTACTAAAATGGTCATAAATTATGTTCTTATAGTAAAAGAATACTTTGACTTTAAAAAAAACTACACAATATTAAAACATGACATTGTGCTTTAAAAACTAAAAAGGTACCTGTAACAAAGAAGTTCATTTGGACTTGCTAATTGGTTATCACTATTAACTATAAGCTTATCTTTGGAGTTTGAGCTTCACTTGGTTTCAAGAATAGTTTAACATTCTCTACTAAACAAGTCCAACCACGTGAAGGTGGAAGCTCATTTGTCCCCTCCCCCCCCAACCCAACATCACTTTAAATTCCCCATTAACATTTAATAACATTCATTCATTCATCCATTTTTAAAATATAACATTCAATCATTATAATCACATGATAACATTCATTAACACATAAAATTCATTAACACACAACATTCATGAATAATTCATTAACACACAACATTCATGAGTAAGTCATTCATGAATAATTTATTAACACAAAATTCATTAACATGCAACATTCATGAATAAGTCATTAACACATAAAATTCATTAACACACAACCATCATTTCTTTTTGGCTTTCTTGCTATTTTTTTTTCATGAAATTTCTAAGAGGAATATCAATGTCCTCATCATCCCCCTCCTCTACTGGTTCTAGTTGCAATGCATGTCTCCTTCTCATCGCTTGAGGAACTTGAGGCCACTGCACCAAAGGGGGGTCTATTGCAATAACAAGTACTTCATGAGTTAAATTCACACCATTTTATATTAGTGAATTACGAGTTTTTATTTAAGTAAAAGGACTATAAATCAAACAATTAATTTAAAAGAACAAAACATAGATTTTCTTTAGCTAAATGTGCGACATGATCTACCTGTTGATTAGTCTGAACATCCTCTGGCACTCGTTCAACATGACATGATTCTATATCCTCTAAAATATACACAACAAGGTTACACCAAGTTCAATTAAAGATGTTAAATTGTATTAATAATAACATAATTAGTTTTAAATAGCAAATGAGCACCTCCATGGACAGTATGATGCACATCAGGGGCTTCATGATGCGGCGTATGATCTAGGTCATGATTAACAGGTTGCATTGCAATGTCATGCACATTATTATCAAATAGATTGTTGCTCAAGTATTCAATTTCTAATATATTTTTTTGGCATATTTACCTGTGCACATGATGTAGGAGACTATTCAGTTGGGGCAATGGAAGCTTGCCATAGGCGTTCAGCCACGGTTGCATAGCCTTGCTTGAAGGCAATTCTTTTGTGTTCTTCAGTGGCCTCTAGATTAAAATCAGCGCTCTATATTTTTTTATTAATTAACAAAATTATTTGTATTTTATAAATAATTTTTCTCTGTAATTCATTTACTACTACTTACAACTCATGCTTTGATTTTAGAATATCCCCCAGAGCCAAGTCTGTGTTGCCCAATCTTTTCCAACCTAGCCTTTGTCGCCTTTGATGTGTCCTACAACCTATGAAAAGTTTGAAATATGTTAGATGATATAGATATAAAGATTAGTACTAATTAGTGCATTATTACATTAATGTACTAGTAGTTAATACTATTGCATAACTTCTTGGATTTGTTGGTGTAATTTCTCTTCGACCATTCCCTTTCTCATTTGCTTCCAAAATGAACTCATTCCATTCCCTCACAGTAATAAAGGGAGGACGCTCATACTTCGAGTTTAGGACGAGACTCTTTCTATATGAGTCCCTTACAACCTTAAGATGTTTACAAGCTTTTTGTAACATTTTCTTATGATCAAAAATATTAATACCAAACTCATGCTCTAAATCTTTGATGAGCTGATTTTTTAATTTTTTATCTTGAAAGTTCCACCTTTTAAGAAAAAACACAAAATTGTTAGATATAGCTAGTAAAAGAAAAGATCCGAATGAAAGGAGAAATGTTGCACCAATTAATGATATGAAAAAAAAATAGTGGGATAAAATTAGTTCACTTATGATGTTCCACCTTGTACATATGGTGGGCCTGAATTTTTGCAGTGTGAGGTCATAAAGCTTCTTATAAAATGTATCATTTCCTACAAAAAAGGTCATGGGATAATCAATCCAAAGCTTCTTATGAATAGGTAAATGCATATTACAATATAAAAAATAATTATTTAAAGTACCTAGAATCTTAGGACATTTTAAAGGCATTGATTCATCATTGTCAATCAACAATGAGGTCTGCATAGCTCCCGTGCTAGAAAAATGGGTAGCTCCAAAAAATTATGGTGAATTATCACCAATACATGCACTATGATCTATATCTGGCATAGCAGATGGTGCATCTCCTACCCCAAAAAAATATATCCACTATGTGATGCACCCAAGATAAAAGTACAAATTATCAACTCATAATTAACACAAAACCAAATATAGCACAAGAAGGATTTATCAGCTGGATGTCCCCTTGTTGCTGACATTGTAGTCAGCAATCTCCTATGGAAGTCTATCAACCTCATAGGAGTCTCCTGCACTTGATGACCTAAACAATACATTGTTAGCAAAGACATTCTGAAATAATAAAAGTAAGAGTTAAGAAGTTTTTGAATGTTCAAAATAAAAAATTCCTTGTAACTTGTCAACTAAAAGATTATTTTACCAGTGGCAGTTGGAGCTTTGCTCGTACCGACCTCACCGCATTGTCCTTGACCAAGTTCTGGATCAGTTGCCAAAAAATCCTGTAACAAGAACACATATTACATTTTTTACTTCACAACATAAAAGATTATAAAATATAAATCTTTATTGAACTTTTGTTATAACTAAAGATTCATTACTGCTTACTTCATAACGACAAGCTTGTGCTCTCAAATTAGATAGCCTCTTCATCATCTCCTCAGATGGAATTGTAGACACCTAAAAAATCTTTTAGAAAATAAAGTATTTTTATTTTCTTAAAAAGTCTCTGATGACATCATCATTAATTAATTAATTAATTATTTAATTTATTTATTTATTTTTATGCCATTAAATCTCTTTATCTTAATTAAAAATATTTAATTAAGGAATCCCTCCCAAAAATCTTTAAATCTTATTTAAACATTATTTCCTTATTAATTAATTGACCAAAAATCTCAAAATAAATAATTTCTTTATTTTTTGCCCAAAACTTGGCCAATTTCCTTAAGACCACTAACCTCTTCCAAAATCTTCTAATCCTTCTTTAATTTCAATTAAAGGCTAATCCCATCATTTCCTATCCCTAATCCCAACTCAAAATATTTAATAAAGATTAAATATTAATCCTCATGTTTATTCAAAATGTTTTAATAAATATCTCCTCAACCCAAAGCCCTTGAAATAAATTAAACTTTATTTATTTCCTAAAACCTTTTTTATCCTCATCCTAGGAAGTTCTAGACTCTTCTAGAAAGTCTTCATCCTCATCCAAAGCCTAACCTCTTCTAGAAGATGTCAATCCTTATCTTTAATCCTAATCCTAATCCCCTTCTAACCTTGTCACATTCCCTAAACATGGGTTAAGACTTGCTAACCCAAGCCAAAGTTAACAAACATCTCCTCCTTCACCCACCCTCATTTATTGTCATCCACTTGCCTATCCCTAAGCTAATCCTAAACCATCATAATCCATCCTCTAATCATTTGCACAATCCTAAGCAAGCTTAAAACCTTCCTAATCCAACCCAAGTCGAAATTCCTCACCCTCCAACATAAATGACCCTCAAATATCTCTTACACCCTCCTTCAATGCTCTTACAAAGCACTTATGAAGGGTCTTTATGAAGATATTATCCCTTGAGCCTCCTTTGTTGACTCATCCTTGCCCTTTCCTCCATCCTCTCACCCTGTGACATGTGTCACTTCCTGATTGGCTGTAAGGAAGCACAATCTATGTGCTCTCTTCTCATTCAATCTGAGCCCTCCATAAGCTTTCTCCTTTCCTTCCATCTTAGCCCTCCATCCCTCAAGCCTCTTGCCTATAAATTGGATCTTTTCCCTTTGCAAAAACAACACAATCTAGAAAGTAAAGCCATAATGCCATTTTGAGAAGCCATTTTTTTACATCAAATCCATTCACCAAAATCTATCAAAAATCCTCCATTGAAGCCCATTTGAGCATTTGAGCATACATACATAATCAAGCCATCTTAACTATTAGACACACCTCTACATCAAGTGATCATCCTCATTGAGAGAGCCTATCCATGGCTCATATTCTCATTTGAGGACTTCACTTTGTCTCTCATGAAGTTATGTTAAATTAGTATGCAAATGCTTTTTGATTGTTTTAATTTAGTGTTTCTAACATACTTAAGTAGCATATACGTTTTGGCACACCCGGTGGGACCCCGCATGGGTCATCTTCATTAGCTTTTTTAGTCAAGTTTTGTATGTCATTTGCTAATTTTGGCTAATTTTGCTTGTTTTTGTGATTGGTAGGATTGTATAAATTGGTTTTGTAGGTCCACATGAGCATGAAGAAGACAAAGGAACTCATAGTCTATCTCATAGTGTTTGCAGATTTTTCAAGCTTATAGGTGGATGGAGCACTTGGAATTCTTCTTCCTCTTCTTGTCTATATTCTTCTTCTATTCCATCTACTTCTTCTTCTTCTTGAGGGATCTTGACCTTTTTTTTTAATGAAGCAAAATATATGCAATTTTTTTTTTTAAGTGTTTAAAATGAACTCCCAAATCATACTTAAATCTATTAAAAACTAAAAATTTGCAAAAAAAATAAATCTTTTAACAAGTGAAACTAAACCAATCCAATCATTTGCATCCTTGCAACATCAAAGTTTTAGATGCATTCATGCAAAGTTAAGAACACTTCATTTTTGGGAATTTAAAAAGAACTTCAAGTTTCCATTTCACAAGGTTCAAAATCAACACTAAGTGCACACTAAAATCTAAATCAAACTCAAAGCATCAATCAAGGATAAAATGAACCTCATTTGCAAATATTTTAAAGTTCTTTTAAAAATCTCATGAAAACTAAGAGTTCTAAATGGTTTCCAAAATTTTTCTAAAAGCTTTGCTGTTTGTTCCAGACAAATGTCTTGTTGCAAAATCTTGAATGTTTCCTAGATTTTTCATGCATCAAAACAATCTAGGAATATCATTTTTTTAGGCTTAAAACATGCAAACTAGAACACAAAATCTTGAATGAAAACCAAATTCCAAAGAGTCATTTTCACTTTTGAGTCCAAAACAATCTTGAATGATCTAAGGTTAAAACAAAGCACTTCAAAGTTCTTAAAACAACACGCAAAATATCAATCTTGAATGCTCAAAGGAAAAAACTTGAATGTTTAATCACTTGTCTTTGAATGCATGTTACTAAAATCACTATTGAGTGCCATGGATTAAAATCAAGTTTTATTTTATTTTATGAATGCATGATTAAAACAACAAATCCAATCTTGAATGCCATAGATCAAATAATCATCTTTTGGAGCATAAAAAGAATCCACATTTTAGAAACTTTCTAAGTTATAAAAACAAATAAAGACACTTTGAGTGAATTTTTTGTTGGACTCACCCTCTTTAATAACCCATCATTCTAACCATTGGTTGCAATATCAGCGCCATATATAGGGATGGGTCCACCTAAGAAGGTGTTAAGTGCTCCACAAAAATCAAATTCCACTCACTTGAATTTTTATTGGTTTTTCTAAGATAGAAAATTTCTTGAATACACATTAGTCTCGCTAACACTTCATTTGGGCATAAAAATTGAACAAATCTTGACGTGGAGGGCCTTCGGGCGCGCGCTTGAAATTGAGTTTTACACACATCTTTATTTTGGGCTTAAAACAAACTCACACTCAATCTTGAATGCTTTAAAGAAAATCAATCGATACTTGACGTGGAGGGCCTCCGGGCGCGCCAATTTACTTTTTGTTGACCCTAAATCTTCTTGGTGTATTCATTCTTCGATCACTTCTCTTTTGTTGGCGCATTTCAAATTAGAATTGAACCTTTGCATCTTAAATCACGTGTGTTTTCAAAAGGTCTAGATCAAAAAACTTAAAGCGTCAATTGGAAAAGAACTCTGTCTTTTAGCCCAAGATCATCCAAGTCTTCTCTCCCTTTGTCGTCTTTCGAGGCCATCTTGGGTGCATAAGATTAGGATCCAAAATTTTGTCTTAGCTTTTAGGAGGCCTGCTTGGGGATTTCATCACCCCTTGGGATGACTTCAACTCCATCGTTCCGGTAGAGTATAAAAATCGGGAGGTGAATCAAAAGACACCTCTCTTGGGATCAAAATTTTGTCACTTGGGCTAAGCCTCAAGGAACTTTATACCCTTGAGAAGTGAAAGAGGAGAAGTGGGTTACCACTCCTCTCGGCTGTGTGACATTGTTTTGGTTTCATCTACGGATTTGGGCCTCACGTACCTTAGGTATATCGAGGACTTCCTAGCTAAACCAACTGTCAGCCTTGTAAACAACCATCTAGGATGTTAATTTGTTTGAAGTGACTGATCGAAACATTTGTAGAATATACACACTCCACGGCGCAGTTACTGTCTTCTGAGAATCAAAACTTCTATTTGGTTTTTCCTATCTATTGCTTGATCTTTTACTTGTTGAATGAATGTTTGCAAAACTCAGTCAATCCTAGCTTAGGGCACACTTAGCGTAGTCACTGCCTGTTTCAGAAGTTGAACAAAGTTGAAGCAAAACAACCACGATCTCTCAAAGTCAAACAGATTTAGGAATTTATGTCAGAACAACCCAAACCCAAACAGAAGTTTCACAAAGCCAAACTCAAGCCATCTTAGGTATACCAAGAAATTTTAGCCAAGAGAAAGGAAGTAACACCAAGGCCTTGAATTACCAAACTCCACAAAGCAGAAGACAAAGCTGCCGACGAAGCTCTTCAAGACGCCTGGTTAGATCGCACTATCAGATTTAGCAAACATCCAGGAGTTAACCCTACTTATGCCTTACCAATTAGGCATGATTTTTATGATTAGACCCCCTTGTTTCTCCCCATCTTCTTGCATAAACTTCACATTAGAGTCATCTTTGTAGGAAAGCCAACCATTCTAGGTTATCCCTTTAAGCATTTTAGCTCATCCATCTCATCTAGTTCTTTGCCTTAGAACCAAACCATCTAGCCAGCAATCAAAAAGTTCACATCCAAGCCTTCAAAATTATTGTCACATTGCCAGAACTTGCTTTTCCTATCATCTTGCAAATCCACTAGTCTCACCAAGGTTATCCCTCTGACAAAGATTTGTCTAGGGTAATCTAGCCTTGTCACTTGTCATCCCTCATCACCTTGAGCTAAAGGTTGGGATCCACAAGTGGTCAATCTCATGTTTTTCCTAAGGGATCATCATTCTATCCTTAAGTTGACACAATCACCACAAAGCTTGCACATAGGAAAGCAAACCTTTCGTGCTTTGGCAACATATCTTTGAAGTTAGAATCCCCAACACAGTCTTCCTTAGGTTTGTCATAAAGCTTTGCCTCAACCTAGGAAATCATTTGCATAGATTATCCTCCCCCCTTTGCATCCATCAACATTGTTGCACCTCATTACTAGGAACATTTTCATGCCACCCATCACTCGCTTAGCCAAGAAGAAGAAGGAAACAATGGAGCCCTATCATTTGGATTAGACAACATCGCTCCCCTTGAGCACTCAACCATCCTTCAGCCCAAAGAATGCTATACCATTACCTACTAACATTGAAGCTTTCATGAACCAACCAGGAAATGCAATATTGGTGAACGCCATTATAGACAAGAACAAAGAAACAATCATGGCAAACTTTCAGAGGGACAACGTAGGAGCCTTCGATTTTGGAAGACCTCCTCCCTTGTTAGATCCTTCTCACCCTCTGTTTGGGCAGCTGCAACCACCCATAGGCTCTTATGATCCAAATCATCCTTTGTATATACCAAAAGAAGAGCCTCAACCCACCTCATATGATCCAACAGACCCAAACATACTAGCCTCCACTCAAGTTGAAATCTCCATTCCACAAGCCAATCCAGCTACCACCATTCCACTATTGGTCCATACCAATCCATCCCAAACCCCCTTCACCTAAAACACCTCATCATTCACTCCCTTCACTATTGCTACTGCTGCTCTCCAACCTAGCCTTCCAAATCCACCCATCTCCCAAATCAGTGCTAGCATCTTTAGCCAACCTCAGCAATATACAACTGAGATGCCACCCATGGGGCCAAGTAATCAACCTTTCATCACCCCCAGCTTGTTTACCTCAGCTCAGAGCATAATTCTATCATTTCCACTAGGTCCTTGGAGCTCAGTGCCATTAGCCACAAATCCACAAGCTACTGCCCTCACTCCACAAAGCTATCAAACCCCACAAGCTACTACCAATGTTTTTCCAAGCTCTCAAGTGACCCAAGCTCCTGCCACCACTCTACCAAGCTTTCAAATCCAGCCACCAAGCTATCAAAACCCATCAGTTCCATTTCCAAGCTTTCAATTCCCACCACCTCCACCACCAACTAATCCATTACCTCCTATTACTAACTATTTTTCTATGCCACTTCTAGGAGGAAATCCACCACCACCAACCACCAATCACTTGGCCTCTTTTGCCATGCAGATACCCTCCCAAATGGGGGCACAACCAACATATATTGGTCAAACTCCTCAAATCCAAAGTCAAGTTCCACAAGCTCCTCGATCCTTTCCCCAAGCTTCACAACCATCTTATACCTTACCTCCACAAGGCAATCCATTTATCCCACAGCCAACTTATGTTCCTCAATCCCAACCTCAAATCCAATATCAACAACAAGCCTCGCAACACATGCAAAAATATGTGCCACCTCCACCTCAGCAACTCATCATCCACCATTTAGTTGCCCAAGCCATGTACAATCCCTACCAGCCCATACCTCAAAGCTATCCATATTCAATTGCACCATTTAGCACATATCTCCCTCAGAGTGCTCCTATAGTGGAGGCACCACAACCATCACCCATTAATTCAGAATGGGAAGCCATGAAGACAGCTTTGAAGAACATCCAGGAGGGAAATGACCCAAAAACCTTCAAGTTTATGAATGTGTGTCCTTACCCATTTGACAGAGCCATTACCATGACACTATTTCCCAAACACTTTGAGATACCCAAGTTTGACAAATTTAGAGGAAAAGGAGACCCTGTCACACATATCAAAGAATTTTACATGTACTGCCAAGAAGTGGCATATAGTGATGTCTTCATTTTGTGCCTCTTCCCCAAAATTTTGGCCAGACTAGCTCTTGAATGGTTTTATAGAATCCCATATGGCACAATAAAAAACTTTGCTGAATTATCTGAGGCATTTTTAGCCCAATATACCCATCTTGTTGAGACAAAATTATCAGTGGTTGATCTTGTCCATACCAAGAAAAAAGGTGGAGAAAGTCTTGGTGAATATCTACAAAGATAGCAAACCCTTACCACCTGCATATCTTGGACCCTGCCAGAGTGCCATTTGGTGAAAATGTTTATTGATAATGCCCATCCCAGCTTAGCTCACCACATGACCATGAACTGTTTGCAGACCTACAAAGATATCAAAGAAAAAGGAATGATCCTTGAGCAAGGACTCATTAAAGATGGTGTGGTCAAGATTTACAAGGAAGCCAACCAAAATCAAACACATTCAAATGACAAGTCTAGGTATTGGAACAAAAACAAGCACGTTGCAATAGATTGGGTCACTGACACCAGACATGTGAATATTGTTGGTCCTTCGCAAAATCAGTCCAACCCACCTTATCAACCAAACAATAAACAAGCTATCAACAACCAACAACAAAATTAGCAAAGCTTTCAAAGCCACAATCCAAAGACCAACTTTCAAAGGTCTAACAATCAAGCTAATGCCATCAATGTAGCTGCAGGACCAAAGCCCAAGTTCCAACCTACACCTCAAAACTATACACCCCTTGGTGAGCCATTAGATGTCATTTTTGAGAAATTAGTCAAGGAAAACCTCATCAAATTTCCTCCTGCCCAGCAAATCAACCCAGGCCAATCTAAAGCTGAATGGTATAGAGACAATGAGTATTGCAAGTTTCATAGGGTGAAAGGGCACACCACCCTCATATGCATGAAGCTAAAAGATTATGTGTAGGACCTCATTGATTAGAAAGAAATCATAGTTGGAGCACAAACCTCTCCCAATGTAGGCTTGCAAATCTATCAAAATGCTTTTCCTCCTTACAACAACCAAAATCCTGGAAAAACACCCATCCAAACCAATAACAACACCAACAACTACCAACCAAACCAACAGCATGGGAAGAACAATGACCACACTTCATCCTACATAGACTATGGTAGCCTCATAGGTTGTATATCTGAGAAAGAGCCTTTGGTCAATGTTATCAATATCCAAGGCCCAAACAATGAGTGTGCAATCACCACTTGAAGAGCATGATTGAACATCGCAACCCCATCAGTCCCATCAGCACTATCAACCCCAACAACATCATCCACTCCATCAAAAAGCCAGTACAATATCTTGGAACACCTTGGGAACATGCTAGCCCAAATCTCCATTTTAGACATTCTTCGCACTAGTCTTGTGTACAAAGACATCCTTGATAGAGCTCTCATAGAATCCCATGTCCCTTCAGATATCAATGCAACTACTTTTCATAATCTTGTTGGACACCTTTCATCCTCATGTGCCTTATCATTCAAGCCCACTGACATACCCATGGTCGAGGCAAATCACACCCTTCCACTTCGCATAGCCATTATGGTATCCAATTTCACCGTAAAAAGAGTAATGATAGATAATGGATCAGCCTTGAATATTTGCACCCTAAAATTCATAAAACAAGCTAGGTATACTGAGGCAGATATCATCAATGAGGTTATCACCATTAAAGCTTACGATAATCTGGAGAGAACCATAGAGGGAACAGTTTTGCTACCCATCAAGGTTGGGCCGGTCATCCAGGAAATAATTTGCCATGTTGTTGATCTAAACCTACCATTTAACATCCTCCTTGGACGCCCATGGATCCATGCCATGAAGGCCATTCCATCCACATATCATCAGTGCCTCAAATTTTTGCATAAGGGCACTGAAGTGACCATCCATGCCGATCCAGAACCCTTTGCTTATTGCAATGCGGTTGAAGCCTCATATACAAACCATTTCCCTAGCATCAAAATCAGCCAATCCATCGCCAATTCATCCAACACCTATAATGACCCAGAAACCATCCTTGCCTCCACCCTATCTACCCTAAAGATCAACAACAAAGGTTGTGGAGAGTATAGCCTGTCTGATGCATTTGTAGTTGGTGCATTGCCACTTGATCCACACACCCATGGACAACCCACATATCATAGAGCCAAGGAGATTCCACCTCCTCAAAACACACAACTTGGCCCAACAACCTTTGTATCCCCGAGAATCCCTCTTCATGAGGAGCTCACTCTGGATATCAACAATTGGTTACATAAGGATGCACCTCCAAGAAATTAAGCACGCCTTGATCACTTCAGCCAGAAGTATCCCCAAGCACATAAGCTCATCACTGAAAAATAGAACTATCAAGGTGTTGGTCTAGGACTAGAGGAAAGAGGCATGTAGTGTCCCATCGAAGCACACAAATGGGAAAAGAAGTTAGGTCTAGGCTTTGGCATACCCACAACTGGGGGCACCAATACAGACGGTCATGCTTTTTTGAACATCCACCATGACCTTGTAGAAATCAAAGACATTCCGGAGGAAGTTAAAAAGAGAGCCTACGACGATATCCCAAACCAAATCTCCCTGTGAGATTGTATTCTCCAAGAACTATCCATCCATTTCATCGACCTACCACTCGCTCACCTTGAACTCATAGATTGGGACCAACCAAGCGTCATACACATTGATGAGTTCACATTAGAGGAAGTGCTTCTGAGATTCATGGAAGCTGAAACTCCTCACAAGCAAACAAAGCCAAATTCTGCCTATATCTATAAGCTAGATCCTAAGGGGTATTTTGGAGAAAATCCCCAACCTAGTCTCGATACACCCAAAACTAGAACTAAGGCAAATCCGAGACTAGCTCAGCCAGTGAAGAGAGCCCCTCAGCAAGAAAATCTAGAGTCACAAGCAGAACATGAGGATTTAGCATTGCCTCCTCAAGATAATTGACTAGAGGTGTCTTCTATTCTAATTGAGGATACTAGAGAAGTCAACATTAGTTCTTTAGAGATCCCCAGACTTGTTCACATTGCTGCATCCCTATCACAAGACCAACCTGATCTCCTCTTTGAGGTCTTAAGAGAGAACATTAGCCAATTTGCATGGTCATATCAGAACATGCCAGGACTTTATCCAACGCTTGTAGTTCATCATCTTGCAGTCGATCCAAAGATCAGGCCCATCAGACAAAAACTTAGAAAAATGCACCCCAAGGTGACATTACTAGTCAAAGTTGAATTAGAAAGAATGTTAACTGCTAAGGTTATCTGACCTATCGACTACTCATAGTGGATCTCCAACATGGTCCCCATCACTAAGCCTTCTAGTGACATCACAATCTGCACTGATTTTAGAGTTCTTAACAAAGCTTGTCCAAAAGATGATTTTCCCTTACCCAACATAGATATGATTGTAGACCTTACAACTAGACATGAAATTCTGCCCCTCATGGATGGATTTTTTAGGTATAATCAAATCAAGATTGCAGAAGAGGATCAGCATAAGACAACATTCACTACCCCTTGGGGAACCTTTTGCTACAACATGATGCCTTTTGGCCTAAAGAATGCTGGGGCTACCTATCAAAGAGCTATGACAGCCATTTTTCACGATCTTATCCATAATATTTTGGAGGATTATGTGGATGATATCTTGGTTAACTCTCACACCTTCATGGATCATTTTGCTGACCTGGAGAAAGTCTTTGATAGGTTAGCCAAATATCATCTCATGTTGAATCCCAAGAAATGTGTCTTTGGGGTCACATCTAGCAAGTTTCTAGGCTTTATAGTTTGTAAAAAAGGTGTAGAGATCGACCACAAGAAGGTCAAGGCTATCTTAGACATGCCTCCTCCCCAGACACTATGACAGCTTCATACTCTTTAGGGAAAGCTTCAATCCATCTGGCGCTTCATCTCCCAGCTTGCAGATAAGTGTACACCATTTGCACATCTACTAAAGAAAGATGAGAACTTCAAGTGGGATTCTTTATGTCAACGCAGCTTCGATCAACTCAAGTAGTATCTCGCCAATCCCCCTATCTTGGTTCCACTAGTGCCTGGTCGTCTCTTCATCTTGTACATATCAGCAATGCCTATTGCTCTAGGGGCACTTCTAGCATAGTACGATGACTACGACAGAGAAAGAGCCATCTACTATATCAGTAGAACCTTAGTTGGTTATGAACTCAATTACACTCCTATGGAAAAAGCTTGTTTGGCAGTTGTTTTCTCAACTCAAAAGCTTTGCCACTACACGCTAAGTCATATTGTCTAGCTAGTACCCAAAATTGATCCTCTCAAGTATATGCTCTTTAGAACAACACTTATAGGCCTTTTGGCCAAATGGGTTATGCTCCTTAGCGAATTTGACATCCAGTATGTGGACAGAAAGGCAATCAAAGGGCAAGCTATAGCAGATCACCTAGCTGATGCACCTCTAGTAGATACATATCCTTTGATCACAGAATTTCCAGATGAACATATCTGTCTAATTGAAGAATAGCCCCCATGGAAACTTTCTTTTGATGGCTCATACAGATCTCATGGATCAGGGGCAGGAATATTGTTGGTCACACCTCAAGGAGATTACATTACAAAAGCTTTTAAGCTACAATACCCTAGCACCAACAATATAGCTGAATATGAGGCTCTCATAGCAGGATTAAAGATAGCTGCAGAATGGAACATCACTGAGTTACAAATCTTTGGCGATTCTTAGCTCATCATCAAGCAAGTCCTAAATGAATATCAAACCAAAGATGAAAAGCTATTACCCTACAAAGAGCTTGTTGATTAGCTGACTCGACATTTTACAAAGCTTTAGTCTACACAAGTGCCTCGAATGCAGAACAAGGTAGCGGACGCTATGGCTACTATCAGCTCGCTCTTGGAAATTTTCCAAGAGGCTACGCAATATGAGTTTTTAGTCAAGCAGTTCCTCACACCCGCCTATGCGAATGAGGATTCAAATCGTGTTTGCATATTGGTTGGTCCCCAATCCCCTTGGTACCATGAAATCCACACTTACCTTAAAGATGGTATCATATCCCCTCACCTCACACGAACCCAACGCTAAAACCTCATCCGAAAATCATCCTGCTATGTCATCATAGCCAATACCCTATATTGTCAGGGTTATCACGATACTCTCTCTAGGTGTTTAGACCAAAATGAGGCCACGATGGCGTTAAAAGAAGTACACTCCAGACTTTGCGGTGCCCACACAAGTGGTATTGTCCTAGCGCGACAAATCCTTAGAGCAGGCTACCATTGGCCTACCATCGAAGAAGACTCCTGTGACTTTGTTAAAAAATGTCTCCCATGTCAGCAGCATGCCAATCTTGTGCACGCTCCAACACAAGATCTACAGCCTATTGCACCACCTTGGCCCTTTGCATGTTGGGACCTTGATCTAGTTGGAACTATCACACCTCTCTCATCTGATGGACATAAATGGATAATAACAGCTACAGACTATTTCACTAAATGGGTGGAAGCAGTCCCCCTAGTCTCAACTATAGGAGTTCAGGTCTCTAAGTTCATCTTGTACCACATTGTTTACCACTTCGGCATCCCATCCACCATCTTCACCGACCACAGAGGTAACTTTGAAAATCTCAACATGGAAGAATTATGCACTTCCCTCCGCATCCATCAGTGCTTTTCTAGCCCATATTTCTCACAAGGTAACGACCAGGCAGAGGCAACTAACAAAACCCACCTCAAAATCCTAAAGAAAGTTGTCAATGATTTCGGCCGCGATTGGCACCTACAAATAAATCCAGCCCTATGGGCCTATCGAACCTCCTTCCATACATCCACAGGAACAACTCCATACTCCCTAGTCTATGGTGCCGAAGTGGTACTACCCATAGAGGTTGAATTTCCCTCCTTGTGCATATCTTTGTGAGGGAAAATATCAGATGAAGAATACATAGTAGCTCGGCTCACCCAGCTAGATCTCCTAGACGAGAAGCGACAACACCCCTATGATCATCTCAGAGTCTATCAATCTCATCTCAAAAGGAACTTCAATAAGAAGGTGCTTCCTCGACACTTTCAATCAGGCGACATGGTCCTCAAAGAAAATATGAAAGTCCAAGCAGATCGAGAAAAGAAAGATAAGTTTGAACCTACATGGCTTGGCCCTTATGTTGTCACTGCTTCTTTCGGCTCCAGAGCCTATTAGCTATCTACACCAGAAGGAGAACTCTTGAATGATCCTACTAACATCATTCATCTCAAGAAGTTCTACGCTTGAAGATCCTTGGTATACCCAACTTTTGAAAAATACAAAAAAAAATAGTAAAGAGAAATAAGTGTCCAATGGTGAAAATTTGGCAATTCAAGCACCTTGGATAGGTACCTTGGTGAAAACTTGGTAATTCAAGTGCCTTGTGTACTAAGACTAATCTATTATCTATCACTATCCTATCCCTCATCCATCCACTCACCATCCCATAAAACACCTACTTGTTTCCTTGGTGTTCCAACCAAATATCCAACATCTAATGAAGCTTGTAAATACCTCTTGTACAACTTGTAAGTCTTGTACCTCAGCTTGTAAATCTTGTACCAAAGCTTGTATCATACCTTGTAAATCTTGTATCATCCCTTGTATCATAACTTGTATATCCAAATCTTGTCCAAAACTTGTACCATATTCCAACTTGTAAATAATCTTGTATCCTAGTTTGTATCCTATCACATGCACAAAAAGAATCCCATTTTCCTTAAGCTTTTCACAAAACCATCAAATTATCCAACTATCCATCCAACACACTCTAAAACATTTTGATCTCACAAAACCCAAACATGAACAACCTTGTACATTTGTAACATATCTTGGTCTGTCAACTTGTACATCCTCTTTAGCTTAGTACCATTGTATCTATCTAGCTTTCATATTAGTTCATCCTTGATCAACATCTTGCACACATCGCACAAATCTTGGTTAGCTATTCCAATGCATCCTTTAGCTAGATCTCCTGTCACCAAAGTGTTATCCTTCTTAGTTCAGCTTGTCAGACGCATCACTCATTCAGATCCATCAGCTTAAGTGCTCTCCGATAGATCCTTGTAGGATATAGCTTTCCTCATGTCTGATCTTGGTCCGTTAGTACCTTGTCCTACCCATCTCATTGGCAAATGGTTCTCTTTTGAATTTTTGCTTTCTTTTGATTTGGAATCTTCCCTTTGAGTCTTGAAGTATCTTTTTCAAGCAATCTTTCTGTTCCCTCCTCAAAGTTGCCATGATCTTCCATATCATGGTATACTGCGAATGGGGCAATCTGAGCGTAAGGTTTTGATCAGGTCTTTTGTTTGTTTTTCTTTTCTGCTTGTGGGTTACCCAATGTAAGTTCCATGCTGCTTCCTCTCGGATTCATGTGTGCTACTGGGGCAATCCTTGCGTGTTTGTTTTGAGTCAAGTCCATCAGTCCTCTGGACAGTTGGTGAAAAGGCCTTGATGTTCTTGGTAACCTTGGCAATTAACCAACAGTCCTATAGCAAATCTAGTGCTCAACTACATGGTGGTACTTCTCTTTGAAGTATCCCCCCGCTCAAAAAGCTTCAATGGAATCCCTTCATCTCCATTATTCTCCATCCATATCCAACATCTGTCTCTCCTACCCCAGCTCATGCATCAGTATCTCTTTGAATTAATCATCACTCTTAGCTTTAGGGATCCACAATCCTAGTCTTAGGGATCCACCAATCCAATCAATCCACCAAGCCTCATCTTTTTAGATCCACAATCCTAGTCCTAGGGATCTCTGAAACCCATCTTCCGCCAATCTGACTCTTTGAAATCCTGTTGCATCAGCTTTATAATCCCCTCGTCCTTCTCCCTATGCTGGATTCCTTTTTATAGCACTCCGCTCCTTCATCCTCCACGTTCCCTAAAGTCTTAAGCTTGCTTCCTCTTGTGCATTTGATTCTCCTTTATCATTCTCCCATGGTGAGAGTTTGAGCTAATTCAACCCCTTCTCTTTGCCAATCTGAGTCTCCTTGCCTATCTCAGATTCTTGTATTTTTCAAGAAGCCATCGAGCCTTATTTTCTCTCCCCACCGCCTTCTTGAGGGGGCATCTCATAGTCTAGTCTTGCCTTCTTATCCAAGACTGGGGCAACTTTATTGCTAATAATCTTCCTTGTGTTGTTTATATTCAAACTTCTTTGAAATAGTGTTATCTCAACACTATGTCAAAGAGGGGCAAAATGTAGACACCTAAAAAATCCTTTACAAAATAAAGTATTTTTATTTTCTTAAAAAGTTCCTGATGACATCATCATTAATTAATTAATTAATTATTTATTTTTATGCCATTAAATCTCTTTATCTTAATTAAAAATATTTAATTAAGGAATCCCTCCCAAAAATCTTTAAATCTTATTTAAACATTATTTCCTTATTAATTAATTAATTGACCAAAAATCTCAAAATAAATAATTTATTTATTTTTTGCCCAAAACTTGGCCAATTTCCTTAAGACCACTAACCTCTTCCAAAATCTTCTAATCCTTCTTTAATTTTGATTAAAGGCTAATCCCATCATTTCCTATCCCTAATCCCAACTCAAAATATTTAATTAAGATTAAATATTAATCCTCATGTTTATTCAAAATGTTTTAATAAATATCTCCTCAACCCAAAGCCCTTGAAATAAATAAAACTTTATTTATTTTCTAAAACCTTTTTTATCCTCATCCTAGGAAGTTCTAGACTCTTCTAGAAAGTCTTCATCCTCATCCAAAGCCTAGACTCTTCTAGAAATGTCAATCCTTATCTTTAATCCTATTCCTAATCCCCTCCTAACCTTGTCACATTCCCTAAACATGGGTTAAGACTTGCTAACCCAAGCCAAAGTTAACAAATATCTCCTCCTTCACCCACCCTCATTTATTGCCATCCACTTGCCTATACCTAAGCTAATCCTAAACCATCCTAATCCATCCTCTAATCATTTTCACAATCCTAAGCAATCTTAAAACCTTCCTAATCCAACCCAAGTCGAAATTCCTCGCCCTCCAACATAAATGACCCTCAAATATCTCTTACACTCTCCTTCAATGCTCTTACAAAGCACTTATGAAGGGTCTTTATGAAGATATTATCCCTTGAGCCTCCTTCGTTGACTCATCCTTGCCCTTTCCTCCATCCTCTCACCCTGTGACATGTGTCACTCCCTGATTGGCTGTAAGGAAGCACAATCTATGTGATCTCCTCTCATTCAATCTGAGCCCTCCATAAGCTTTCTCCTTTCCTTCCATCTTAGCCCTCCATCCCTCAAGCCTCTTGCCTATAAATTGGATCCTTCCCCTTTGCAAAAACAACACAATCTAGAAAGTAAAGTCATAATGCAATTTTGAGAAGCCATTTTTTTACATCAAATCCATTCACCAAAATCTATCAAAAATCCTCCATTGAAGCCCATTTGAGCATTTGAGCATACATACATAATCAAGCCATCTTAGCTATTAGACACACCTCTACATCAAGTGATCATCCTCATTGAGAGAGCCTATCCATGGCTCATATTCTCATTTGAGGACTTCACTTTGTCTCTCATGAAGTTATGTTAAATTAGTATGCAAATGCTTTTTGATTGTTTTAATTTAGTGTTTCTAACATACTAAAGTAGCATATACAGGAATATTTGCTTCATCCAAAATTTTCATTATTTCTAAATTTATTTTTTAAATTTTTTTCTTCAACATAATTTTTACATTAGGTGTTTCTGCAATATTATCATCAGAAGGGGTAGCTATTGGCTCTGTACTTACTGTAGGTGCTTTTCCCTTATCTTGAACATCAAATTGTGAGAGGAATATCAGTACAACTATCATAAAACCTCAAAAACTATAAATAAAATAACATTTTTCAACTATCTAATTTGTACAATTTTAATGAGGTTTACCCTTTCTAAAGAATGGGTGGGAGTAGCATCCTCGTGGCCTCTATCATGTGTGGGATCCATATCATCCTATCACAAAGATTAAACATGAAAACTTCAGTTAACTGAAAGCAATAGACAACAAAAAAAAACTTATTAACAAAATGGTATATAGTACTTACAACCCTCATGATAGTAACTTTGTTTGTATCTATGCAATTTAAATGGTAATCTATTAGCAGTTCTTCCCTTGCACTTATTGATTTTATTACATAAACAAAAACTTCATTCCCCTCACACACCTCAAATATACAATTGGGTTGCATACTAGTTGAGGAAGGTCACGTACTATTTATAAAACCTACAATATTACCTGTTGCTTTTGGTCTCCCATCAATGTACATAGCAAATCTTTTACTTTGATCATTTTCTTTCCATTGTATATAATTAGCTGATAGTGCATACCTAAACATACTTTTTTTTTAATATTGAACAATCCACATCCAATTATTGTAATTGTAACATGGACCAACATACTTGAACAATTTGACAACTTTTTTGTAACAGACCTTTATCCCATCCATGAAAAATAGGCCCAAACCATGTAATGAGGATGGAGCAATGCAATATATCCTCTCATTAACACAAAAATGGTGTTAATTGGAGGTAGCTCATTGGGTACCCATTCTTTCTCAATGTGTGTGTACCGAAAGGGCACCTTGATGTCGCATTTTGTCTTGTCATCATAAGAACATGACCCCCCATTAGCAAGGAAAAATTGCATGCATTTATCGATTTTTTTTCTAATCTTTTCACCTCTAGTTGATCTCCCTATTTTAGTCATATTACATGTAGAGCTTTCATCTACCATTTCCTTATTTCCCTCATTCGATGTAGATAGATCTGACAAGTACCTATTTGGTGGGTCCTACAATCCATCAAATGGAAATTTGATAATATTTAAATAATATATATAGAATAATCAAGTTGTGACTCATACGTGCAATTCTTCTTTGTCTATATGTGAGAGATATAAAATGTAGTAAGTTGAAAGTGATTATACAATTATATTTCTATACGGACCTTCTTTGTCTATATATACATTATATGATTACATAATATGTCTATTTATAACATACATGCTCAATGATAAACAAGAAGAATATAAGAAAATTATGTCTATTTATTGACTTATACCTACTGATCCATGTCACTGTGCACGATCCATGCCAAAGGGGTCAAAGTTCCTGCATATGGTAATCATTTATCTTAAGTTAGCTAAAAATTACATTATACATGTATACTACAAATAACTTAGAAGACAACATGAACAATATGCAACATTGTAAACATAAACAAATTTACCTTATATATGGAATGCAAGACCATCAACAAAAGGGGTGACGATGTCTGTAGTCAATTACCTGTTTGCAAAAAGGGTGATAATCAAACACGATATAAACATTGGTAATTATAAATAACATATGTTGTAATCATTAGAATTGAACACAATAAATATGTAATCAAATTTCCTGCATATGTTAATAATTTATCTTAAGTTAGCTAAAATTTACATGATACACATATGCTACAAATAACTTAGAAGACAACATGAACAATATGCAACATCATAAACATGAATAAATTTACCTTATATATGGAATGCAAGATTGTCAACAGAAGGGGTGACGATGTTTGTAGTCAATTACCTGTTTGCAAAATGGGTGATAATTAGACACAATATAAACATTCATGGTAATTATAAATAACATATGTTGTAATCATTAGAATTGAACACAATAAATATGTAATCATTACAATTGAAAGTAATAAATCATGTCAATCATTTCATTGATCATTTCAATTATGTCATTGATTATCTTCATCATCATCATCATCGCCATCATTACCATCATCATCGCCATCATTACCATCATCATCAACGTCATCGCCATCATCATTGCCATCATCACCATCATCATCATCACCATCATCATCATCACCATCATCACCATCATCATCATCATCACCATCATCGTCATCACCATCATCTTGATCTTCATCATCTTCAATATCTTCTTCTTTCATAACATTATACTTTATCGACCTTCCTCTTGGATCATGTCTAACAACAAATGACCAACCCTATTTATGTGGAACCTCTGAGTAAAACACTTACTCACATTGGTTTGAAAGAACATAGGGCTCATCTCCAACTAGCTCAAATGACCTTGTATTAATTGTTGTAAATCCATTATCATGTTGAATAACCGTTCTATCTAGATCATTTTGATTTAGTCGTAACCTGTACCATTTGATGACAAATAGAACTACTTTGAAGGAGTTAAACTTGTACTCAATTGTATCATCCAAGATGCCATAGTATTGATTTTGAGATTGTTGAGGATGTATGTCATTTCTAGATGATATATTGGTGACTTTGAAAACAGTAGTTATCCTAGAATCACAAGTTTTGTTTGTGTCATCCAACTTTTTAATCCAAAATTTGTGTCCATGATAGTACATAGCTTTGTGGTGCTTGACCTGTAATTTTTGAAGCGTGTGCAAATTATTTGCATTGTGAGTTGATACGAAACATACATTGAGTTATGATCATTAATAAATTTCTACTTACCTCTCCACCTCTTAAACCCTTTATTAGATCAACTACCATTGGTATAACATTGGAATCTCCATTACGATAAGCTTCTGTAACCAATGAAGCAACACCTTCGCATGTTAATGAGCAACCATTTTTTTGACATCGTTCAATCCATACTGTCATCCAAACAAGATTGTTCACAATATACAAATGTATTGCATCCCACTCTCGACCACTTGTATAAAAAAAAATACACCAATTATAAATAACTTATATTAAAGATTTATAAGAATTAATTAACTACAATAACATCTTAGATTTACCTCTCACTTTCCTCGATCTACCTTTGCCCATCAAATACTCCCCTTTGAATTTGTTAATTGAGTTAGGATCCCAAATACGATCTACATGGATCTTTGTTGCAAACTTAGGAAGATATTCACTAATGTATACCATGGTTTGGTATACCATATATCCCTCCACCATAGAATCCACAGGATGTGCTCTCTATCGAACCAAGCCTTTCAAAAATTTCAAGTGCCTCTCAACCATCCACATTGACCTAGTTGGTAGAGGTCCACACAATTCAATCTCCTCAACTTGATGTATGAGGTAGTGTTCTTGTGCATTGAAAAAACTTGGAGGTAGACACTTTTGCATTTCACACATAGGAAGAGGAATTTTTCTCTTTCAATATTTTATATCTTCTTTAGTTATTTCTTTAGATGACAACCACCTCATGTATTTTCCAAGATCATATATAACTTGTTTGACATTGTTGGTGAAGTGGTATGGGAGAGATAGAGGTAGAACATACTGCAATATTTGTAAAATGATCTTGTCAATATTTTATAAAAGAATGCAATTAAAACTACGTGTAGCATACAACTATATAGTAAATACAAAATAACATGAATTACCTTAATAAATTTATGCCAATCATGTGTTTTCAACCTTAGCCCAAACTCACTTTTCTTTGATATGAGATTGTTTATGTTCGCAGCAAATCCTATGGGAAATCGTATTTTTTTTTTATGACTTCTTTTATAGCATTGCTTTGCTACTCTGACAATAACCAAGGGCACTTGTATCAATCTGGTCTCCATTGTTATTTGATCAAATGCCATTTTTCATTGCATGGTTGGATTCTTCAATGTCACTACAAGTTTTGACAATTTGGTCTTTGTCACGCCTTCCATCCAAGATTTTCCATAATGTCTTTGTTACATTCTTTTTAATATGCATAGGATCAAACAAATGTACAATTGGGAGTTTCTTGTAGTACGATAACCTAGTAAATTGGGTAGGATAAATTTTATAACCTAGTAAATTGGGTAGGATAAATTTTTAGTCCTTTTGGAAGTTGGTCATTGATGCCTTAACGACCTTCACAAGCATCAATTACATCATCAATAAACAAAACACAATATAAAAATATAAATTTGAAACAAAAATCATCAAATGCAATGACATTACCTTGACAATTTATTTTATTGTATGCCAACTTCCATAGGCGAGGTGTCATTCTTTGTAGCTTTGACATAGTCTCTTCTTTCCCATTGAAAAGATGTTTTTCAATAATTTGGGACTTATGATTTCTATGTAGAAAGTGTCTATTCTCATCAAACACCTACTTTCTTAAACTTTTTGAATGACGAGATTTCATCTTTGGAAAAAAAACTGGACATGCAAATTTTCCCTTTGTCTGAAGACCTACAAGATCATGTATAATTGGATTAAATGTGTTTACTTTGTGTTGTCACTATACCATACCAAAAAAGAGGTGTTAAAAAGAGAACATACCACAAAAATGTGTTAGCCCAGGGGCATCATTTATTGTCCATACAAGCATTGCATGAAATTGAAATTGTCTTTGTCCTATTGGTCTATAGATGTCATACATAGTAACCCCATTCCATAACACCATCAACTCGTCGATAAGGGGTTCAATATATACATTGATATCTTTAAATTGGTACTTACCTAGTTGAATGAACAAAAACATTACATAATTATTATGACCACTTTGATGGATTAGTAAGAATAAATTAATTTAGATGATCATTACATCAAAAAATACTTGGAACAATCAGTGTCAACATTATGTGCTCTCTCTTTATGGACAACCAAGGAGGTATGTTATTGTTGATAAAAAAAATAGACCACACCGAGTAAGTAGATCTCATCTCTCCAAAAGGATTGACACTATCTTCTACCAATAAAAGCTTGAGATTACGAGGTTCTTCTTTAAAGTGTGGCCATTTTTCCTCTATTTTCTTAAATGCCGAACTATCTGTAGACATTCACATAATGTAATCTTGACTTCTCTTGTGTGCATGGTAATCCATAAATTGTGCCAAGCTATTGCACCTGAATAATCATTGCAAACATGGAATAATTGGAATATGCTAAAGAACCTTGCAAGACACCTTTTTTGTTAATCAATCTTATTGATATCTACTAATATGACAAATAAGGCATTGTGTTGCAAATTCATGTTGTTTATGATATATAATATGATTGTTTGGACATGCATGAATTGTTTGATACTCCATTCCAATATCTTTCATGATGGCAGATAATTCTTGGTACGAGCGAGGTAGAATGTTTGATGGTGGTAACAAACTCTCACCTATCAACCTACGACCAAAAATATAAATTGTTAATTTCAAGAATATTAATTGCTACACAAACCTAATGTTAATTGTAAGGGAACTACAAGTAAAATAATGAAAGAAGATGACATACCTTAACATACGTGTCATTGCTACATTGGATAAACCATTCATAACCTTCAAGTTCACCAACAACAATACAATAGCAAGAAGAGTTGTTTCGGAGCCTTCATATAGGGACTCGTGTGCCTTCTCAAGTATAGGTACATCAAGCTCTGCGTCAACATCATCATCATCATCATCATCTTGATCAACGTGATCTTCATCATCGTGGTATTCTTCCATGGTATCATTACCTTCTACTTCAATATTCACACCTCCATGTTCCCTCATTTGGAAATCTGCATTCTCCAAATTGTCATGGTCCATAACATGAAACTCAAGGATGTTGAACTATATGAAAATGATGATCTTATATTAGCCATGACCATGATGTCATCATCAAATAATGTCTTATGTAATTTATAAATTATTAAAATACATACCAATGGACGATATTTGTTTCCCCCTTCAATGTGACCATGTTGCCTACAATGTTCCTCAACTGTTTTGATTATATATCTTCAAGTCTTTAAACCCTTACAAATTTTGCAAGGACAATAAAATTTTCCATCACCTTTTATTTTTAAGTTAGACCATAGTCTAGCAATTGTCTCCCTATTTTTTTGTGCATTGATATCTTCAGACATGGTCTTTCTTGAATGGAATGACTTGTTAGTGGAAGAAGGATGATTTGTTTGCAACCTATAGATGGAGTAATAAGAGGAAGACACATATAGAAATAAATACTAAGGTGAGATAGATAGAAAGAGGTATAGATAGAGAGATAGATTGATAAAGAGATAAAGAAATATAAAAAATGAAAAGAAACAAATACTTAGTTGACCTTCCATAACTCTACCTCTACATAATGCACTTGCTACATACAAGTACTTCCTAAGAAAATGGGAAACAATAGCTAATAAGGGAATAAGAGAGTCAATTTGGCTCAAGAGGAGGATGCACAAAGTGACCAAGGGGCAAGAGGAAATGCTAATCCAGAGAGAGGAGAGTCTCTAATGTTCAATAGAACTCTGCTGAAGACTGTCACAAATCAAGAACCTCTCCAAAGAAAGACATTATTCAGAACTCTCTGCAAGGTAAGAGGTAAGGTCTACAAAGTTATTGTAGATTCCGGTTCAACTGATAATATAGCCTCAGTAGAAATGGTAGAGAAGCTTGGATTGAAGAAGTTGTCTCATCCTAATTCCTTTATAAGGTTTCATGGCTAAATAAGGAGCAACAGGTCATAGTAAATGAACAAGTTCATGTTCAATTTCAAATAGGGGAGTACAAAGACAAGATTGTCTATGATGTTGCAGAAATGGATGCTTGTCACCTATTGTTAGGTAGGCCCTAGCAATTTGATGTCAATTCTATAAAGAAAATGCAATTGGTAGGCATAAGGCAAGATTCTATAACCTATACTGACATTCCCCTACCTATGCCAAAATGGGAGCTATGGAGGTCAGTGGGTTGCTACTTTTTCATTTAAAAAATGGATGACACTTCCTAAGTAAGAAATAAGATAGTGCTGCAAAAGTTGGATTTCACATTGCAAGATGTGGTGTTCTGTCCCTGTAGTGAGTTTTTCTTGGAGCATCTTAAGTATGGAAAAGCCTATATAGTGTAGGAGACCTTAGACGAGGATAAGATGATGCAAAGAGGCCTTACAAACTTGGGATTGCAACGGTCTTGGAAGTTTTTGGCCTCCAAATTGATGTAGAGCATCTAATAATTTTTCCAAATCGGCAACAACCCAAAAATTAGATAATTCAAAATTCATTTTACTTTCATAAAATTGGTAGGAAGAGGAAAATGATAACATCCCCAAAGGTTATTTTCCTCATCCCTAGAGCAACTACAATCTTTACATCAACAACGAAATCTGCATGTGAAATGCTTCAAAGAAAAATATGACATATACTATCAAAACCAAATCTTGCATATTCCATAATCTATTCTCATGAGATTTGTATCAATGGTAAACAATTCTTATTATCTAGATTTGGAACTATCCAGTGACTATAGCTGATATTTGTAGTTCTTCATAGTGGCACTCAAGTCAATCAATGACAAAAATTATATTTAAGAAAAATCCACTAATCTTGAAAAACATTAACAAATTCTGACCACTCGATAGCAATAATGAATTGATTAATTCCTTAAATCTATTTCAATAGTATTCACTATCCACCAATGGCTACTTCCAATTTGTTGCAGGAGCATCTCTGTTACATGAAGTTTGCAAGCTATATTAAGATATTTGGAACCTAGAAGATTAACCAATATGTGATGAGATTTAAATGTAGATTGTTTAATTCCAAAGGTAAAGTTTGCAAAGGCCTTCAAATCAAGTATATAAGGAACCAAACTTCTTGACAAGGTGGACCAATTAGTCCAAGTAGTTTAATTTGTAACTGCATTATTTGTAACCTCATATTCTGTTGAAGCCCAATTTTGGATTTAAAAATAGATCTAGGGAGACTTGACTCATTGATTTTTATGATCTGTTTGCCAAGAAGTTAGATTTTAGGAAATATGGTCTTCTACATATCAAATAAAGAAAGATGTGTAGAAGGATATTTCTAGAATATCTATAATGTTGCATGAGCACCTATCCAATCAACTAAGTCCACCTTGGAACCAGATGGAATCAGAGGATCAAAATCATCTTTGAATATTAATTAGGAAATATTGAAGCCAATAATGGCAATTTGTAATCATCAATTTGATTTAAAAGTTAAATGTCCTAGAAGTCCTGGTAAGGACTTAGGACCAACATATTGTATGAGTGGTCAATAGTGCCAAATAGGGATCTAGATTGATTTTATGGGTCAATTAGGTCCTAGGAACAAATTATAATAAATATTGATAAGTTAGAATGAGAAAATAAATAAATAAAACAATAGTTAGAAATTCAAAAAAATTGAATATTAACAATTATATGCAAATTGGAGGGAAAATGAGTTTTAAGGCATAAAGTAAACACTTATAACCACTTGGGGTTGGTTATGGAAGTTGGGAACAATATTATAAACAACCTTTAATGCCTAGAAAATGTGGATGGTACAGACTAGTGAAGTATTTTGTATGGATTGTGAGGAAGAAGGCAATAAAAAAAAGGGGGTTTTCTTGCATTCTTGGTATCCATTTGATGTGTTGTTGATTCCAAATCATTTCTATGGCTCAAGCATATTGAATTTGATCATTTTGAATCACATTTATCTGCCTTATATCAATTTTTGGAAAATTATATTGACTGGTCTGTTACAGGTGTTGGGGTTTGCATTGATTTGGAAACATGAATTAAGGATTCATCCCTAAAATGTGATTACTGTGACTTGGGATGAATCCATGACTTGTATTATGATAAACTAACCTTATAAATGCATTAATTAAGGCAATATTGCAGGTGATCACCTTGAGAAGTTGATTTGTATGTTGAAGGACTGAATTCGTGGAAGGATTCCTTAAGGAAATGCTTGGTTGGGAACAACAACCATTAATCTACCTGAAAGAGATATAGTTTTAATGAATTTTATAGTCTTTTATTGTCCTATGTATGGTGAATCAATCATTGGTTAAGCCTAGAAGTGCTTGGAGAGGGTACATTGAGGAGGCCCTAGCCTTAAGGGCTTGTTGAAGACCAAATTGGGGCTCTGATAGTTGCAAAGACCTTAGGGTCATTTTGAGTTTATTTTTATTTGTTTGGAGTCATATTAGAAGGCTGCTGAAAGTTTCATAGTCGGGAGATAAATATAAGTTATAGTTTCTTTGTTAAATGACCATCTTTTTTGAATTGTTGTCACCTATTCACCACCTCTATTGTCCTCTCTCTCTCTTTATCATGTAACTTCAGTAGGGGTTTGTGGCATCACTCTTTCCACAAACAAATACGAGTTAGATACAAAAATAGTGGCTAGTTAGGAAATAAAATTGGGATTCTTGATATGAGATATACCCTCTAAATGAATTTCTTAAATAACTATTGATGTTGAGGGTATGATAGAATCAAACTCATTTATTTCCTCAACATGTCTAGGTGGAAGGGTTTCCAGTTGAGTATCCAACAAGATACCTTTTGGTTTTTTTTATCTTCTCCTATATCTTCTTCTTTGCCTTTTTAGAGCTCCTTTCTCTTTCATGCAAAACCACAGATTTTTCTCTCCTACTACTAGCTTCTCCTTGTGCCAATTCTACCTCTTTTGATTCATCTGTAGTCCTTAATATTGGACATTGATGGAGGATCCAAGAAACATGTTTTGATTGTAAAAAAAATAGAGTTACTATTATTTCTTGTTTATCCTTCGACACCACTTCTTGTTTCTTCTAAATTGTTGATGACTCTTGAACTCTTTTAACTTTGAACTACTTTTGGAACTAGCACTGCTCTCATGGAAAAGAGGTCGGCACAATTGCTATGTAACTAAGGTGACAATTAGTATGAAATTTAATGGTTGAGTGGCAATAGAAGACATAAATTTAGGGATAGTTTCTATAGTCACTCCTATAGCACCATATTCTTCACACATTCACATATCAAATATATATATTGGGCTCTTGTGTGTCGACAATGCATAAACACTTGAATATGTCTCCTAGTTAGTTCAAATTTACTTTGTATTATTATCCATGACTTACTTTCTATTTTCATTTCTTAATCTGGTTATTTAGTTATGCCACAACCTGTTTTGAGTTATGAAATATGCCCACACTGTTAGGTGCAACTGTTTTATTCAGAGTTCAAAACTTACAAGAATTGACATGCTCATTCAAAACCATGTAGCATATTCAAAAATATCCTATTGCAAAGAAAAAATGTATCAAGATTAACATCAACACTAGAATATAAATTCACATCTTTTTTGAATCTGACAAATATAATTCTCAGTATACCATTATCAAGCATAAGATCACCCTAAATAACATCATCTACTCGAAAATAGAGAAAAAAACAAAAGGTAACCATAATATTTACTCATAATTTGAAAAACAAGATCACAAGTTCATATCTATCAATGAAACTCCCAAATAAAATATAATTTTCTAAAAGCATAAAGTTAGTAGAAAATTTGAGATTTAAAATTTGCTAAGATAATTAATTTGTATAGTCAAATAGTTCAAGTAAAGTATATGTTGTAGTCTTCCACCAGTCAATAGTGCTATTATGGTCCATGGTAGACTTATGAAGTCTAAACTGCCAATAGTTAAATAGTTCATCAGGCGACAATATAGTTATGACAAATGCTACATTTATTTTAGTGTAAGACTTCCAAAATGATAGTATTGAATATAAGATGCAATTAATGATATAGACAGTTCACTTGTAAGAGTACCTATTCCTTTATAGTTACTCTCTTTTCTAATGTTTAATGTGAATATTGCAAGAAGTTTCAAGGCCCGTGTTATTCCTATCAATTGCCACAACTTTTGCAAGTTCATCTGAGGAGTTGGAGTGCTCTACAGAAACACAAGCTGATAATTTGATATCTTTAGATTTAGTTAGCATAGAGCAAATAGACTTTGGTGAAAGGTTGGATGTTACTCTCAATCTGAAGTATATGATAAAGTCTATTTCAAATGAGTTTATTTATCAGGTTTGGATGTGTTGCAAATATGTCAAGAAAGAATAGCATTCCAATTATAGATTTTGACCTATAGAAGATAGACAATCTTCTACACAAAATTCAACATAGTAGTACAACCCATTTTACATATCACACTATTAGCATGGTACCTCACCTTTAGAGCTATGATTTTTTCCCCCTATTTTACATATTACACTATTAGTATGGTACCTCAACTTATAAACCCTCCTATTTAGGCCCTCATAACTAGGGCTTCCTCAAACTATGCCTTCCCCCAATCAATGATTGTTTAAACAAGAAGGTATCATTAGAGAAGTCTTCCCCCAATCAAAGATGAAAAGAAAAATGTAAATAGTCAAATTATTTTTCAAATTTTGTTGCTTAGCAAACTACCCATTCCCATCCTTGCAAAATAGAAAAAGTTTTTCTATTTTTCAACTCACTTATTTACCTATTTTTTAACTCTTTATCAAATCTTCAAATGAGGGTTTAAATTTTGCTTAAACAAAGGTAATTTTATTTTGTTTAGGTCCAAATTTCATTTATACATTAGTAAGTTTCAAATTAGGGCTTCTCCAATGATTGAATACCTTTAATAGTGGGAGTGCTACAATGTATGCTTGAAATGTTGCAATGAAATGTTGCAATGTATGCTCGAAATACTCCTACAGTTCAAGTTTAGGGCTGCACTAGAAATTCAAAATGATCCAAAATGCTATACTAGAAATTTGAAATGCAGCTTATAAGTGTAATTAATAATGTCTTCATAACAACATGTGCATTAAAATGGAAAGACAAATCAAATTTGATAGTATGTTAAAACCTAAGGAAAAAAAATTAAACTCATAAATGTGTTTAAACCTCATCCTCAACTATCACCTTGATAAGAAATATAAATTAAACCCTTAAAAATTGTAACCTAAATGTGCCCATACCAACTATAAGTAGAACACTAATTGCTTCCACAAATCCACTTTGATATAATACCCTTTGGCCTCAATACCTGAAACAACATACAAAGGTTTTGAATCACCAGTACAACAATGAAGCCACTTCACAAATCCCATATCAAAGTATAGTCCCATTGTATGAAACATAGAAGCATATGACACCATTAGTACATGAAACCTTAGAACTTGAAAACATATAAACATTATCTTACTATTAACCTAACTCCATCTTATTCAATGGTAGTGTGACTATAACTCAATTGTACCCACTAGAAATTCCTGTATGTGTGTGTGTGTGTGTGTGTGTGTGTGTGTGTGTGAGAGAGAGAGAGAGAGAGAGAGAGAGAGAGAGAGAGAAATCCTCAAGTGTAAATGCTCAACTGACCGTGTTTGCCAAAATGCTCGAAAGTGAAATGTAGCTCAACTGATGTTTGGTGCTTTTTTTATATATCTTTATGTTGTCGTGTTGTTCGCAATTGAGACCAACATAAAATAGAAAGCATTGGTCACAATTGCGACCAACATGAGCATGCTATTAAAAAAAACAAAAGTTTCCTTTATAATGACAACCAACCAAGGAATTTATATTTGTGGTCAAAATTTAGGGTTAAATGCACTAGTGCATGGTAAATATGTCTAAGAATCTAGTATTGCATTCAAAGACTAAGCACATTTCTATCAAGTATCACCTGTTGAGAGAGAAAGTTGTAGAAAAGGAAATTAGATTAGAGCATGTGAGCACTAAAGAGCATATTATAGATATATTCACTAAGCCTCTTCCCAAAGAGACTTTTGAGTATTTGTGAAATATGCTAGGTAGAAGATGCAAGAATGCATTAGTCTAGTGTAATAGAGCACCATTGTTTGTCTAGACTGAATATTGGTGCTTCCTATATGGGGGAGTATCTGTGATGGAAAGAGTCATATAGGACTCTTGTTGGATGTTGCTTTTGAATAGTGTCTTTGGACACTTAAGCTAAGTAAGAATCAGAGTTTGTAGAGTTTGATGCAGTGAAGATGATTGCTAAAACCTTTGACATTTATATCAATGGGGGAGAAGTTTGGCATGAAAAACATCATGAGGAAAACATGTTGGGGAGAAGTACTACATCATGAGAAGATCATGGGAGAAGATCATGAGGAGAATTACAACATGGAATGTCAGTTTGATGGAAAGAACATTGAGGTATATCAATGGGGAGAATGATTGATGAAGAGGATTTGAAAAGAAAGATGAACAATCTTTTGTTGGTATTCTTGGAACTAGATTTTTTTCATCTATATTGCCATCAATGCCAAAGGGGGAGATTGTTAAAAGATTGTTGAAGCCTTAATATTGATGATATTCCTATGGGTGAGTATTGTGGATATGTTACTATGATGATATGTTACATTCATGATTGAGTTTTTCATTGATGTCAACATAGCAATTTTTTGTGGTATCTAATAGAAGAACAATAGAAAGATCAAGTTGGTATGGATGGCTAGTCGAGTATTCTCACTATCTAAGGTTATGAGAGATACATTTGAGTATCTAGTATATGTAGTTAACATAAGATGAAGAAATGATAAGTTTGGAAGAAGTTATGTAAGTTTTAGTGATGTTTGTTCAGAGATAGAGTTTGCAGAGGCATGTTCTGGTAGACTTGTTATATCTCTTAGCATAATTGTTATTCTAAGAATTGAGGTTGAGGATGTGTAGAAAGATGTTGGTTATGATGTAGCTAAATTTTCTCATCATAATATTGCATGTATGAAAAGTTATTCAACTTGCAAGGCAAAAGATTAATGTTATCGCTAAGTGTAACATGTTCTTAATGTGGTCCTATAATGATTAATTGAGAAGGTCTAACAGCTAACTGAGGGAATTATTTTATGGACTCATTATAAAGGAAGGACATTTTCCTTTATCATGACATGTGTGTGGATGAGATAAAGAAGTGTTTGTAAGCAACGGATAGAGCAAAATGCGAAGTTGAGTAGAGTAGAGTGGAAGTGAAGGAAACTTCATTGCTAAGGTTTTGTTGAGTGATCCAAGGTTTGATATTTGGATTTGAGGTTCACGATCTAGTCTACAAGGTTTGGAAATGTTTGGTTTGGTTAAAAGAATAAGGAAAGAAGAACATAATAGTAAATTGCATGTTTGAGTAGTGATCTCTTCTTGTAGTTGAAATTGCATGTTTGGGTAGGGGCTTTTCTTGCATACATGGTACTACAACTCCTAATAGGGTTGTCACAACTCCTAATAGGGATTCAAAGTCTCCTAACAGGGACTCTATGTACTAAATTTTGTAATAGACTCCTAACAAGGTCCATCCTCTAACAAGGAATATTTATATTAGTAAATCATCTTATGGATATCATTCCCACTAGGGTTTTCCCTCTGATCAAGGTTTTCCCTAGTTAACATATCTAGTGTAATTGTCTATGTGCATCTTATTATGGTTGTTGTTTACTTTGGTTGAATGGTTAAGTTTGTTTAAAGAAGATAAATGTTTTAATTGTTGGATAACTGATTCACCCCCCACCTCTCAATTATCTTGGTGGATTATTGTTTCTAACATCTTCCACTTATCGCCTTCTCTGATACAAATCTAATAGCATCCACTCTTTAGATCTATCTTTGTGAAATACACAACTCCACTCAAACAATCCATTATATCATTCATCCTTTTCAATGGAACTCTATACTTGATTTCCATCTTGTTGATAGCATGATAATATATGCACATCCTCCACTCTTCATTCTTCTTAGGTGCTAATAGTGTTGGGACATCATATGGACTCAAAATTTCTTGAATTAACACCTTCTATGACAACTCATGAACTTGTATGTTCGACTAGTGTCATTCTATATGCTACCTTGTTTAGTAAACTGGCTCTTGGAATTACATCCATCTAGTGATTGATCTTCCTCACTAGGGATAATCCATCAGGTACATTATCTGACACAATATCAAGAAGCTCTTCCAAAAAATTTTCAACTTTTGTTGGTACCTCCTCTACTTCTTCTTTACCATCTTTTGGCATTACAGAAAAACACATATGCTCATTCTTCATACCTTGGAGAAACTCCTTTCGATCACAAAAACATATTCTGACAACACTACATACATTTTCTTCTTTCTCCTTTAATGACTTCAACTTATGTTTCATTCCATCCTTTGTCAAAGTGTAGGTATTTTCTCACCCATCATGTACAATATGCTTGTGCTGTCATGATATTAGTCTCCTATATTTTTCAAGATCATAGGATTAGGGTTGTGTCAATGTTTCATGTATGTGTTTGGTCTAGGATTCCATAGGGGTTTTTCCTTTCTCATCTTTATCCGTGAGTTGCCTCGCTGGGCATACAAGAATAATGTAATAGATTCAATCACTCTAGGTGACTAGGATTTGGGATGGTAAGTTTTTGCATACCCTAGATGAGAGAGAGAAAGAAAGAATCAAGTTCTATTCCTACAAAATCCAAACTCTATGATTAGGTGCTTATTAAAGACATAACATAGGAAGAATTAAGATATCAAAAATATATTCGGAGCAAAAGATGATAGAGAATATCAAGGACTAAGGATTAAAGACAAAATACAGATTGTGAGAATGAGATACAAACAAAATTAGTTAAATTCGATGCAAAGTGAGCACTCAAAAATGTAGAAATGGTGAAAGGTAAAAGGTGGCAAAGACTAAAGTTGGAATCAATTTGATGAATCAAAAACATCTAATTACCCACATCACTAAGTTGAAAAGTCAATTGAATGAAAGAATGCATGCTATTGGCTAGTTGAAAGTTAGATGCTTACGTGTCATATTGAGTCCCCTTTAAATATTAAACAAAATTTAGATGCCTTCAACCATCAAATTAAAGAAGATCTATAGAGGTCGTAGTGTTGCTATATAAAGATGCCTATTTGATAATTTATGTGACAAATAAACATGAAGGCATGTGTCCTACGGGCCCATTATATTTGATGGGGTATAGACAAGCCAATATCAAATTCTTTCATCAATAAAGTACTACCACATGTATGCCATGAGATATATAATTGGAAGGTGGGCCCATGATGCAAAGGGAAATTAATGAGTTAAAATCTTTAAATGATCATCGTTAGATTAAGATGGATCTACATTCATCATTATCTCACTATGTAGAGTTGCTTGATTGTTATTCTTAGCGACAAAGAAACAAGAAGACATGTGTATATGGAGGGACCTGCAAAGGAAGTTATAAAGGAAAGTTATAAAGTTGCTCCACCATCAATTTGAGATCAATGATGAGAACTCAAAGTTTTTATGACAATTGGAATATAAAATACATAGTTTGGTGTGAAAACAATAGAAGATGAAGAATAGATGATTTTCTATAGGGTATTCTGAGATCACATAAAGAAGAACAGTCATTGGGCATTTTCAGGAATACCATGGATTCAAAATCATTAGTAAAGAGATAACATGTGCTCATATCATGATGTATATTGGAAAATTTTATATTTTATTCTTTTCTATTTATGTGACTATTGCTCTACCAAAATTAAGAAATGATAGTAAATTATAAATATAACCTCATTTGATAATGAAAGGGTCAGAAAACTTGATGGTGAATTGGTCTATAATTCCATTTACCCCATTTTTTTCTCATGTTTTTTTTTCCATGCATAGATTAGTTCTGCATTAAGAGTTGAAGGAAAATTATATGTGATCTTGTGATAATTAGGTGGATTCCATTTCATTTTGATATTTGCAGTAGAAGTGATTCCATTTACTTTCCTCATATATGATTTTGCTTCCTCTCTTGTTCATTTCATATCATGTTAGATAGTTTTATTGAAAAATGAAAGATAAATGTATATGAATCTATTAGTTATTGGTTGGATTCCATTTCATTCAAGGCTAATACTAAAAGCAATTCCATTTGCCCTCATGTGCATATCTCTTCATTCCTCTTTTGCATTTATATGATAAATTTTCACTTAGAAGTAGGAGTAGATGTTAGTAGAACTTCAAGGTAGCTTGTGATATCCATTCCACTGGGTGTTATAAGTTGCCCAAATCTATTTCTACCCAAAGTGTTTCTAGTTATGAACATCTTGGTTTATCCTTTTCTTCTCTTAGGTTAAGAGCATACCCCATATTCCAATAATATATTAAAAACACAATTCATTGCATATAAGGGAGTTGTACCTTAAAATTTAGAGGGAAGTGATATAGCACATACACTGACCCATTTTTTTGTAACATCCTTTTGTTTCCTCAGATTTTGGGCATCTAGGGTCAAGGCAAAGCCAAGTTAGAAAGAGAGACAAATTGTTAACCAACAATTTTTGGTGACTCTGTTGGGGATTGAAATCTAAGTCAAGTGTTTGGTTTCTCATTCTGAAAAATATAAGGTGTCTTCCTTAGGGTGAAGACTAGTGATTCTGTATGAAAGACCTACTTTCTTTTCTCTAAGAAGATCCAGTGCAATTCAATGGTCATGCCAAATTCAAAAAATGTGAAAAGGCCAAGGCCTAAACCCATTCTCCAAGAACTTAATAAGATTAATGACAAGTTATAGGAGCTTGTACTTTTATATAAAGAAAGCATCTCCCATGCTATACAAAAGAATATCAGTATTGAAGATGATCATGTTTCTGCATCCCTATGGAAATGTGTGTGCTCTAGATTCTACAAGTTGAAAGAAATGAAAAGAGAGGAGTTGAGGTTGAAGCAAGCAAGGCTGAAGCTCATTCCTAATTTTGAAGAGCTTCACACCATGAATGACAAGGTGCTTTGTGAGATTTTTGAATAGTTTAGAGAAAGCATCTCTCATGCAACCCAAGAGAACATCAACATAGAGGATGATCATATGTCAAAGATGTTTTGGAATCATATTTGTGCCCATTTCAGAAGACCCAAATACCTACAAGAAAGTGAAAGAAAGAATTAAAAACAAGTATAGATAGTTGAGCATGAAAAACCTTTGGTAAGGTCACTTGACTCTATTCCTTATGGTTTTCATATGTTTAAAGAGTAGGTGAATATCCCTAATGTAAGCACCAAGGAAAGGAAAAGACTTGGACCTACCCTTGAATAGCTTTATACAATTAAGAATAAGGTCCTTCAGAAGATCTTGTTAAATCTTGCAGAGAGCCTCAATAAAGGAGATGACCCCAAAGCAAAGAAGATATGTGACTACCTTTGCAATCTACTTCACAAGTTGAAGGATTAAGAAAAAGATAAGAAGAATGAGCTAAAGCTAAAAATAGTATCTACACTTGATCATGAAGCTCTTATGGTTATGTCACTTGATTCTAGTTCTCATATTATTGTAGTCTTTGGTAGATAAGAGGGTATTCTCAATGTTATAGATCAAGGTGAAAATTATCCATCATATTCTTGTAAAGAAGAATCTTTTGATGATCATATACCTGCATAGAACATTCCACTTGTGATTTGCCAATACCTACAAATATGACTTCAATTGAAGAAAGAAGCAATGAAGTTTAGCATGAAGAATGGTTATATTAGCATAAGGAGGAACTTAATGAACTCACTAGTAAGAATCTTATCCTTGATAAAGAGTTGATTAAAGAAAAGAGTCTTGAGACCAACTATGAGTTTGTAGAAGAATGAATTCCATTAGTAGACACAACTTTCACTTATAGTGAGGAAGAGGGTATTGTCTATGGCTTTCTTTCACCCTTCCAAATGGATGAATCCTCTCAAGATGACCCATTTGTGAAACTAAAACTTGAAGAAGGGTCATTAGCTTTTGATTCTTTTGTTGAACACCCTCAAAAGGATACCATGAATGCTAATCCTCAAGTTGCTAAATTTTCTCATTATACCTATAAAGATAGCATAGGAAGCCCAATGACTAAAGAAGAAAACCTTGGTCACCTCATGCCTCAATCAGCCCCTATCCTTTATAGAATACCAATCAATGATAATAAGGAAGAGCCTTTTCATGAGACCACTTTCCTTAGCAATTTCATTTATGATCACCATGAGCTCACCTCTAATGAAGAAGGACTTGTTGAAAAGGGGTTATGGGTGGATGTACTATTTGAGAGCTTGTTGAATGTTCATAACTCCTCTGAGGAAATAGTGAAGTGGAAAGAAAAAATCTCTCACAACAACTTAGTTGTGACAAATCTAACTATTGAAGATGTGTTGTTTTCTACTCTCCCTTCCAATCTTTATGAACTAGATATTGTCAATCTAAAGCATAAGCCTAATATTGAAAGAACCATTGACACACCAGAGGATGTAAGGAAGGAAAGATCACTTGATGGCCCAAGTACAAAACCATATTAAATTGAAGAGGGGTCATTAATGGTTGAGTTTTCTTCTCCTTCTTTTGTGTTTATTCCTGTTGATTTCATTCTCAAAGATAACAAAGATGCAATGGAGGATAAGGATAATGCATATCACTATATAGTTGAGGGAGATTTGGTTCTTGAATGCAATGAAGTGGGTACCCATCCAATAATAGAGCTTGTGTAGGAGAAGATTTTCTCTATCTTGATTGATAAAGCCTAGTTATGTGAGATGGTAATTAAAGTCTCTAGTGCCAATCACTTTTCTCTTAATAAGGAGGTGCATGACCATCTTATTCTCCCAAAAGATTATCAGAAAGAAACTATAAAATAACTTAAGGAGGATGAGGTAATATATAATGAAGCATGGTTTTTTGGATCTGAGTGGGTTTCCTATCAAATATTGCATACTATTTGGAGAGTTGGGGTTGTCATGCTTTTGTTGCTGCTAAAAGTAAGGATCCTACTTAGAGATCAAAATTAATTGTGGAGGAGGGGATGCTACTTCAATCAATAAGTGGATTCACTTGATTATCTTTTGTTGCTAGTTCCATAAGGTGAGACTCATCTCACCTCTATAAATATGTTAGGTTAGGTGTGTATTTAGTGTATTTATCTTTCCTTTTCTTTTGTGTTGGCTGCCCTATCTCCCCACCACCCAAATACATAGCATCTCCCTATCTTATTTAAGACTTTGAAACCCAATGGACTAGGCACTGATCTTTTCTATTTGGTATTTTATATAATAAAGGAAGTAGGAAGCTTGTTGCTAAGTTTTTGCCATCTTTTTGTGAAACTAGAGATTTCTAGGTTCCTGACTAGACACTAACATGGCAAGCTCCCCAGTAAGAGCTAGCTATTTCCATGATATCAATCTCCTATATTTTACAAGATCATACGATTAGGGTTGTTTCAATGTTTCATGTATGTGTCTAGTCCAAGCTTCCATTAGGATTTTTCCTCTCTCATCTTTATCCCTGAGTTGTCTTGATGGGAATACAAGAATAATGTAATAGATTCAATCAATCTAGGTGACTAGGATTTGGGATGGTAAGTTTTTGCATACCCTAGATGAGAGAGAGAAAGAAAGAATCAAGTTCTATTCATATGAAATCCTAACTCTATAATCAGGTGCTTCATTAAAGACATAACACAGGAAGAATGAAGATATCATAGCTATATTTGGAGAAAAAGATGATAGAGAATATCAAGGATTGAGGCTTAAACACAAAATGCAGATCCTGAGAATGAGATACAAGTGAAATCAATTGAATTTGATGCAAAGTGAGCACTCAAAAATGTAGAAATGATGAAAGAATTAGGTCAAAGGTGGTGAAGGCTGAAGTTGGAATCAATTTGACAATTAAACACATCTAATTATCTACATCACTAAGTTGAAAAGTCAAGTGAACAAAAGATCGCATGTTATTGGCTAGTTGAAAGTCAAATGCTTACCTGTCATATTGGGTCCCCTTTAAATATTAAATGAAAGTTAGATGCCTTCGACTATCATATCAAAGAAGATCTATGGAGGTTGTAATGTCACCATATAAAGATGCCCATTTGATAATTTATGTGACAAAGCAACATGAAGGCACATGTTTTGTGGGCCCATTATATTCCACAAGGTAAAAACAAGCCAACATCAGATTCTTCGATCAATAAAGTACTACCACATGTATGTCATGAGGTATATAACTAGGAGGCAAAACCATGATGCAAAGGGAAATTAATGAGTTAAAATCTTTAAATGATCACCATTAGATCAAGATAGATCTATGTTCATTGCTATCTTGCTATGTAGAGCTTCTCGATTATTATTCATAGCAACAAAGTGACAAAAAGATACATGTATACAGAGGGACCCGTGGAGGAAGTTATAAAGTTGCTCCACTATTGATTTGAGACCAACAATGAGAATTCAAAGTTTTGATGACCATTGGAATATAAAATATGTAGTTTGGTATGAAAACAATAGAAGATGAAGAATAAATGATTTTCTATAGGGTTTTTTCAGATCACATGAAGAAGAACAATCATTGGGAATTTTCAAGAATACCATGGATTCATAATCATCAGTAGAAGAGATAACACATGCTCATATCATGATGTAGATTGGATAATTTTATATTTTATCCTTTTCTATTTATGTGACTGTTGCTCTACTAGAATTAAGAATTGATAGTAATGAATAAGATTAGGAACATAGAGAACATCCTTGAATGCTTCACTTTCCATCTCAACTTCACCTTCTCCTTCAACTTCCACTTTAATATCATCCCCTAAAAAGATGTGAGGTACCTCTGAAGGTTTCATGGAAGAAAAATCTCTTTTTGAAGCACCCATGTGATGTATGGCACCCAAGTCAATAATCCATTCTCCCTGACTAACAATGTTTGTGAGTAAAGCTTGCCCTTTGCTCTTAGAATGTGAAGATGAAGACCCATTTTCCTTATAAGCATTAGGCAATGGAACATTGTGTTTCTTCATGATGTTTTTCAACTCATCAATCTACTTGTGATAACACTAATGTCCTTCATGACCAATTCTTTTGCAATAGGCACACTTTTTTTCCTAGTTATTGTCCCCCTTTTTGTCAGTATTAGGAGAAGACTTGCCTTGTTGTTGATTTGATGTTGGAGTTGACTTTACTGTGTCCCCTTGTTTGTTATCTTTCCACTTATTTTTTCCCTTGTATTTGTTTGAACTTTCATCAGTTGAATTTTTAGAGCTCTCATTGTTAGCCACCAATGCCTTAGACTTTGAAGACTTGAGAATCCCCATTGTTATTAACTTAGCTTGTTCATCCTCTAACAACTAAGCATAGTCATCAAAAGTTATTTTCTTATAGAAAGACCCTAAGCTAGTCTTTGTGGTGTTGAAAGAAGAGACAAATATGGAGTATTAAGATGGCAGCTTATTATGAATTAAGTAAATCAACTTATAATCTTTAATGGGACTACCACAATCATTAAGTTTTGTTCTCAACTCATTCACCCTAATGATAAAATCCTAGATAGAATCAAAGCTCTTAGGATCTATTGAGATAAGATCATAGTCAATCTTGTAGACATCCTCCCTAGTCACTTTCCCATATAGGTTTTTAAGAGCATCCCAAGTTTCCTTGCAGGTATCATATTTTATGATATGATAGAGGATCTTGTCATCAACCCCTAACTTAATGAGTCTTAGGGCTTTCCTATCTATTATTTCCCAAGCATGAATTTCACTTTGAGATACTTGATCACCTGTTGGTTTAGGAAAAGAGCCATTTGCATATTGAGAAACTTCTCATTCATCAATTCACACCATTTCTTAACTAAACATGTGGCATAGTTATATGGTGTTAATTTTGGAACCTTAATGTTTCCCATAATGCAATGAAAGAAAGATAACAATAAGAAAAGAGGAACACACCACCAAGAGACCCCCCCACCTTTTCACTCAATCAAAAAGTGCCCCCCCCCCCCCCCCCCCCCCCCCCCTCCCAAATGAATGATTTTGGCACTTTATAGTTAGTGTGTTTACAATAGCCACTTGCTAATTTAGGCCTAAGTGGACTTCTGATTTTTCTATTTACAACCTCCTCTTGAAGTTCAAATTTGGTACTTAGCAATGTAGCTCAAATGTATAAAATTTTTGAGGTTTGATCAAAGCAATACAATGCAAAAAAGGATCTATTTCAGAAAGTGGTATTTTTGTCCAGACAAGCCTATAATCTAATTATAGATCTAGAAAGTAGACAAAAAAAATGTACTTTAAAAAAAAAAAAAACCTAAAAATGTGTCTAGATGAGCCCATACAGAGCATTTGAAGTTGCAAAATGTAGGATTGGACTGGTACAATCACCAAAAACTGAATTTTCTAACAAATCCATGCACCAAAACTAGAAAATAATAGCACCACTAATTTTTTTAGGAAATTCTAGCCAAAATTTAAAAAATTGTACCATATTTGGAGTCTGGATGATTGAGATATGGCCTCCCAAAGTTAGATTGTCAAATCAAAACTACATATGGTGAGGGGTTTGCCTTGATGATATCAGGAAATTGTAGGGTTAAATTTGACATTCAAATGGCCATTACAGTAGTGAAATTTGGCCTGCTAGTGATGGTCAAATGACCATCAAATTTAGGATTGTAAAAAGGTGACTTCAGTGAAAAAAATCAACCCTCTGGCTTATGTGGTAGTATGGATGTTGATGTGCTGTATGGAATTGTTGAGTTGGCACTTGATGTGATGTGGCCATGTGATTTGGCACCACGTTGAATGCTGACTGGGCTGGTCTCCATGGATGGTGTAGGGGTTGCCAGAGAATCATCACTGGTGGGAGCTATGAAGTGGTTGGTGTGAGTGAGGTCACTGGACGTGGGAGCAAGGTCGACTGGTGGTTGTTTAATGGTGGCTGGAAAGTGGAAGTTGGTGGAGGTATTGGTGTTGGTAGGATTTGAATAGAGGCAAGAGTTCAGTCATTGGAGATTGGTGATAAATGGCAGTAGTGTGGGTATTTAATCCCACATACACCGTATGTCATGTGTTGTTATGAATAAAAGTCAGAATGCATAGTAGTCAGGTTGGCTTAGAAGCCATCGAAATGTGATGATGCCAATTGTCGATTATATGATGAAGCATAGTCTTTGTCAGTGATTGTGGTTTGAATGCTATAACCACCGATTATGTTGGATGAGCTAGATTATGAGGAAATTCTAGCCGTGGGCTATTGGGGTTTGATTGGCCAATTTGCCTGCAATAAATTCTCCACTATAGGCCTAATGGCCAAAATTTTTTTGGGAAAAAAATTGTTGATCTAAAAAATACAGAGTCAAAAATAAAAAATATAGATCTAAAAATTAAATGAACAGATTTGAAAAGATCATACCAATTCTACAAATTTGACTATGGCATAGAGTAGGCAAATTTATAGTCAAAATTCACTGAATCGACGCTTTGGATGTAATGGTGAGGTCTACTTTGGCTCTAGACACTCCTAATAGCTACTGATACTCTGGATTTGAATTATGGTCCTCTGAGAGGTGAAACAAAAATGGTATTCAATGGCTATGAAAATGAAGCTCCCTTAGCTCTGATACCATGTAAGAATTTTCCTTAGGAAAAAATAACACCAAGATCAAGAAGCTCAAGAACTTAGCACAATATGGACCAACAATGTATGATCATAATAACAATATAAAAATGAATAATTTTTTATTTATACACACTAGAAGTGCCTGTATATAAAGGCCTCTAGAATGACTAGGAGTTAGCAAAGTGATAAGCCTCACAACTAAGCACATGTCCACCAAGAGTGGATTATCCTCCATTGAGCATAAGAGTTTGTGTATTCAACTAAGTTGTCATATAGAAAACATAGTTGTTCACACTCTAATTGAGCACATGGTGTCTACAACATCTTTTTATGAGATATACCTATATAAGCTTATCCTCTCATCATTGCACAAACTCCTGTGCTCAATGGAGGATAATTCACTCTTGGTGGACATGTGCTTAGTTGTGAGGCTTATCACTTTGCTAACTCCTAGTCATTCTAGAGGCCTTTATATACAGGCACTTCTAGTGTGTATAAATAAAAAATTATTCATTTTTAGACTATTATTATGATCATACATTGTTGGTCCATATTGTGCTAAGTTCTTGAGCTTCTTGATCTTGGTGTCATTTTTTCCTAAGAAAAATTCTTACAAGTAAACTATAAATGTAACCTCATTTGATAATGAAAGGGTTGGCAAACTTGATGGTGAATTGGTTTGTAATTGCATTTGCCCTATTTGCTTGTCATGTTTTGTTGTCCATACATAGATTAGTTCTGCATTAAGAGTTGAAGGACAATTATATGTGATCCCGCAATAATTAGGTGGATTCCATTTCATTTTGATATTTGCAGCAAAAATAATTCCATTTACTTTCCTCATATATGATTTTGCTTCCTCTCTTGTTCATTTCATATAATGTTAGATAGTTTTATTGGGAAATGAAAGATAAAATGTATATGAATCTATTAGTTATTGGTTGGATTCCATTTCATTCAAGGCTGATAGTGAAAGCAATTCCATTTTTCCTCATGTGCATATCTCTTCATTCCTCTTTTGCATTCAGATGGTAAATCTACACTTAGAAGTAGGAGTAGATGTTAGAAGAACTTCAAGGTAGCTTGTGATATCCATTCCATTGGGTGTTATAAGTTGCCCAAATCTATTTCTACCTAGAGTGTTTGTAGTTATGAACATCCCAGTTTATCCTTTTTTGCTCTCAAGTTAAGAGCATACCCCATATTTCAATGATCTATTAAAAGCACAATTCATTGCATGTGTTGCATATAAGGGAGTTGTACCTTACAATTTAGAGGGAAGTGATATAACACATACACTAACCCATTTGTTGGTAACATTCTTTTGTTTCCTCAGATTTTGGGCATCTAGAGTCAAGGTAAAGCCAAGTTAGCAAGAGGGACAAATTGTTAACCAATGACCTATCAAACTACCATGGCTTACCCAAAAACATATGGAATATGCCCATAGGTATGATATCACATAGCACATCATCTTGCTAGCTTCCAATCTTGAACTACACTAAGCATTCCTCACTGACCATGACCTTGTGGTCATCTTACACCCAGGTAATATAGTATGGATGTAGATATTTTTGCCTCTTCAACTTTGTGACCATCTTTTCTAACACCATATTTTTAGTACTTCTACCATCTATGATCACATCACAATACTTATCTTTACATTTTAACCTAGTGTGAAACAAACTCCTCATTTGATCCAGTTTATTCTCACCACTCAGCAAGACTCTTCTCTTAACTAGGAATTCTCCTCAACTCTGGCCTTGCCTTCTGGTCTTTGATTTGCCCTTCCTTGGCATTGAGAATATTCAAATGCTCTATGCCCTTCTTTTCTATAGTAATTTTTTTTTCCATGGAAACCTCCTCTTCTAGATTCTTTCCCTCTTCCTCTTCCTCTCTAATCTCTATTGTCCTGGTCTTCGAAATGATTGGAATTATGTCCCTTTGGAGATGTACACCCGTGCACATGCATAGGTGCACACCTCTAAAGGGTATGCACTGGGTCAAAAATCAACACACTTAAGGAAAGGTGTGCATGTGTGCACCTCCCCAAGGTGTGCAAATGTGCACCTTTCAAAGGAGACTTCAAACCAACATAAGGGTGCACACTTGTGCAGCCCATTAAGGTGTGCAAGTGTACACCCTTTTTTGCACATTTTAAGAGCAAAGTTCCCCCTTTTCACTTACTTTGCATGTGTGCACCTCACCAAGGTGCATAGGTACATAAATGGCCATAAAATGAGCATTCAATGCACTTAGCACACCTATCAAGGTGCGCTAGGTGCACTATTTTTCATTCTAGGGCTTATGGAGGGGGGGATGTTCAATTGGTTTTTCACTATTTTGGAGTATTTGGGCTAAGTTTTTTGCTAGTTAGGGCCTATTTTGGGTTATATTTTCAACTCTCCAAACTAATGTTTGCTTCTTTGTGTAGGTAAAAAGGCATCCTTAATTTTTTGGGATCATAACTTTTGACCTAGAGCTTGGAATTCAAAATCGTTTACACTGTTGGAAAGAAGAACTAAAAATCTAATTTTAGTCCCTAAAAAAAGAGATCCTTTGGTTACCCAATTTTAGAGACCAATGAAAGTTTCAACTTGAAAATTTGAGCAGAAGACCTCCAAAAAAGTGAGTTAAAAACACTTAGAAAATCTTGTTTGAAAAATGTAAAAAAGTTTCAAACATTTTATTGTTTTAAATAATCTAGATCACTTGGTCTCTGACTAATAAGGATCAAGTAGTCAGAGAGAAGAAGAAATCAAGGAATAAAATTCATAGTGCATGAAGGTGTGCATAATACAAAGGTGTACGTAACATGAAGGTATAGTGCATAACGTGCAAGTGCACAGGTTATCATAGCATCTTCATTATTAGTAGCAATAGAGATCTCACCTATGCTGGTAACCTTCACCTTCAAAGGAGTCACACAAAAGTTTTGATTCATGAATTTATACTAAAGATCAAAGATACAGAGGTTGGACACATGAACCAGAACAAGTTCCTCATCTAATGAAACTATTAATGATAAGATTCAACACATGTACCTTGGGATTTTAGATAGAAGAAGCATAAGGAATTCAAATGTATGAAAGTGTTTGGCTATAAAGAGGGTATAAATCATCAAAAAAGAGCAAAATAATTATACTAGAGTTCTCCTAGACCTCGTCTAAGAAAAACCTAGAAACCATTTTCAAACTTGAGAACTTTGATTTTTGGTGAAATGAGCACCTTGCACAAATTTCTCCAAAGGTGTGCAAGGTGCACTTCTCTAAAGGTGTGCCAGAAGCTTTTAAAGAAGTCAAATGTGCATCAACAGTTAACTATGAGTTCCAAATTTAGAGCTTTCCATGCACCAGAAATGCATTCTAACGAAACTTTAACTCCTAAAAACATTTAGAGAAGGCCAAGCTTCCATTTTTAGAGTTCCCAATGACTCCTAGATCCTCTTATAGCTTCCTTCTTCTTATCTACTGCTTCTTTTTTTTTTTTTAAATGTATAAAGGCTCATGCACCCATTAATTGATATAAACAAGCGTGGAGTCCTACTTAGCACCTCTTGGAGAGTTAGTTTGTATATATTTAGTTTAGTTTTATTAGTTTTACACATATTTTTTCATAAAGGAATCTCTCACTCTCAACACAAATTGAGGAGATGATTACCTATAAATTGAAGAATTAAATTTGTATTATGGGTCATTAATTTGATGCAATAATAAATGCTTTTGGTGCTCTCATTCTAAGTGTAGTTTTTCTTACTGGAGTGTGTTCAATTTGTGAATTCTTGTTCATGATAATAATGGAGCCAATAGTTTTATTTTGTTGATTTGATCATGCAATATTTTTAGTTCTGCTGTTTGTAATGTGTTGATGAATTCCACTGACGTACCAAATTGGAGAGAAGGTCACCCTATTGTTCCTACTTAGCTTCTTGTCTTGTATGATTGCATTTTCCATGGCCTTACAATTTGATAAGAAGTGAAACATCTTTTAATTCTACTAAGTTTCCATCAACGATTGCATCAGTGGATTTAAAGAAGCAGTGCTCCTACTTTTATTGGTTTCCTACTTGATCTTTTCAATGATTTAACTAAAAAACATGTTGTTACTGTAGTTTATGTCCATTAGGAATTTCCATTTCATGCTATTTAGTTTCATCTCTCATTACCTTATCTTCGTTATTTTCTCAACTAACCCTTGGTTAAATTAAGAATTCATATAGTTGCATTGTTAGATTGCATTCATAAAAAAAGGTAAAAAATACCAAACACATGTCTCTTTTTGTGGTTAATTTTGACACAAAAAGCAAATTGATCATCTTATCTGAAATTGGTTCGAACCAACAAAGGCCTCCTCATGAACATACACATTTATCTTCTATTGAGTGGATTTCAATATGTTGCAAGATTACCCAAAACTTTGGAGTTGATCCTAGATTAGCTTTTCAAGAGAGGAGTTTGAAAGGATTCTTGTTGTTAAGCATCGTACAAAATGACAGCTCAACAATATGTTGTATTTTATGATGGATTTTCACAGTTCGTCTTGTGGGTCTATGGTGATTTTTCTATTAATTAAATCAAATTAAAAGAATATTTAATGATTTAATTTAATGGAAAATTATTAAGATAATTTCAATATTTAATTATATTTAATTAATTGAGAAATTAATTAAATAAAATAATTAAATTTAAAGATAAAGTTATAGTTCTAATTTTAGAGTGTAATAATATTTATTTAATTTAAGAATAATATATTTAGGAGATCATTTTTAAATAAATGCTAAATATTATTATTACTTAAGTTAATAAATATTTTGATAAAAAACACTTTGAAAATTAATTAAAGAGAGAAAGAGAAATTAATTTAATAAAGATATTTTATATTACAAAAGTGTGCATGAATATCTAAAAAGTAATAAAATATTAAAAAGAATTTGATCAATGAGTTCCCTCTCGTGATTGCACAATTAGAGCCCCAAATTTAGGGGAGAACTCTTTATCAGAGATCTAGAGCTCATTTCGCAGGGACTGGGATTTTGGAAGAAGGGATTTTCACAGAAGAAGCTTTTCAGAATGAAGGGGTTTTCTCGCATGCTTCATGCGTTTGCATGTTTGTGTATTAGCATCAGATTTAGGTAGAATCTTGTGATTAAATTACGCAAAAGATTTCCATTTTCTAATCTTCTTATGTTTGGATAAATCTGTTTTCAAAAATTTGTAAATTTGTTTGATATCATTGATAAATTCCTATTGTGAATCTTGGTTAAATTTTGTTTTAAAGATATCTGTGTTTGAGGAATAAATTCTTTTGAAACCTTCGTTCTTTTAAATTTTATTTAGATAGGTTTTGGTTAAAAAATCAAATTCTAGAATGTAAATTTGAATGCTTTTTCTAAGTTTCCCTATTAGAGTATTGTTCACATTTTTATAATATATATATATATATATATAAATAAATAAAATTTATTGAAATGGGGGTCGCGTACTGGTTTTTTTTAAAGTAAACAAAATATTAAAAAAATATGTTTTGGTGGACGGGGCCACCAACCCCCCCCACACACCCCATTATCTCCCTAACCCCACCATGGTAGCGAGAGTGTTGTTAGCAACCATTAATCGTTGTGCATGGAAGACCCTACTGTCGTGGTAGAAACCTAGTCTACAAGCTTTAAAAATTATAATGGTAAGTTTTTTAAGTTTATTTTTAAATTTAATTCAAATTTATTAAATTAAAGTAATTTAATAATATTTGTATTAAATGTTAATTTTAGTAAATGTTAAATTATTAAATGTTAGATTTAAATTTTATAAATGTTTATAGTTATTAAATGTAATTATATAATAATATTATTATAATTTTCTTTTAATAATAATAATTATTAGATCAATAATTAATTAATAATTTGATATATATGTTATTTTATTAATAAATTAGTGATTATTATTATCTTTAATAATCTAATGATTATTATTATTTTGATCGGTAAGAGGCCAAAGCCAAAATTAATTATTATGTATTATTATTAATTATTATTTTATTAAGCACAGGTAGATTCAAACCCAAGACCTCTTCAATAAGAGGCTCATAATTTACCATTGTGTTGTAGGCTCTTGCCTAATAATCTAATGATTATTGAATTAAATATTAATAATATTTAATTAAAATTGAAATTAATAGATTATGATATTGTATATGAAAATTAAACTTGGAAATTGTAAACTTTAGCAAACTAAAAACTGACAACGAAATGAAAACTTAAACCTTACTATAAACTCAAAACTGTGTGTTTTTCAAAATCAAACAAAACTATGAAACTACACTATTAATTGTATGCTTTCTTATGTTTTGGGTTTGGGGTTGACCTACAAGTGTTGACCAGTTTAGGACAACTACCAAAGGTCGAGAGTTATTGTTTTGATGATTATATATGATGCCATGATTTGGTTTATGTATACATTCTTGGATCAGTCTTGTTAGGATGATCATATTAGTGATGCTTGTACTTTGACTAGTGATTTCAGTACTTGTCAGGTGCTTGTTTTAAGAACTAATGTATGGTATGTGGTCTTTTGAGATTTTTTTGTTTTACTAAGCTTAGGGTAGGTTATTTGTGTGTGATGTCGGGAAGTGGCTTGCAATGGAGGCTGAAGCCCAAATAGGCTGCCTAGGTAACCCATTATAGGTTGTTTAAATAAGTGATAACATTACATTAAATGAGAGTAAAATGAATTAACAAGAGTCATTGTCTTTCCTCGCCCATGTCTCAAATGCTAGTACAAACTAGGATGGGAGTAGAGAGTATGCTTGGTTGCGACCTTGCTTCATTAGTATGCTTTGTCAGTACTATAGGATACTAGTGCCACATAGAGTCACTAGGGGGGAAGAGTCTAGTTAGGCTTCCAGGGTAACATTAGAGTTTACTTATGCAATGTCACTTTCCCACTTACATAGTAGATACCCTATAAGTCATTATTGCCTTTGGGTTTAGATGTCACTTGTGTCTTGGTACCCTGTGTTAAATTTCTTTTAGGTTTTCCCTTAACCTAGATATTACTTTTGATTTTTGGGATGGTTATCCTATTTACGACTTGAGACTATCTCCTCAGCACAGTGAGAGTGGACCCTTTTCGGGTTACCACAAGGTTGGGTGTGATAGCTCCTTTTTCCACTGATGATAAAATTTTAAATTTTGTGGTAAAAACATTTAAATTATTTGATAGGGTTATGTCTATATTGTTCCCATTCATAGTTTAACCCTAGAAAATTTGCGTGGTCTCCATCATTTTGATCCCTAACCCTAGGCCATATAAGTGAGCAGAATTTTATTTTTCCTTGCGCATTATTTCTTACCTTGTTATGAGGAAGGTAAAATATCATAAACAAGGGTGTTAACCTTTTCTGATCTCATGATTAAGGTTGTGTTGTGATATCGTGGAAATTTTTTTGAGCCTTCTTGATCACATGATATCTTTTGTATCGTATGATTGTATAACCTTTTATTTTGTTTGTGTTGTGGTCTTCTCTGATGTTACGATGAAGGGCTTGTCATGGTATCAAGAGCAGAGAAAAGGGACAGTTACGATCCTACGCTAGGGTGTTCATCATGGGATCATAAAAGGAATGAAGAAGGTTCTACAATGACAAGATATTGTGTTATTGTAGGATCGTGAAGATATTAAAGGCAAATAGGGAGATGAGCTATCATATAGGTGTCTACTACCCTGATTGGATAGAGCAAGTGTACGAGTGCTAGGTTTATTTTCTATAAGGGTTAGTGGGACCAGAAAAGTTTTAAGTTGGGCAACAAAATATGGTCTCTAATCTTATGATGAATCCTTCTTCATAAGATCTCAAGGTTATGAAAGAGGCTCTCTGATGTCACGACTAGGGCTTGATCGTAATATCACACAAAAAAATTAATAAGCCACCGATGACACGATATGAAGGTTTCAAGGTTGTCATAACATTGTAAAAGCAAACAAGATCCCCTATGATGTTACAAAAGGGAGAGCTTAACTACGATTGTATGATCATATGGTAAATGAAAGTGATCCACGATGTTACGAAGCCACTTGTCGTGAGATCATAGAGTGAGATGAAGTTGATGCCAATGCTGTGACAAATGAGATGTTGTAGGATCATAAAGGGGTTTTTCCACCATGTCCAACTGTTCAATAGGAGTTTGTCAAAGGGGGTTCATAAGATCAAAAAACCAAGGTTTCAGTGGTGCGATGTTACGAAAGACCTTTTTAGCTACCTATCTTGTAATATCGTAGGAGCTTATTTTGACATAAATCTAATGTCATGAAATGAAAAATAAGCTTCTCGACCAGTAGGATTTAGGTGCACCCATGTGTATAAAGAAAAATTGCTAAGCTTGAGGCCAAAACTCAGGAACTTGAGGATGAAATCCCATCACTCAAAGAGCAACTAGCACAAGTAGAACAGAGGATGGCTCCAGCTCAAAGTGAAGAGGGACAAGGAACATCAATGTCAATCAAGGACACTATTAAGGCCTTGATTCAAGTAGAAGGTACCGAGGATGATGAGTCATCATAGTGAAGAGGAGTGAGTATTGATACTCAATTAGTTCAGCAAGGAAGTAGCTGAGATATTTTACAAACATGGTAGATAAAGTACATGGAGAAGAAAAGATCAAAGATTCAACATTAATGTTTTTCTGCCTTATCAGCTACTTATCTTTTTGATTAATATTTTTGAAAGAATGTTCTCTGTATTTATTATGTACATCTTCCAAAAGTTTTTGTTTTCCATTAAAATTTTGACGTGTGTCCTCCTCTCATATGTAGCTTGTTGCAATCCTATATATAGATTCCCAAGATGAGAAGTAGAGGTTGGTTGTCTATAGAATTTTTATATGTGTCATGTATTATTTTGCAGTCCGTCCATTTTGTTTTGTAATAATCTGAATGAGTTCACATGTATGCATACTTTAATACAAAAGGAATATTTGGGACCAATGGCTTTATCTCTATGTCATACTATGAGTTTTATTTGCAGTGTTAAGATTTAAATTGAAGGATTTATCCCTAAACATCATTATATTTGAAGTTTTGTCTCTTTTTCATGTATCTATAGCTTTGGGATTAAATAGACAAGTTTCTCTTCAGTTTAATGCAATCCAAAAGGTTGTATGTCTCTTATTGATTGCTGTTGATTCAAAGAATTGGGTAATTGCTTTCTATAATTGATAAGGTTTAGGGTTTATGGAAAGGATGAGAATCAAAATGAAACTAAAAGTTTAATGTTGACATTTTCAATCACAAGTTGATTAAGAAGGTCCAAACTTTCTAATCTCTCATTCTATATCCCACTAGATAAAGCACTGGTCCATTCTAAAGTTCAAGAGTACATTGTTAATTCACCTTTTTACATAACAATCACAAAAACAAATCAATTTCCAATTTTATGTATTGAAGAGATAGAAGTGCATGTCATGGCTTATTTGTTGTTACTTTCTTTGGTTGTAATTAACTACTGCAATCAGGAAGTTTGTCAACAAATTATAGAAGAATATTGACCATTTCTAATGTAGGGGGATAGTCTTGCAAAGAAGAATATGAAGTTAATAAGATAAATCCCTTAGGTTTGGCCACCTTGGCTTAGTAAAGCCTAAAGTGAAGTGAGTCTTGATGACCTTGTTAATGTTTGGCCTAGAACTAAGATTTAGCCTTGCTGAATATAGGATTTAGGTCATCCTTAGGCTTGTCCTTGTCTTTGTTTCCTGGTATCAGGTTTAAATTCACTTGATATGTTCTTTACCAGAAAGAACTCCAACAAAATGGCAACTCTACCGAGGAATCTGTGAAGTAATTCACTATTTAAAGGGCAAGAATCTCTAGTGTGAACTTATATATTTTAGTCCTATATTTTGGCATGGTTTTTCCCATCCGAGTCACCAACAAAATGGTGACTCTACTGGGGAGTATTGCAATATGAAGGTGATTCAATACAATTACAAGAAAGGCATGTGTAAAGTTTGTTATCAGCAGCAAGGTCATGCTAAAGTTTCATGCCTCCCAGTGATGTTTCATCCAAGACAACAGTAGTTTTGAAGGTTGAAGGAAGATTATATTGTCACTAGTGATTCCATCATTAAGTAGTTCATCCTAGAAGTATTTTCAAAGTGCTGTATTGTTTAGAGTCAAGGGTGAAAAAGCATGGTTTGTTCTCCATTTTCAAGATTGTAAATCTATAAGAGTAGTTTGATGATCTTGTTGGAAATCTAATTGAAAAGCTCATTGTTGAAGATCAAAGAGGGAGATTGTTGCAAAGAAAGAAGATTGTTGTTAAATGAATGTTTTCAATCATTGTTTTGTCATTGATGTCAAACTTGCTACTTTTAGGAATGACATTTACTTATAAGATCCAAGTACTATCACTTAGTTGATTGATGAAGAGGATTTGATCAACAAGATATAACAAGAGCACCTAAGGGAAAGGTTGAGTTATGATGTTGTAATGAAGTGCAAGGATCAATTAAGTCAATGGTTAAATTATGTATTGATAACATACTCAAAGATATAGAGGTTGGTCACACTTAGAAACATTAGAGGAAGAAGTTGTAACAAGGTTGACTGCAAGGCTTAAACTAAGATCATTAGTGGGTGTTGAGCAAGTTAGTTGAAGCTAAGAATATTGTCAGTTGGAGCTGAGTAACATGAAATTCTAGTGTGTGCTTAGTGATCTTTAGTGCTGAGTGAAGTTCAAGTGTCAAGCATTAGAAAATTTTAGTTGGTGCTGAGCATCAAGAAAAACACAGTTGATGTCAAGTAACACAGTATGCGTCGAGCACCAGTATTTCAATAGTGCCGAGCTGCTACATTATTTTAAATGATGAAGATTCACCAAATCTGAGCCAACAAAGTGGTTACCTTGAATTTTGTGAACAAGTTGGAAGATAAGGATGATGAGTTGGTGGCACATAATTCTATGTAAACCATTTCTGGGCGAATTTAAGAGGATTATTCAAGAAGTTTCTAGAGGAAACAAAATATGGGTTAGATGCAATGAATCCTGCCTAATCCATACAAATTGAAATTAAAGAATGGAAGAATCGAGTGGGAAAAGGAACTCCAAGAATTCTATTTAAGGAGTCATAGGCCAAGAAGCAAACGCTGCTAATACTGTTGCTACTAAAGTGCCAAACTATGATGTGGTTAGAAGGGTGTCAAGGAGAAGACATCTAGGAGAAGGAAGAGCACATAGGCTCTACTTCTATAAGTGGTCATGAAGAGATGATTGCACTATTACATTGAGCATGGAGGCTCAAGGAGACTAAGCTTGAAAGGAGGGTAAGCTATCAGAGTTGTAGTGATTGAAGGCTAGGCAATGGTATGTGCTGAGAAGTGATATGAGATTTGCAAGATAAGTTGTATGTTGTAGTCAGGTCAAAGATTTTCTAATACTCTCTAGAAATTGTATTAGATATGAAAATCCTATGGACTTAGGTTTGCTTAATAGGCATTTGTAAATCCTTTAACAGGGTGGCATTCCAAGTGAATGTTCTGAAGTTCTTTAACTAGGCAAACTTCTAACAGGGTGGTTAAATCCTCTAACAAGGTCACATTTGACAGTGTGTTGTAAGCCTTTAATAGGGTAGGCCTTTCATAGAGCATCACTTTAGAATAGTGAGAATTGAGTAGCATGTTACTGGTGGTTTTTCCCAAATTGGTTTTCCACGTAAATCACTGTGTTATGAGTTGATTTCTTGTGTGTTATGCTTGCATGTTGATTTACAGTAACTTGATAGTTTGAAAAGTTAAAGCTTGGATGAATGAATGGTTGAATGGGCTCACTATACTTGGTGAAAAGTGTGAATAAGACATTTGGACCTTGAATAACTCTGAATTATTCTAAAGCATTTCTAATAGATCTATTGTTTTCCTACCATTGAAAGTCTGGTTCATATTTTGTCAAGTAACAAATCTTGTTTTATTTCTCATATTTATGAGTGATGACTTCATCTGTATACTAGTATATCCTAGTTGATTTCATGTTTAAAAGTTGAAGGACTTTCAGTCGTATGGGCATATTTGAAGCTCTTGATAGTTTCTTGGAAAATAAATGTTTTTGACTAAAGTTCAATGTTGTTGTTTCTGCTGTTATCAAAATTTGAATGTTTGAAAGTGAATCACAAGTGTGATTTATTTGTCCTTTTAAAGAAGGTGGCAGCTCTATAATGGTTTCATATATGATGTGAGCAAGTTCATGTTCACACCAGTGCCATAATCAACAGAGGAAAGTTTGTGTCAACACTGAAGGTATTTTACTTTTCATGAGTTTCATTTTCATGAAAGTTGAATGTTAAAATTAGTACCTCAATTAAGTGATTTTTAGCACTAAAGAAAGAGGTGAATTTTTTTTTTAAAGATGGATTCAGACATTAGGTCTGAGGTTAGTCTGTAATTTTTTGATAGTTTGAAAATTGTGGCTATAATATTGTTATGTTGAATAAGCAAATCCATAATATGATTGTTAGTATAGTCAAGGGGAAAATGGGAAGTCTTCAAGGTCTAAATGTTCAACAAGTTTATAGAATGTTTAAATCAGCAATAAATATGATGCCTTTGCATTCTACACCAGAGGAATCTTCCCTACCTAGTGTTTTCCTAGATATTATAACAACTGATTCAGTTAATTGGCCAATACCTATAAGGTTACAAGAGCTTTTACAAGCTGAGAGATTCATTAGGGAGATGGAAAGTGATAATGATATTATTCATATTATGTCTCCTAATGATGATAAAACATGTGCTGAAAATCAGGGAAATGATGAATGTAATGAATCCGTAAACAATGATAATCTATTTTTTGAGTGTGAAGAGAAGGATTTAGCTTTTAATGAATCGGAAGAGTGCAACTAGCATGAAGAAGAGGGATATGAAATTGAAAATGAGTCTTATGATAGTGAATATGAGTTTGAAGAGGTTTGTAATAGCAGTAGAGGTGTTGATTGTTATGATGAAAATCAGTGTTATAATGATTATGATATTTTAGATTGTTGTACTAATATTGCTACTGTTGTAAGTTCTTCATTTCATCCTAAGCATAATCATAGCCAAGAGAAGATTTGTGAGGAAGTCTTCCTAAGCCCTAATGAGATTTCAGATTTATTGGCTCATGAGTTTGAGAAATTTGTAAGTACTTCTAAGGATGTTCCTATTCTCCCTCATAGTTTTTCTTCATTTAGTCAAGTCACTTCCCCAATGTTTGATGTGGAAAAGGATACAAAATCTGAGGGATATTTATCAAACTTTGGAGGTGCATATAATAATACCTCAAATGTATGTGCACATGATGACTTGATAGATGCAAGGGATGTGTTTGAGGGGAAGTTTGCTATTGTCTCAATGTTTTCTCATGCTGGTGATTGTAGTGAAACATGTTTTGATACTTCGGGAGATGAAGAGGAAAACAATGAAAATAATGTTGCTGATTTTGATTTCCCTTTTATTACTGAAAAATCATGTAATAATACATCTGATGATTTTAATGTTCCCTCTAGTAGTTTGTTAGATGAACCCAATGATGGTGATCAACAAATTTTGGATCAACATTTTCTAAATAGTTTTTAAGATTTGGTGACTGACCATTTGTTTTAGTGTGAAGAGTTTTCAGCAAGTGGTAATTCTGATGTGATGAGTAATATGACTGCAAAGAGGTAGGAATAAGATTTTATGTACCCTTCACACCCGAATAAACAAGGTGAGTTGCATTTTCTCGACATGTGCAACTTCGTGAATGAAGTGGAATATGAACACTTTGTGTTTCCTCTTGATAGGATGCATCCTTCATATGTTTATGATGGTTCTCAGTTTAATTCTTATATTCAAGAGCATGCTGATATGCAATTTCATAGTGAGCAAGATGAAGAAAGTATGTCTAGTTTTGATATGCACTATGAAAGTGATGATGATAGTGTTATTTTGCTTAATGAAGTGATTGAAAGTACCGATGTGTTGGGTGAAACAAAGGATAATCAAAGTTTTAGTTTACCAGATAGGACGCTTTGAAAACTTTTTGGTGACCCAGGGTCACCATCTTGTACAGTTAGAATAGTTTCCTTATTTTTAGAAATTTTGTTTGGAGAAAGTTTTTGAGTGGTCTTCTTCAACCAAAGATCTGACTTCTTGCCATGCTTGCAAGGGGCATGCATCCCCATCTAGAGCCACTGATAGCTCCTTTTTCCACTGATGATAAAATTTTAAATTTTGTGGTGAAAACATTTAAATTATTTGATAGGGTTATGTTTATATTGTTCCCATTCAAAGTCTAACCCTAGCAAATTTGCGTGGTCTCCATCATTTTGATCCCTAACCCTAGGCCATATAAGTGAGCGAGTTTTTATTTTTTATTGTACATTTTTTCTTACAATGTTATGAGGAAGGGTTAGTAGAATATCATAAACAAGGGTGTTAAGCTTTTTCGATCTCACAATTAAGGTTGTGTCATGATATCATGGACAAAATTTTGAGCCTTCCCAATCACATTATATCTTTTTTAGCATATGATTGTATAACATTTTATTTTTATTTTGTTGTGGTCTTCTCTAATATTATGATGAAGGGCTTGTCGTGGTATCGAGAGTAGAGAAAAGGGGCAGTTACAATCCTATGCTAGGGTGTTCATTGTGGGATCATAAAAGGAATGAAGAAGGCATTGTGATGACACGATACTATGTTATTGTAGGATCGTGAAGATATTAAAGGTGAATAGGGAGATGAGCTATCAAATAGGTGTCTACATCCCTAATTAGATAGAGCAAGTGCACGAGTGCTAGGTTTGTTTGTTGTTAGAGTTAGTGGGACTAGAATAGGTTTAAGTTGGGCAGCAAATTATGGTCTCCAATCTTACGATGAATCCTTCGTCATAAGATCTCAAGGTTATGAAAGAGGATCTCTAATGTCATGACTAGAGCTTGATCATAAGATCACACAAGAAAATTAATAGCCATCAATAACACGATATGAAGGTTTCAAGGTTGTCGTAACATCGTAAAAGCAAACGAGATCCCCTACGATGTTACGAAAGGAAGAGCTTAACTGCGATCATATGATCATAGGGTAAATGAAAGTGATCCATGATGTTATGAAGTTGCTTGCTATGAGATCATAAAATGAGATGAAGTTGATGCTGATGCTGCAACAAATGGGATGTTGTAGGATCGTAAAGGGGTTTTGCCACCATGTCCAACTGTTTGACATGAGTTTGTCAAAGGGTGTTCATAAGATCAAAAAGCCAAGGTTGTAGTGGTGTGATGTTACAAAAGGTCTTTTTAGCTACCTTTGTTGTAATATCATAGGAGCTTATTTTGATAGAAACATAATGTCATGAAATGAACAATAAGCTTCTCGACTAGTAGGATTTAGGTGCACCCATGTGTATAAAGAAAAATTGCTGAGCTTGAGGCCAAAATTTAAGAGCTTGAGGATGAAATCCCATCACTCAAAGAGTAAATAGCACAAGCAAAATAGAGGATGGCTCTAGCTCAGAGTGAAGAGGGACAAGGAACATCAATGCCAATCAAGGACACTGTTGAGGCCCTAATTCAAAAAGAAGATACCGAGGAGGATGAGTCATCACAGCCAAGAGGAGTGAGTATTGATACTCAATTAGTTCAGCAAGGAGGTAGCTAAGATATTTTGAAAATAGGGTAGATAAAGTACATGGAGAAGAAAAGATCAAAGATTCAATATTTATTTTTTTCTGCCTTCTTATCTACTTATCTTTTTGATCAATATTTTTGAAAGAAAGTTCTGTGTATTTATTATGTACATCTTCCAAAAGTTTTTATTTTCCATTAAAATTTTGACGTGTGTACTCATCTCATTTGTAGCTTGTTGCAATCCTATAGATGGATTCCCAAGATGAGAAATAAAGCTTAGTTGTCTGTAGAATTTATATATGTATCATGTATTATTTTGCAGTCCATCCATTTTGTTTTTTAATATTCTGAATGAGTTCACATGTATGCATACTTGAATACAAAATGAATACTTGGGACCAATGGTTTTATCTCTGTGTCATACTACGAGTTTTATTTGCAGTGTTAAGATTTAAATTGAAGGATTTATCCTTAAACATCATTATCTTTGACATTTTGTCTCTTTTTCATATATCTATAGCTTTGGAATTGAATAGACAAGTTTCTCTTCAGTTTAATGCAATCCAAAAGTTTGTATATCTCTTATTGATTATTGCTAATTCAAAGAATTGGGTAATTGCTTTCTGTAATTGATAAGGTTTAGGGTTGATGGAAAGGATGAGAATCATAATGAAACTAAAAGTTTAATTTTGATATTTTCAATCACAAGTTGATTAAAAAGGTCCAAACCTGTTAATCTCCAACTCTATATCGCACTGGATAAAGCACTGGTCCATTCTAAAGTTCAAAAGTATATTGTTGATTCACCTTTTTTACATAACAATCACAACAACAAATCAATTTCCTATTTTATGTATTGAAGAGATAGAAGTGCATGTCATGGCTTATTTGTTGTTACTTTCTTTGGTTGCAATTAGCCACTGCAATCAGGAAGTTTGTTAGTAGATTATAGAAGAATATTGACCATTTCTATTGTATGGGATAGTCTTGTAGAGAAGAATATCAAGTTAATAAGATAAATCCCTTAGGTTTGGCCACCTTGGCTTAGCAGAGCCTAAAGTGAAGTGAGTCTTGTTGACTCTATTAATGTTTGGCCTAGAACTGAGATTTAGCCTCGCTGAATATAGGATTTAGCTCATCCTTAGGCTTGTCCCTAACTTTGTTTCCTAGTCTCAGGTTTAAATTCACCTGATATGTTCTTTACTAGAAAGAACTCCAACATGGTGGTAGTGCTTTTTACTTTTACTATTGAGATCCGTCAGTTCAATGTCATGGTTGGAGTTCCTTGTTCTGTATTTCCTTTCATTTCATCTTTGTGTATTATGATGGATGGTTATACCTATTGTATGTATTTTATTTTATGGATCTTAAAGAGATAATGTAATCTATTTTATGATGTATATTCTTTCATCCTTTCATACCCGATGACATGTATAGTGGATGATTGTGCATTTTGATTATTGCCAAGTGGCATTTGGGACAATTGTATATTATTTAAATGGATTTGAACTTGTAGTTAATCTTTAATGTGGATGTGTTATATATTGGATTTAGTATTAATTAAATTTAAATGTGATACAATGTCATGTGATCCTTAAGGAATGCAATCTATTTATGTGTTGCTTATGTATAAATGTATGTTATTGCTTTCATTGTTTTATAACTATTATTATATGTTATCTTTATAAAAAAATGTTTGGCAAATTTAGTGAAACTTTACGTTAGTTCTTTTGGATCCCTTGGTGAGGCATTACATAATCTACAAAAACCTGATAATGCCATGTGCAAAAAAATGTCAACTTAGTAAGATGACAAAGTCTAGTTTCTCTAGTAAGTTACACACTTCCAATGATATTCTAGAATTAGTGCATACAAATTTATGTGGTCCAATTAGAGTTGACAGTTATTATGGTGATATATACTTTATATTGTTTGTGGATGGTTATTCAAGGACGATGACTGTAATGTTCATGAAAGTAAAATCACATGCTTTCTATATATTTAAATGGTACAAAGCAAGAGTTAGAAAAGAAATTGGAAAATCTTTGAAGGTTTTAAGATCTGATAAAGGTGGTGAATTTATGTCTATTGAATTCACTAACTTTTGTGCAGAGAATGGTGTAATTTCATCATTATTAGGGTTTGTTATGGACCAATTATACCTACAAAATAAATGTCAGCACTTAAATAATAATAAATCTAAGTATATTATTCTACCCTCTAATTTAACCCCAATCTTAAGGACATCTCTAGATCGGGATTCTTAGCTCATAGTTACCTCATTGTCTTCTTGAGAGTGCACCCCTTAAAATTTTTATTGGATGGGCATCCTCTATCCAAGACCAATCACGTATGCATATGTTAACATCATCATAATATTATGGTACATTTATTCTCAACCATGGTGGACAATGGAGATCTTAATATCTCACATGCTCCATGCTTCAAATCTTATTAATTTCCATGGTGTTGACCCTTGAGTTAACACAATATAATCCACAAGTATGATTCATTAATATAAATAAATTCATAAATATAATTAAACAAATGCAATCCATAAACATATCTTTCTTATCTTCTTCTTTTTTTAGTCCATGTGGCTCTATCCATTTAGTTAGCTCTTCAATGAATTACTCCTAGATTATCTCAACTTTATATTTACTTTGTAAAATTCTTCCTTTTCTAATTATAAGGAAATGATGAAATATTTTTTTTTGGTTTCTTCTTTTCCAAGAGTCACAACCTTTCATAATACAAATCCTTTGAAAATTCAAAACACTTCATAGTTATAATCCTTTTGAAAAGTCACAACACTTCATAACTAAAATCCTTTGGAAAAGTCCCAATACTTTATAATCACAATATTTTTGAAGAGTCGCAACTATTCATAATTATGGCCCTTTCGAAGGTTCACATTCTTTCAATATTACTTATACCTTTTAGAAAGTCACTTCCTTATTTTCTTCATATTACTTTCATCTTTCATTTTTCTTTTTCTTTTTGAACTACTCTCTTCTCCTCTACTTTTCTTCCCCTCTCTAAAATAAACACTCCTCCCTTTTATATCTTAATTTTAAGGAGTCATGTCTATTTGTTAAACATCTCTTGAATTTTCATTAGATTTAGTTAATTTGTATTATTTTATGTTATATTATTTATTTACCTACTTATTTGTGTTTATTATTATTTGTTATTAATTTATATTTATAAAGTCAACATACTTTCTACAATATGGTCTCTTGTATTTAATTTTATTTCTTTATTTACTCATTAGAAATTTATTATTTTTTAATTATTTAAAATATCATACTAAATATTATTTAGTTGATAATATAGATTAAAAAATTAGTAATTCATATTTTTATATTTTAGTATCAATTTTAATATGACTTTTATTATAATTATTTATTTAACAACATTGTATTATCTAATTAATATTAAAAAATTATCTTAAAATGGGGATATGATAGTCCACCCTTCCTCAAATTGCCTATCCTAAAGCAATTAAACAATTTCTTCCATTGAGTTGAAATATATATTTCTTTTAGTCCAAATTCCTAGGTTGCTATCATGGATATGTATGAATCCTTTCTAATAGTCATTGAATTTCTACATTAGTCTTTCATATAAATTATTTTTCTAGATTCTCTTTAACCCTATAGGATGGAAAGGTCATGCTCGGATGCTATAATGTCCCCACTATAAGGTTAGTTAGGGACCAATTATACCTGCAAAATAAATGTCAGTACTTAAACAATAACAAATCTAACTATATTATTCTACCCTCTAATTTAATCCCAATCTTAAGGACGTCTCCAAATCAGGCTTCCTAGCTCATAGCTATCTTGTCATCATCCTAGGAGCACACCCCTCTTGGATGGGCATCCTCTATCTAAAGCCAATCATATATGCATATGTTGACATCATCATAATATTTTGGCATGTTGATACTTGGCTATGGCGGACAATTGAGATCTTAATACCTCACATGCTCCATGCTTCAAGTCTCATTATTTCCATGGTGTTAACCCCTGAGTTAACACAATATTATCCACAAGTATGATTCATTAATATAAATAAATTGATAAATATAATTAAACAAATGTAATCCATAAGCATACCTTTCTTACCTTCTTTTCTTGGTCCATGTGGCTTTATCCTTTTAGTTAGCTTCAATGAATTATTCCTTCTAGATTATCTCAACTCTATATTTACTTTCTAAAATTCTTCCTTTTCTAATTATAAGGAAATGATAAAATATTTTTTTGTTTGTTCTTTTCCAAGAGTCACAACCTTTCATAATACAAATATTTTGAAATGTCACAACACTTCATAGTTATAATCCTTTCGAAAAGTCACAACACTTCATAACTAAAATCCTTTGGAAAAGTCCGAATACTTTACAATAACAATTTTTTGAAGAGTCACAACTATTCATAAGTATGACTCTTTCAATGGTTTGCATCCTTTCAATATCATTGATACCTTTTCAAAAAGTCACTTCCTTATTTTCTTTGTATTACTTTCCTCTTCCATTTTTTTTCTTGTTGAACTCCTATCTTCTCTTCTTTTTTCTTCCCCTCTCCAAAATAAACTCTGCTCCCTTTTATATCTTAATTTTAAGGAGCCATGTCTATGTGTTAGACATCTCTTGGATTTTCATTAGATTTAGTTAATTCATATTATTCTATGTTATATTATTTATTTACTTACTTATTTGTGTTTATTATTATTTGTTATTAAATTCTGTTTAGAAAGTTAGCATACTTTCAACAATGTTGTCTCTTGTAGTTAATTTTATTTCCTTATTTACTCATTGGAATTTTGTTATTTTTTAATTATTCAAAATCTCATACTAAATTATTATTTTAAATTTTTTTTTTATCGGTAATGGGCCAAAGGCTAGATTAATTATTATTAGTTGTTGTAATTAATTATTATTATGCATTATGTGTTAAGCTTGAGTAGACTCGAACCTAAGGCCTCCCACACAAGAGGCTCACAAGTTACCGTTGTGTTGTAGGCTCTTGCCTACTAAATATTATTTAATTGATAAAATATATTAAATAATAATAATTTTCTATTTTTATATTATAATATTAGTTCTAACATGACTTTATTATCATTATTTATTTAGTAACATTGTATTATCTAATTATTATTACAACTTTATATTAAGATGGGGGTATGACAAATGGTATGAAAAGACAAATATTATTTGCACCAAGGACACCATAATAGAATGGTACTGCTAAAAGGATAAATAGATCTATCATGGATTGTACAAGGATACTGATGATTGAGGAGCTCTCTCAGATGTTCTAGAGAGAAGCAATTAGTACTATGGTTTACACACTTAGCCAAGTACAATTCAAGAAAGGAACAAGCAATACACCTTATGAGCTATGGCATGATCACACACCAAATGTAATTTATTTCAAAAAAATTGGAAGTAGGTGTTATATTCACAAGGATGCTAGGAATGGTAAACTTGATGTTAAGGATATAAACAAATATTCCTAGGATATTCATCTAAGAGTAAGGCTTACGAATGTTTAAACAAGGCTATTAACAAGATGATTGAAAGTGCACATGTGAGATCTTATGAGTTTACAGAGAAGGATGATCTGGAAAGAAAGAAGGAAACTAAAGACTACAATAAGTTTATTCATGTCTCTAATAATGCACTAGATACTCTACCCAAGTTACAACATAGGCCTACTGAGCATTAGACAGTAGAACCTGAGTTGTAGATAGTTATACCTAAGCATCAAATGGCTACACCCAAGAAAAAAATAGTGGTTACCAAGTCTAATAAAGTTATACTTGAGCACCAAAAAATTATACTTGAGTAGGAAGTTGAACTCCCACCGAGTGAAGAAAATATGAAGAATCAGAGAAATGGACTTGTATTAGCGAAATATGTGAGAAAGAACCATTCACTTAAACAAATAATTGGAGATAGAAGTGAAATAGTAAAAATAAGAAGTAAGAGAAGGTACATGTTTTCTAGCTGATTTGGAGCCTAAATCAATTAAATCTGTATTGAATGATGAATGTTAAATTAATTCTATGAATGATGAGATTGATCAAATCAAGAAGAACAAAACATGGACACTTGTACCAAGACCTGTTGATAAGAATGAGATTGGAACAAAGTGGATTTTCATAAACAAATTGAATGAAAGTGGAGAAGTGGTAAGAAAGAAGGCTAGATTAGTCTACAAAGATTATGTCCAAAAAGAAGGAGTTGACTATGGTGGGATTTTTGCACCTACTAAGAGAATGGAAAGAGTAAGAAATCTATTGGCTTATGCTATATAAAAGAAATTCAAGGTATATCAAATGGATGTTAAATATACATTTTTGAATGGAATACTTGAAGAAGAAGTCTACATTAAACAACCAGAAAGATTTGTTGAACTTGGAAAGAAGGAAATGGTTTGAAAGTTTAAAAAAGCACTATATAAATTGAAACAAGCCCCAAGAGCATGGTATGAAAGGTTGCACTCTTATCTAATTAAGATAGGATTTTCTAGAATAAGTGAAAATAGTAATATGTATTTGAAGAATGAATCACAAGAAAAGTTGTTAATTGCTGAAATATTTGTTGATGACATAATATTTCGAGGAAATGATATGTTGAGTAAGTTATTTTTTGATCAAATGAGCATTAAATTTGAAATGTCAATGTTTGGAGAGATAAAAAAATTCACCAACTTACACATTTTTCAAATACCTAAAGGTGTATATATTTCTCAATCTAAGTATGTGAAATAAATCTTGAATTTTTTGGGGATGGATGAATCTAAACCATTCGGTACATCTATGGTGACTAGAGTGAAATTTTCAAAGGAAGACACTACTAGTGAGGTTGATCAAACACAATATAGATCTATGATTGGAAAGCTATAGTATATTGTACATAGTAGAATAGAAATTACCCTATTTGTTGGATTAGTTGCAAGGTTTTAATATAAGCCAACAAAAACACATTGATTACCATGAAAAGGATATTCAGATATCTCAAATAAACTGAAGATTATGGCCTATGGTATAAACAAGAAGATGACTTTAATATCAAACTCTACATGGATGTTGATTGGGATGGAAATGTTGATGACAAAAAAAGAACAAGTGGAGGAACATTCATTTTAGGAGAAAACTTGATCACATGGATATGGAAGAAACAAAGTTGTATTTCACAATCTACTATTGAAGTTGAGTATGTTGTTGTTGTAATTAGTTATTCAAATATAGTATGGATTAGAAAAATGTTGGAAGGAATACAAGAAGAAAAAACCAAGCCTATCACTATTTACTATGATAACACAAGTTCTATAAACATATCAAAAAACTTGGTGATGCA